>CM038793.1:273186443-273786443 GCA_021764765.1 Vicia sativa
ATTGTACTTCGTTTTCAGTTACGTATTGCTAAAGAGTTTTTGGTCTGAGAGGTTTTGTTGACAAAGTAGAAGAAGTTTTCCACTGAGCCATGTGTTTGACTTGTCATTTAATTACATTGCTTAGGAGTTTTGAAAAATAAGAGTTTTGAAAATGTTCGAGGAAGTTATTATACGGAAGGGTTGAGAAGTTTAAGCTACTTACAGAGTGTTGAGACCAATTGTAGTTATTTTGTACATTATTTTGTGGTCCTTAACAATGTCTTTGTATTTAATTTGTATATTTATTCTAGTATTTTGTTTTAATTAGGTTTTTATTTAGTTTTGTTTTAATATATATTATTTAACTTACTTTCCTCTTAACCATAGGAATTTATTAACTAATTCTCCCAAGCTTGGATTCAAAGGGCACTTGAAGAGCTTTAGGGATGATTCTTTTGAAGATAATTTGGAAGAGGAAGCATGCTGCAGGTCGGCGCTCAGTGATTGCCTGCCATATGAGTGCGCTCGGTATGACTTACCAGCCTCGGTAGCGTTCTGTGAAGTGAGAAAAAGGACAAATGCTTTCACTTTACAGGCCACCAACCCATCACTTCACCTGATCTTTTGGCTGGTAAAACCAAGAAAACACAAGCCATCATTATCTTTTCATCTTTGTAAATCTAGGAGCAGGTTTAGGAAGAAACCATAGCTTTTCCTTCTTGATTTTCTTGGATTTTCATCATCACTATAACAATCTTGAGAGCAAGCAACCATGGAAATCAGTGGCTAAGCTCTTTTGTGTCAAGATTAGAGGTAGTTGATCTATATAGTATGTATTTATTTTAATCCATTTGTGTATGAACATGGTTGATGATTAATATAGTTGAATATCTTTGTTCTTCATCTTTATGCTTGAAAGAATATTTCAAAGTGACCTAGGATATTCATCCTCTCATAAACAAATGCTAGGAATAGATTTGTGTGTTAGAGTTTACAAAATATTGAACTTAATGATTATCATGCTAATAGTTGTAGTGAGGAATCATGCAAGGATTAACATGATAACATTCCAATCTTGGTGGGAAATCTACAAGATTGAGAGGATATGTATTTGTAGAAATCATCTATTATGTTCATCACTTGATTAAATGAATATGTATGAAACTAGATCAATGAAACTAATCTTGACATGCCTTCTTAACTTGAAAACAATCTCAAACTCTCTCTAATAAACTATAACTCTCTTTGAAAGAATTAATTTAGTTGTTGTTTGGAAACTCATGGTTCTAGTAGAGTGAATAACAAACCCTTTGGTTACATCATCTTAAAACATACTTTTCTATTGAAAAGACTATAACATGCACCAATCCACAATGGAATCGATAATTAAAAATACTTTGTTCACGGAAAATCCTACAACAAAATGGCGCCGTTGCCGGGATTGGCGTTTGATGTTGTTAGTATACAATAGTTGTGTTTAAGACTTTTCTACTAATCTCTCTTTGTTTCTTTTGTGTGGCTAGACTTTTTGAGGATTAGTTTATGGGGAAATATTCCGTCGACCAACTCCTTTTCGATCCAAAATTGAAAGAATGCTAGGAGACTTAATAGTAGTGCTAAAAGAAGAAAAACAGCTAGGCAAAAAAGAAAGGAAAGGAAGAAACATCTACTTCTTCAACACCACCCGTGTTTGGAGAAGTCACCACTATGGAGAATCAACCACCACCACCACCACCACAGAGCCGTGTGTCATAGCCCCGCCATAATGCTCAATTTCCCGACAAGCAAATGCAAGGTTTGCGGAAATAAAACTTAACTTACTATGCAAGTCCATTTCATTGCCACGACCATGAACCACCACTCACACACACAAGTTTTATGAGATCGCGAGAGAAACAGGTGCCAGAAAAACCAAGAAATATTTCAAAAGCTTTTCCCTCATTCTCTAGTGGGCAAGGCAAAAATTGGTATCTTGATCATTACAAAGACAACAATTAAAATGTTTTGGAGAAAAATTTCTTAACGCTTTTCCCTCAATCACGCACATTTCATGAAACTAAAACACTATCTACGCAAAGAAAACAGCTTCAAATCGGGCATGGGAAAAATATAAGTCTATGCTAAGGAAGTGTCCAGCACGGTTTTACAGCTTACAAAATTCATATTTTAAAATGGTCTCAACCTCAACACAAGTTGTTGGATGCCACGGCAGAAGAGAAATTCTTTGATACAAACACCATATGATGCAATCCAAATAATTGAGAAGATGGGTGAAATGATCATCAAACTCAACATGATCAAGGTGTACAAAAGTAGCAAGAAATTTTAGAAATTGGTTCGAGTCATGAAGCACTTGCCGCAAAACAAATTGTTTGCGAAACAAGTTGAAAAATTGACAAATGGCTAAACACTCCAAATCATGGAGTTACAAGGAGCATCAAATAAGCAAGCTCACCAAATAACATTGTGAATTGCAACCAAAATCATAAAAACACTTTTGTCCTCCGAGAAAGAGGAAGCTAACTATGTGGCCAGCAAAGCCAAGGGTACCAACAAGCTCCTTACCCTTATCAAAATCAAAACCAAGGTTACCAACAAAGGGGTATCAAGGTTATCAAAAGTAAACAAAATAACATATCAAAAAGCAAAATCCATATCAAACACAAAATCAAAAAATCATCAAAAGTCAACCACAAAACCAAGGTCAACAACAAAACCAACCTCAATCAAGTGAGATCTTCCAACATTCAAAACACTCTACTCAATTTATGCAACTATCAAAAAAACACAAGCATCCATCAAAAGCCCAGAAACACAAGTCAAGAACAACACTAAGCAACTTTCCAAAACAATGCTTGACATCATTTCCCCAACTCACCATCCTAAAAGCATTGCAAAGCCATAACAACAAAAGTAAGTAGTTTGTGATGAGAAAAAAAAATAGTTGAAAAAAAAAAAAAAAAAAATGGAAGAATGAAAAAATAATAAGTGGAGGAAGAGTAGTTGAAAAAAAATGAAAAAGTTGAAGTAAAAAACATGATAATGTTGATGAAATGACTTAGTAAAATGTAGTAAAAAATGAAAAGGAAAATGGTGTAGTTGAAAAAGAAAGTAAAGAAAAAAAAAAAAAAGGAAAAAGAAAAAAGTAACACTCCATTGAGAAGTTTACCATATCCTCACCTTCCTTTAAAAATGATACACTATACTACATTTATGGATATTTTCAACAATTGCAAAATAAATAACCCCGCACAGCAAGCCCAAAAATGCAAAATTCTGAAAAATATTTGACAAAAAAAAAACAAATCAAAAACCACCATAATGCAAATAAACATAAATACAAGCGCACCATAAAAAAGCCATCGCCATGCCACCGTACGTAAAATGTTGGCGCAAATTGATGGCCCGGCCAACCATCAACATTCCGCCATCCGCCAAAAGCCGTCTACCAAAGCCAAAACCGCCATACTACCGCAATGCCGCCCGCCGTAAACAATGCAAACCGGCAAACTTTTTTACCAAACATGGAAAATGCCACTTTACTATTAACAAAGACCATTCCGCAAAAACAGCAAAACCAGAATTGATGCAAATGATGGCCTAATGAAGGTGCTTCAAAAAGAGACTATCTTTTACTTTTGAACATCCCAAACCAAAAATTGTTTCAATAACGTTATTGAAAACCACACAAGAGGTGAATGAGATGATGAGAATAGTCCAGATATTGAGGAGCTGAAAAATGGATATTTCAAAAAACCACCACAAGAGGAGAAAGAAAAAATTTAAAATATCTAAAACCACAAGTTGAGTTGAAAAAAGCTACCATCTCGTTTAATATGTTTCTTGAAAAGCCGCCATATCATGCGCCGCGGGAGAAAGCAAAACTTAAAAATTTAAAATCCAACAAAAATGGTTGGTTGGTTATGCCACCGGCACACCGCCCAACCTATACACAACATTATGATGGAGGATAATACCGCCAGCCGCAACCTCAACGGTAAATCCGCAGATGAAATAGTTCACATAAGTAAAAAATATTGAAGCGGGGATGATTTACCCGATTTCGGATAATGCGATGGGTGAGCCGGTTCATGGTTCCTAAGAAAGGAGGCACGGTTGTATCTAATGATAAGGATGAGCTAGTGCAAACAAGAAAAGTAGCGGGGTGGAGAATGTGTATTGATTCCGTAAACAACAAAGCGACGAAAAAGATCATTTCCTCTTCCGTTCATGGACCAAATGTTAGAAGGCTTCGGGACAACAATACTATTGTTTCTTGGATGGTTATTAGGGATATAATCAAATATCGGTGAATCCGGAGATCATGAGAAAACGACTTTCACATGTCCGTTTGGAATTTTCAGCGTATAGTATGCCTTTCGCTTGTATGCAATCGCAATAAACATTCAAAGTGCGTACAAGCTATATTAATTGAAAAAGACAATTGAAGTTTTATGGATGACTTTTCATTTTTGGAGCTTCATTTGATTTATGCTTGGAAAATTTGGACACCGTCTTGAAGAGTGTGCAAACCAATTTAGTTTGAATTGGGAAAAGTGCAACTTTATGGTGACCGAGGGGATCGTCCTTGGCCACAAGATATCTTAGAGGAATTGAGGTCGACAAAGCAAAAATTGATGTTATCAAACGCTTCCCACACTACCAATGTCAAAGGCATTGAGCTTTTTGGTCATGCGGATTCTATCGAAGATTCATCAAGGACTTCTCCAAAATAGCCAAACCTTTGAGCAACTTGCTCAACAAAGATAAGTCTTTCTTGTTTGATAATGATTGTTTGTTAGCTTTTGAAAAATTAAAGGAGAATTTAATAAATGCACCCATAATCACTCGCCTAATTGGAAACTTGATTTTGAACTAATGTGTGGCCTAGTGATTATGCGGTAGGGCAATATTAGGCCAAAGGAAGAACAAAATCTTCCATGCTATACATTATCACGAGCAAAGTTTTGAATGATGCTCGAATAAACTATGCAACAAGCGAAAAGAGTTGCTCGCAATTGTATATGCATTGGAAAAGTTTATCCTTACCTAATTGGTTCAAGGTTGTAGTTTTCCACGGATCATTCGGCGATAAAATATCGCTTACCAAACGGACTCTAAACAAAGGAATCGATGGATTCTTCTTTTGCAAGAATTTGATTTAAGTCATGATAAAAAGGTTAGGAAAATTTGGTAGCGGATCATTTGTCTCGCTTAGTGAGCGTAAAAATTACGGACAAGGAAGCAGGTGAAGGAGGAATTCCGGATGAGAAGTTATTTGCAATCCAAGGCGACCGTGGTTTGCCCACATAGCAAATTACAAGACGCATGGATTAATTCAGAAGATTTGACTTGGAATGAAAAGAAATTTTTAGCCGTCACAGTATTATGTGTGGGATGACACCCATTTTAGGTTGAGTAGTGATGGATTGCTAAGAAGGTGTGTGAGTGATGAAGAGGCCAAAAACATTCTTTGGCATTGTCACAATTCCCCTTGTGGGGGACACTATAATGGAATGCAGGCCACAAGTACAATCGGGATTTTATTGGCCTTGCTATTCAAAGATCGTATGCTCACGCTAAATCATGTGACAAATGTCAAAGAAGTGGCGGGATAGGAAAAGAGATGAAATGCCGTTGAACAATATGTTGGAAGTAGAGGTATTTGATTGTTGGGGGATTGATTTTGTCGGTCCTTTTCCATCTTCGTTTTCAAATGAATATATTCTTGTCGCTGTGGATTACGTATCAAAGTGGGTAGAGACCATTGCTTCGCCTAAAGCCGGCCTAAAGCTGTTATCAAATTTTAAAAAAACATTTTTTCTCGTTTTGGTGTGCTAGGGTGCTCATTAGTGATGGTGGGTACTTTGCAATGCATTATTACAAAAACTTTTGAAACAATTTGGTTAAAACATAAAATGACGACCCCTATCACCCTCAAGCAAATGGCCAAGCCGGGGTGTCTAATAGAGAAATCAAAAGATTTTGGAAAAAAGCATTTGGGTCTCTAGAAAAGATTGGTCACAAAATTAGATGAAGCTTTGTGGGCGTGTCGAACCGCCTATAAAGCTCTATTGGACTAACCCGTTTCAGGTGGTGTATGGCAAAACTTGTCACCTCCAGTAGAGATGGAGCACAAAGCATTGTGGGCCCTCCGATTCTTAATTTTGATCCATCCTTGGCGGGTGGTACAACTCGTTCAATTGGAAGAAATCGCGAGAAAGCATACCATTCAAACGGAGGTACAAATCAAAAGTTAAGGTTTCTCATGATAAGAAGATAAAGATCAAGGAATTAGGCGGGACAAAAGGTTCTCTTGTTCAATTCCGGATGAGGCTTTTTAGGAAAACTCAAACAAAGTGGTCCGGTCCGTTTTTAATCAAAAAGTCAAAGAGTATGGTGCAATTGTCTTGCAAGATCTTGCCGAACAAAAGATAGACGGTGAATGGCAGCGGTTGAAAGCAGTGCGTTGGCGGAGAGGTGAGCATGACATAGCGAATCCTTCTTTGATGATCAATGATCATCATGAACCGTCGAGCTCTAAGCGTTAAGCTTGTTGGGAGGCACTGACATTGTAAGTATTCTTCCTTGAACTCATTTACACTTGCCCCTTATTAATTTTCTGTTTTCTTAAAATTTCAAAATTCTGCGAGGGCCTCGGCGATGCTCGAGCGCCCAGCTCAGCCTTGCTGCTGACCCATCATGACTTTGCTTTCATTGATAGCCGATCTTGATCACGAGATTTTAAAAAAAAATAAATTGAAAAATCGATTTTTGGAGGCCCGTTCGTGGCCTGATATGTTTAAATAAGGGTTAGGGTTATTTTCAACCCTTTTCCTCTTTTCTTCACCATTCCTCACTCTAAAAATCCCAAAATCCCCACAAAAATCTCAAATTTTGCAATTTCTAATCAATCAATCAACCAAGGCTTCCTATTAAGTATTCTATGTTTTCCTTTCTCAATTTCGGTACATTGCATGTTTAGGTTAGATTTTGAAAACCTAGGGTTAGGAATTTTCAAATTTTCTCTTAGAATTAGGATGTTTTGTGTTAAGTAATAGGATGTTATTTTAGCTGCCCTAGGAAGTGTTTTGTGGAGAAAAATTACATTTCTGAAGAATTTTTACGAAAATCGCAAAACGCTCGTATGATCTGCAATTACGAAAAATTCTTCTCTGTGTTTTTAGGTTCAGATTATTTGTATTGCTTTGGTTGGTTGATTTGCTTTCTTTGTTTGCATGATTCATTGCTAATGGACACCTCGGTGTCACTTTTCAGATTGATTTTGTGTTGAAAATTTCGGATGGCACCTAGCGACAAAGAGTTTCCTCTGCTGGAGCTGGGCCCTCCCGACCTTCTGCGTTCGATCTTTGTTCGATTTGGAGCTTCTCGGAGGCTCGCTCAAAAGCTCGAGGCGAAACATCTGGTGGCGCACCATCGACCTCCGTGAGCAAGGGCACCACCACGCCTCATGTCATCCTTGATAACTACGGGTTGGAAGTTCTAACCCTCGGACAAAGGTGAGCGTGGAGCTTGTTCGAGTTCTATGATAATGCTATCCGGTAGAGGATGTGAGTTTAGGTTTGCTTAGTTGTTGAGAAAATCGTTTCTTTCTCTCGCTCGGCAATCAATGATTTCTAGGCATCATTGGACAGCACCGGAGGACCAGCGGATGTCTACCATGACACACACGCTGGTAATTGGGATACATCTTTGAAGAATAAGCTACATTTGTGCGGGCATTCTTATGAATTGAATCGGGCTGGTCAACCTTTGAAATTCACGGGCCGTCACGAAAACAGGATGCCGCGTTATGATGTGTGGCTCTGTACAATCGAAACCTAGGAGCCACACCTCTTAGATACCCATGGAGGCAGCGGGTTTGATTGCTTACATGCTCGATGAGGAGCAAATTGATTTTGGCCGTCGATCGCGAATAAGTGAAGAGGTTACACTTAGTTATACCTCGAGGGCGTATAAAATGTGCTCTCACATATCACAGGTTGATCATGGGTTTGCTAAAGAGGCAAAGGTGGCCTTTCTGCGTGGGACACCTAACCATTGATGGAGTTGTTGATGATCACTCGTGATCGATTTTGTAGGTCCTTGATAATCTGCTGCCGGTGTACCGATTCTGCGGCACTTCCTCGAGCAAGTCCATCGGAAGAATGGAGCAGGATGCATCTCGCTCATCGAGAGAGAGCATTTTGTTTATGCATGAGAGCATGGAGCACCTTGCTCTGATTAGAGACCCGGTGAACCATTTCACTCTTGCGGGTGGCAGCTCCGATGCATATCTTTGGTTGGCAGGTCGGGCCAAATCTTGAGAGGAGGTGGGAGATGAGGATGATGGTGAAGAGAGTTAAGTTACGGTTCCGGTTCGACTCGGGGTCGATTGGGATTCGATTCTCGAGACCAGCGATTGATTTCTCTTATTTTCCTATTTTTATTTTACTTTCATTCTAGTTCTAGATTTTACTTTTGCATTTTAGTTTTAAACTTTGGATTTTGTTGGTTGCCATCCATTTTGGGGATTGGCTTGTAATTCCAATTAATATTTTGTAGGCATGGAGCCTAAATACTTCTTTAAGTTTTAAACACCATTTTGGGTGTCTTTTATTTTAAGTTTAGTTTCTTTTATTTTGTTCTATTTTATTTTATTTTAGATTATAGTATTTAGTTTGAATTTACTTCTTGTGGTTTGTCCGGATTGTTCAAATGGTTCTTCAAAGCTAGTAAGCGTGTTTCACCAAAGTGATGGTGATGATAAAATTCTCGATTCATTCCACGAAGAAGGTACACATTTAATCGTTTTGTAGAAACATATGTATGAAATTTGTTCTTTATGCAAGATATTTGCACAAAAAAATTTTGTGTTCATATTGAATCATTAGGACATAAACCATATGTGAGAAGCTTCCACTTTTACCAAATATTGAGTGTCTAATAGTTGTGTTAACTCGAGTGATTCATGCTTAATCTTTACTTGTTTGTGATAACTTGAAACTAAGAAATGATCAAGGCAATTTTTGTGCATTATGAGAAAAACCACCAATTCTAAAAGGGCTTCAATTACCGTGAGTGAGTAAATCCTTGTGAACCCTTGAGATAAATAGTATTTGTAGGATGAATGTATCAAATCGACTAATTGTTAAGTAGGCCTTAATAGTTGTTGATGATCTTTGAAAAATTCAATGATAATTCATTCTATAAATTTTCTTGATGAATACCACCCCTTTTGTCAATTAACCCTTGAGCATGTCTTGAATAAAAAGGATTGATATAAATGAAGTTGGGGAGGTGGATCAAAAGAACCTAAATTGATGGCACAATGATCCTAAAGAAAGAAAAAGAATAGAAAAGAAAAATACAAAGAAGAAAGAAATTTGTTTATGAAAAGAAATCAAAAGAAAAAAAAAAGAGGGATCATTGTGTGGAAAGAAAAGGGTTGTGAATAATGAGATGGGAATTAGTTGTGAAATGCTCTTCATATCCTTTTACCCGATTCGTTTCAATGGCTTTGTACTTAAATATCCCTTGTTTCTAACCTAAGCCAAGTTACAACCTTGAAAGTCCTTAGTGATCTTCGTTTCCGTTTTATCATTTAACTTGTTTCGATGAATGCATGAATTATTCGGATGTGCATAATTATTAGTGAGAGTTTGGTCCTTTGTGAATATGCATTTTGTTCTTCATGAACTTTGAAGAAATGATTAGGTGATTCAAGTGTGAACATATCTTTTTTTTGTTATATGTTTTGATATATTGTGTTTAGAACTTAATTCATGGCTATGTTGTGTTTAGAAGAAGCGATTGATGTGTGCTTTTACAGTATGTCGAGTTTGAACCATTACTCTTGTGTGAGTTTGCATGCTTGCATTTTGTTCTTTCTATCTTTGTAAGATTATTGACTTTTGTTTGGGGACAAACAAAAGTAAGTTAGCGAGAGTTGTTAAGGACCAATTTGTAGTTATTTTGTACATTATTTTGTGGTCCTTAACAATGTCTTTGTATTTAATTTGTATATTTATTCTAGTATTTTGTTTTAATTAGGTTTTTATTTAGTTTTTGTTTAATATATATTATTTAACTTACTTTCACTCTTAATTGTAGGAATTTATTAACTAATTCTCCCAAGCTTGGATTCAAGGGCACTTGAAGAGCTTTAGGGATGATTCTTTTGAAGATAATTTTGGAAGAGGGAAGCATGCTACAGGTCGCGCTCAGCGCGGTGCCAGCATGAGTGCGCTCAGCGCGACTTAACCGCGCTCAGCGCGGTCTGCGAAATTCAGAAAAAAGGACAGCCCATGCTTTCACCTTTTGAGCCACCAACCCATCACTTCACCTGATCTTTTTGGCTGGTAAAGGAAGCAAGAAAACACAAGCCATCATTATCTTTTCATCTTTGTAAATCTAGGGCAAGTTTAGGAAGAAAACCATAGCTTTTCCTTCTTGATTTTCTTGGATTTTCATCATCACTACCAACAATCTTGAGAGCAAGCAACCATGGAAATGAGTGGCTAAGCTCTTTTTGTGTCAAGATTAGAGGTAGTTGATCTATATAGTATGTATTTATTTTAATCCATTTGTGTATGAACATGGTTGATGATTAATATAGTTGAATATCTTTGTTCTTCATCTTTATGCTTGGAAAAGAATATTTCAAAGTGACCTAGGATATTCATCCTCTCATAAACAAATGCTAGGAATAGATTTGTGTGTTAGAGTTTACAAAATATTGAACTTAATGATTATCATGCTAATAGTTGTAGTGAGGAATCATGCAAGGATTAACATGATAACATTCACAATCTTGGTGGAAATCTACAAGATTGAGAGGATATGTATTTAGAAATCATCTATTATGTTCATCACTTGATTAAATGAATATGTATGAAACTAGATCAATGAAACTAATCTTGACATGCCTTCTTAACTTGAAACAATCTCAAACTCTCTCTAATCCAAACTATAACTCTCTTTGAAAGAATTAATTTAGTTGTTGTGGAAACTCATGGTTCTAGTAGAGTAGATAACAAACCCTTTGGTTACATCATCTTAAAACACTTTTCTATTGAAAGACTATAACATGCAATCCACGTGGAATCGATAATTAAAATACTTTGTTCACGGAAAAATCCTCAACAAAATAAACATTGCCGAGATTGGCGTTTGATGTTGTTAGTATACAATAGTTGTGTTTTAAGACTTTTCTACTAATCTCTCTTTGTTTCTTTTGTGGCTAGACTTTTAGAATTAGTTTATCAAGGAAATATTCAAGTCGACCAACTCCTTTTCGATCCGAGAAATTGAGGACGGCTAGGAGACTTAATAGTAGTGCTAAAAGAAAAAGACAAGCTAGGCAAAAAGAAAGAAGAAAGAGGAGAAGCATCTACTTCTTCACACCAGTGTTTGGAGAAGTCACCACTATGGAGGAGAATCAACCACCACCACCACCACCACCATGAGGCCGTGTAATAGCAACCCTCCATAATGCTCAATTTTCAACAAGCAAATGCAAGGGTTTGAAATGAAAAGCAGGCTTGCTTCACTTCTATGCAAGTCCATTTCATTGCCACGACCATGAAGACCCTTACACTCACCCAAGTTTTATGAGATCATGAGGGAGCAGGTGCCCGAGACCAAGAAGAGCAATATTTCCAAAGGCTTTTCCTCATTCTCTAGTGGGCAAGGCAAAAATTGGTATCTTGATCAATTGCAAGAGACAATGGCTAATTGGAATGTTTTGGAGAAAAGTTTCTTGAACGCTTTTCCCTCAATCACGTTTCATGGAGGCTAAGACGGCTATCTCGGTATTTCACAAGAGTAAACAGCCTTTGAATCGGGCATGGAAAAGATATAAGTCTATGCTAAGGAAGTGTCCGAGCCACGGTTTTGTGAGCTTACACAAATTCATATTTTCCGAAATGGTCTCCAACCTCAACACAAATTGTTGTTGGATGCCACGCGGAGGTTCTTTGATAAAAAAAACCGTGTGATGCAATAAATAATTGAGAAGATGGGTAGAAAATGATCATCAAACTCAACATGATCAGGAGGTACAAGTGAAAGCGGGAGTTTTAGAAATTGGTTCGAGTCATGAAGCACTTGTAGCGCAAAACAAATTGTTTGCGAAACAAGTTGAAGAATTGACAAAACAAATGGCTAAACTCCCTCAACAAATCATGGAGTTACAAGGAGCATCAAATAAGCAAGCTCACCAAATAGCTTTTGTGAATTGTGCAAAGGAGATCATAAAACCGGCTTTTGTCCTCCGGAGAATGAGGAAGCTAACTATGTGGCCAACCAAGGCCAAGGGTACCAACAACGAGCTCCTTACCCTTATCAAAATCAAAACCAAGGTTACCAACAAAGGGGTAATCAAGGTTATCAAGGAGGGTGGAGGCAAGATAACAATAATCAAGGAAAAATCCATATCAAACACAAAATCAAAATCAAAATCAAAGTCAACCACAAAACCAAGGTCAACAACAAAACCAACCTCAAAATCAAGTGAGATCTTCCAACATTCAAGACACTCTAGCTCAATTTATGCAAGCTTCTATGGCTAATCAAAAGCACGGAGCGTCCATCAAGAATTTGGAGACACAAGTGGGACAACTCGCTAAGCAACTTTCCAACAAAGTGCTTGACATCATTTTCCCCAACACGCAAACAAATCCTAAGGAGCATTGCAAAGCCATAACAACAAGAAGTGGTAGAGTTTGTGATGAGAAAAGGAAAGTAGTTGAAAGAAAGAAAAAAGTAGTGGAGAAGGATGAAGAAGTAATAGTGGAGGAAGAGGTAGTTGAAAAAGATGAGGTTGAAGTCGAAAAACATGATAATGTTGATGTGGAGGATGACTTAGTTGAAAATGAGGTGTTAGTTGAAAATGAAAAGGAAAATGGTGTAGTTGAAAAGGAGAAAGTAGAGGAGAAAAATAAGAAAATGAAAAAAGGAAAAGAAGGAAGTAACTTATCCATTGAGAAGTTTACCATATCCTCACCTTCCTTCTAAAAAGGATGATGCAAAGCACTATGCTAGGTTTATGGATATTTTCAAGCAATTGCAAATAAATATTCCATTTACCGAAGCATTAGAGCAAATGCCAAAATATGCAAAATTCATGAAGGATATTTTGACAAAAAAAGATATACGGATCAAGAAACCATAATGGTGGATGCGACTTGTAGTGCAATAATTCAACACTATTCCGAAAGAGAGTGATCCGTGTAACTTGCTTACTATTGGGGATGTATATGTTGGAAACGGATTGATTGATTTGGGATCAAGTATCAACTTGATTCCATTATCCATTAAGAAGAGATTGGGGAGATTGAATTAAAGTCTACAAATATGACATTGCAATTAGCGGACAAGTCTATTACCGCCCATACGGTGTAGCTTTAGATTTGTTGGTAAAAGTGGACAAATTCTTTTTCCGTGGACTTTGTTGTCATAGACATGGAGGAAGATGTGGAGGCACCTTTAATTCTTGGAAGACCATTCATGAAGACGGCAAGGATGATGATTGATATAGATGATGGCCTAATGAAGGTGAGAATTCAAGATGAAGAGATTTGCTTTAATCTTTTGAAGCAATGAAGCATCCATGGATAAGAAAGATTGTTTCAAGATTGACGTTATTGAGGAAGCCACACAAGAGGTGAATGATGATGATGATGATAGTCGAGATATTGAGGAGTGTTTGGAAGGAATGGATATTTCAAAGGAAATGCACCCTTAGGAAGAAGAGGAAAGTTTAAAAAGGATCTAAAAAATGACCAAAAACTTGAGTTGAAAGAGCTACCGTCTCATTTAAAGTATGTGTTTCTTGAGGAGAGGTAAAAGCCCGTAATCATTAGCATACATTGTCGAGAATGAGGAGGAAATTAATTGAATTTTGAAATCGAACAAAATGCGATTGGTTGGGTCTTAGCCGATTTGAAAGGCATAAGCCCGGCCTATTGTATGCACAACATTATGATGGAGGATGAGTACAAACGGTAGCCCAACCTCAACGGCGAAATCCGGTGATGAAGGAGGTAGTTCGCAAAAATAGTGAAGATGCTAGCCGGATGATTTACCGATTTGGATAGTACGTGAGCCCGGTTCATGTGGTTCCTAAGAAAGGAGGCTTGACGGTTGTATCTAATGATAAGGATGAGCTAGTGCAAACAAGAAAATGTGAGAATACCATGGAACCGTAACAAAAAAAAAGATCATTTCCTCTTCCGTTCATGGACCAAATGTTAGAAAGGCTTGACAACAATACTATTGTTTCTTGGATGGTTATTCGGGATATAATCAAATATCGGTGAATCCGGGAGATCATGAGAAAACCTTCCATGTCCGTTTGATTTTCGCATATACCTTTCGGCTTATGCCGTACATTCCAAATGCAAGCTATATTAATTGAAAAGACAATTGAAGTTTTATGGATGACTTTTATTTTGGAGCTTCATTTGATTTATGCTTGAAAATTTGGACACCGTCTTGAAGAGGTGTGCAAAAATTGGTTTTGAATGGGAAAAATGCAACTTTATGGTGACCGAGGGATTGCCCGCCACAAGATATCTTCAAGAGGAATTGAGGTCGACAAAAATTGATGTTATCAAGACGCCCCACCTACCAATGTCAAAGGCATTCGAGCTTTTTGGGTCATGCGGATTCTATCAAAGATTCATCAAGGACTTCTCCAAATAGCCAAACCTTTGAGCAACTTGCTCAAAATAATAAGTCTTTCTTGTTTGATAATGATTGTTTGTTAGCTTTTGAAAAATTAAAAGAATATAAATGCACCCATAATCACCGCTACCCTTTTGGAAACTTGATTTTGAACTAATGTGTGGCTAGTGATTATGCGGTAACCATATAGCCAAAGGAAGAAAAATCTTCCATGCTATACATTATGCAGCAAAGTTTTGAATGATGCTCAAATAAACTACAACAACCGAAAAAGTTGCTCGCAATTGTATATGCATTGAAAAAGTTTCGTCCTTACCTAATTGGTTCCAAGGTTGTAGTTTTCACGGATCATTCGATATATCTGCTTACCAAACCGGACTCTAAACAAAGGCTAATTCGATGGATTCTTCTTTGCAAGAATTTGATTTAGAGTCCGTGATAAAAAGTTCGGAAAATTTGGTAGCGGATCATTTGTCTCGCAGTGACGTAAATTACGGACAAGGAAACAGAAGGAAGAATTCCGGATGAGAAGTTATTTGCATCCAAGAGCCGACCGTTTTGCCGACATGGCAAATTACAAGGCCGGGATTAATCCGGAAGATTTGACTTGGAATGAGAAAAAATTTTAGCCGATACAAGTATTATGTGTGGGATGAACCTTACATTTTAGGTTGAGTAGTGATGGATTGCTAAGAAGGTGTGTGAGTGATGAAGAGGCCAAAACATTCTTTGGCATTGTCACAATTCCTTGTGGGGACACTATAATGGAATGCGGAAGGCCACCAAAGTCCTACAATCGGGATTTTATTGGCCGCTATTCAAAGATGCGTATGCTCACGCTAAGTCATGTGACAAATGTCAAAGAAGTGGCGGGATAAAAAAAGATGAAATGCCGTTGAACAATATGTTGGAAGTAGAGGTATTTGATTGTTGGGGATTGATTTTGTCGGTCCTTTTCCATCTTCGTTTCAAATGAATATATTCTTGTCGCTGTGGATTACGTATCAAAGTGGTAGAGACCATTGCACCGCCTAAACCGGCATCAAATTTTAAAAAAACATTTTTTCGCTTTGGTGCCTGGGTGCTCATTGTGATGGTGGGTCATTGCACATGCATTGTTACAAACAACTGGAAACAATTTGGTAAAACATAAGGTGACACCCTATCACCCTCAAGCAAATGCCAAGGTGTCTAATAGAAATCAAAAGATTTTGGAAAAACTGTCGGTTCTCGAAAAGATTGGTCACAAAATTAGATGAAGCTTTGTGGGCGATCGAACCGCCTATAAAGCTCCTATTGACTAACCCTTTCATGGTGTATGGCAAAACTTGTCACCTCTGGTAGAGATGGAGCACACATTGTGGGCCCTCCGATTCTTGAATTTTGATCCATCCTTGGCGGGTGAAAACTCGTTCAATTGGAAGAAATGCGCGAGGAGCATACCATTCAAACCGGAGGTACAAAGCAAAAGTTAAGGTTTCTCATGATAAGAAGATAAAGATCAAGGAATTAAGGCCGGACAAAGGTTCTCTTGTTCAATTCCGGATGAGGCTTTCCGGAAAACTCAAAAAAAGTGGTCCGGTCCGTTTTAATCAAAGAAGTCAAAGAGTATGGTGCAATTGTCTTGCAAGATCTTGCACGAACAAAAGAATGGACGGTGAATGGGCAGCGGTTGAAAGCAGTACGGCGGAGAGGTAGCCGCCATAGCCGATCCTTCGATGATCAATGATCATCATGAACCGTCGACTTCACCGACGCACCGCGCTTGTTAGGCCCCCAACTTGCCCCATTACCACCATTGCCCCCGCTAAAATTTCAAAAATTGCAAACCACCTTGCATGCTCAGAGGCGCTCGCGCACTTTGACCCATCTGAAACTTTCGCGCCAGCGATAGGAACCGCCAAGGCGATCCGAGATTTAAAAAAATAAATTGAAAAATCAGATTTTTGGAGGCCCATTCGTGGCCTGATATGTTTAAATAAGGGTTAGGGTTATTTTCAACCCTTTTTCACTCTTTTCTTCACCATTCCTCACTCTCTAAAAATCCCAAAATCCCCCAACCAAAAATCTCCAAATTTTTGCGAATTTCTGCAATCAATCAATCAACCAAGGCTTCCTATTAAGTATTCTATGTTTTTCCTTTCTCAATTTCGTGTACATTGCATGTTTAGGTTAGATTTTGAAAACCTAGGGTTAGGAATTTTCAAATTTTCTCTTAGAATTAGGATGTTTTTGTGTTAGAAGTAATAATGTTATTATTTTATTTGCTAGGAAGTGTTTTTGTGGAGAAAAATTGCATTTGCGTAAGAATTTTTAAAATCGCAGAGCGCCACATGGGTCTGAAATTTGAAAAATTCTTCCTATGTTTTTAGGTTTCGATTCATGTATTGCTTTGGTTGGTTGATTTGCTTTCTTTGTTGCATGATTCATTGCTAATGGACACCTGGTGTCACTTTTCCGTTGATTTTGTGTTGAAAATTTCGGATGGCACCTAAGCGACAAAGAGTTTCCTCTGCTTGAGCTGGGCCTCCCGCCTTTCGTCGTTCGATTTCAGGAGCTTCTCAGGAGGCTCGCTACAAAGAGCTCGAGGAGCGAAACATCTGGACTGAGCGCACCATCAGCCTCCGTGAGCAAGGGCACTACCACACGCCTCATGTCATCCTTGATAACTACGGGTTGGAAGTTCTTTGTAACCCTCAGACAAAGGTGAACGTGGAGCTTGTTCGCGAGTTCTATGATAATGCTATCCCGGCCGAGGGATGTGAGTTTAGGTTTGCTTCCGTTGTTCGAGGAAAATCCGTTTCTTTCTCTCGCTCAGCAATCAACAGTTTTCTAGGCATCAACTGGACAGCACCAGAGGACCAACTGGATGTCTACCATGAGCACCTGGCTCGTGGTAATTGGGATTACGACATGCTGAAGAATAAGCTCTGTTTGTCTGGGCATTCTTATGAATTGAATCGGGCTGGTCAACCTTTGAAATTCACCAGGGCCAGTCTGAAAACAGATGCCCGCGTTATGATGTGTGTGGCTCTGTACAATCTGAAACCTAGGAGCCACACCTCTTAGATACCCATGGAGACGGCAGGTTTGATTGCTTACATGCTCGATGAGGAGCAAATTGATTTTGGCCGTCTGATCGCGAATGAGTCAAGAGGGTTACACTTAGTTATACCTCCGGGGGAGCGATAAATGTGCTCTCACATATCCGGTTGATCATGGGTTTGCTAAAGAGGGCAAAGGTGGCCTTTCTGCAGAGGACACCTAACCATTGATGGAGTTGTTGATGATCACTACGTGATCGATTTTGTAGGGTCCTTGATAATCGCGCCCGTGTACCGACTGGGCAGCACTTCCTCGTGCAAGTCCATCGGAAGAATGGAACAGCAGATGCATCTCGCTCATCGAGAGCATTTTGTTTATGCATGAGAGCATGGAGCACCTTGCTCTGCAGATTAGAGACCCGGTGAACCATTTCACTCGCGGGTGAGCAGCTCTGCATATCTTTGGTTGGCGGGGTCGGGCCAAATCTTGAGGAGGAGGTGGGAGATGAGGATGATGGTGAAGAGAGTTACGGTTCGGTTCGGTTCGACTGGTCGATTGGAGATTCGATTCTCGAGACCACTGATTGATTTTCTCTTATTTTCCTATTTTTATTTTACTTTCAGCATTCTAGTTCTAGATTTTACTTTTGCATTTTAGTTTTAAACTTTGGATTTTGTTGGTTGCCATCCAATTTTGGGGATTGGCTTGTAATTCCAATTAATATTTTGTAGGCATGGAGCCTAAATACTTCTTTTTAAGTTTTAAACACCATTTTGGGGTGTCTTTTATTTTAAGTTTAGTTTCTTTTATTTTGTTCTATTTTATTTTATTTTTAGATTATAGTATTTAGTTTGAATTTACTTCTTGTGGTTTGTCCGGATTGTTCAAATGGTTCTTCAAAGCTAGTAAGCGTGTTTCACCAAAGTGATGGTGATGATAAAATTCTCGATTCATTCCACGAAGAAGGTACACATTTAATCGTTTTGTAGAAACATAACATGTCTATGAAATTTGTTCTTTATGCAAGCTATTCTGGCATGTACAAAAAAATTTTGTGTTCATATTCGAATCATTAGGACATAAACCATATGTGAGAAGCTTCCACTTTTTACCAAATATTGAGTGTCTAATAGTTGTGTTAACTCGAGTGATTCATGCTTAATCTTTACTTGTTTGTGATAACTTGGAAACTAATAAATGATCAAGGCAATTTTTTTGTGCATTATGAGAAAAACCACCAATTCTAAAAGGGCTTCAATTACCCGTGAGTGAGTAAATCCTTGTGAACCCTTTTGAGATAAATAGTATTTGTAGGATGAATGTATCAAATCGACTAATTGTTAAGTAGGCCACTTAATAGTTGTTGATGATCTTTGAAAAATTCAATGATAATTCATTCTATAAATTTTCTTGTTGATGAATACCACCCCTTTTGTCAATTAACCCTTGAAGAGCATGTCTTGAATAAAAAAGGATTGATATAAATGAAGTTGGGGAGGTGGATCAAAAAGAACCTAAATTGATGGCACAATGATCCTAAAGAAAGAAAAAGAATAGAGAAAAAGAAAAATACAAAAGAAGAAAGAAATTTGTTTATGAAAAGAAATCAAAAGAAAAAAAAAAGAGAGGATCATTGTGTGGAAAGAAAAGAGGTTGTGAATAATGAGATGGGAATTAGTTGTGAAATGCTCTTCATATCCTTTTACCCGATTCGTTTCAATGGCTTTGTACTTAAATATCCCTTGTTTCTAACCTAAGCCAAGTTACAACCTTGAAAGTCCTTAGTGATCTTCGTTTCCGTTTTATCATTTAACTTGTTTCGATGAATGCATGAATTATTCTGGATGTGCATAATTATTAGTGAGAGTGTTTGGTCCTTTGTGAATATGCATTTTGTTCTTCATGAACTTTGAAGAAACGATTAGGTGATTCAAGTGTGAACATATCTTTTATTTTGTTATATGTTTTGATATATTGTGTTTAGAACTTAATTCATGGCTATGTTGTGTTTAGAAGAAGCGATTGATGTGTGCTTTTGCCTGGTATGTCGAGTTTGAACCATTACTCTTGTGTGAGTTTGCATGCTTGCATTTTGTTCTTTCTATCTTTGTAAGATTATTGACTTTTGTTTGGGGACAAACAAAGAAGTAAGTTGGCGAGAGTTGTTAAGGACCAATTTGTAGTTATTTTGTACATTATTTTGTGGTCCTTAACAATGTCTTTTATTTAATTTGTATATTTATTCTAGTATTTTGTTTTAATTAGGTTTTATTTAGTTTTGTTTAATATATATTATTTAACTTACTTTCACTCTTAATTGTAGGAATTTATTAACTAATTCTCCCAAGCTTGGATTCAAGGGCACTTGAAGAGCTTTAGGGATGATTCTTTTGAAGATAATTTTGGAAGAGGGAAGCATGCTACAGGTCGCGCTCAGCGCGGTGCCAGCATGAGTGCGCTCAGCGCGACTTAACCGCGCTCAGCGCGTTCTGCGAAATTCAGAAAAAAGGACAGCCCATGCTTTCACCTTTTGAGCCACCAACCCATCACTTCACCTGATCTTTTTGGCTGGTAAAGGAAGCAAGAAAACACAAGCCATCATTATCTTTTCATCTTTGTAAATCTAGGGCAAGTTTAGGAAGAAAAACCATAGCTTTTCCTTCTTGATTTTCTTGGATTTTCATCATCACTACCAACAATCTTGAGAGCAAGCAACCATGGAAATCAGTGGCTAAGCTCTTTTTGTGTCAAGATTAGAGGTAGTTGATCTATATAGTATGTATTTATTTTAATCCATTTGTGTATGAACATGGTTGATGATTAATATAGTTGAATATCTTTGTTCTTCATCTTTATGCTTGGAAAAGAATATTTCAAAGTGACCTAGGATATTCATCCTCTCATAAACAAATGCTAGGAATAGATTTGTGTGTTAGAGTTTACAAAATATTGAACTTAATGATTATCATGCTAATAGTTGTAGTGAGGAATCATGCAAGGATTAACATGATAACATTCACAATCTTGGTGGGAAATCTACAAGATTGAGAGGATATGTATTTGTAGAAATCATCTATTATGTTCATCACTTGATTAAATGAATATGTATGAAACTAGATCAATGAAACTAATCTTGACATGCCTTCTTAACTTGAAAACAATCTCAAACTCTCTCTAATCCAAACTATAACTCTCTTTGAAAGAATTAATTTAGTTGTTGTTTGGAAACTCATGGTTCTAGTAGAGTAGATAACAAACCCTTTGGTTACATCATCTTAAAACATACTTTTCTATTGAAAGACTATAACATGCACCAATCCCTGTGGAATCGATAATTAAAAATACTTTGTTCACGGAAAAATCCTACAACAGAAGGGTCAGACGTTAGCTTGCTTCTGGAGCGTGAGAAGGCTTGGCTTACTTCTGGAGCGCTTTGGCTTGCAGCTTCCAGGGCGTGAGAAGGAGCACATGGTGCTTCTGGCTGCTGGCTGCTTCAAGAGCGTGTTGACAAGGCTTGCTTCTGGGGATAGAAGCATTAGAAGCTTGAGGCTTCTAGAGATGGAAGTACTAGAAGTACTTCTGAAGAGAGTGGAAATGGAGAGCTTCTAGGAGTAGAAGCTTCAGAAGCACTTCTGGAGGCTGAGCCTCAGAAGGACTTCTGGAGGAACAAGTTTCAGAAGCTTGTTTTCCCTTTTATTAAAAAAACAGTTCCAGGGGGATTCGAACCCTGGACCTTGAGGCGAAGGAAAGTGTTAAGGCGTGCTGGATTTACCACTGGGGTGGCTATACATCCATTGTTTTAACTTAAACTACAAATATATATTATAAGCCCACCTTTTAATTTTCTGAAAATCACTTCATCTTCTTCGGGAAACAGGCGCGAGCAACCATGGCTTCTAGATTCGAGTTTCTTTGTTTCTTCATCAATTTTGAAAGTTCAAAATACAATTTTGTCTAGAATTTGATCACGATTCTAACCATGTATCTTGGTAACATTAATAATCAAAGATGAACGTGAATTTTGATAATCCCAATTTAAACCCTAACTGAAAAAGTGATTAATTCTTTGAACTCAATTGATTTTAGTTTAAATTAAGGATCCAAATAGCTTTAGTGATTGGATATCTACGTTTTCCTTTTCAATTTTAAAGCCAAAAACGCATGTATGGAGGTATCAAAGTTTTGAAAACTGACCTCTTGGTATGAAATACTAGATCGAGTTTGGCAGCTTCCAGGTGCAAAGTAATGATTCATTAAGCTTTCCTGAACCTCACTGAGTGTGTTCCTACTCTTAGATTATTATGAAAGTGGCTGGAACTTTCTGACCAAGTCAAGTTGCAAGTTGCAAATTTAAAACTGGAAGATGATGATGGAGTTATTCCAGAACTTGTTTAAGTGTATGGACAATCTCTATATGTTGTATAGGATGTGTTTGAAGTGAGAAATTAAGACTAGCACGAGTAGTTTTCTAGTTTGGAAGTTTTGGCTCAAAACATGGATAAATGGAGTTTTATGTAGAAAACTGTCTCTTAGCTTGTTTTCTGATGGTTTTAAGTTTTAAACAACTTCTAAATGATGTTTAGAACATGTTAGAAACTTAAGTTTGCTTAGATTTTGCAAGGTTTGAAGATTGCAAAATTTCCCTCTTTGAACTTTGAAACTTGGAATTTAAGAAAGAAAGAAGGAAAGCTTTGATTATGATAGCTTTGGTGTGGTTTGAAAATGAAGAAATGACCTCTATTTAAAGGCCAAGAATTCTGAACGACAAGGCAAAGTTATCATTGAGAGAGCTTGCAACTTGCTTAAGTGGTAAGAAGAAATCTTTTGCATTTAATGCAAAAGTTACTTTCTAACCATGGTTAAAATTTCTCTTTGATTCAATCCTCTTTTCAATCATGTCTAACTGATATTTATCAGTTATAACCTATCTTTAAGTGATGACAAGGCTTCTAGAAGAGAGGTTTGTGAAAAATGACTTATAATTTTGATGCATGATCTTGGAATTCCATGGTTTTGGAGCTCTATGTTTCAAAATCAAAAGCCTAGCTATACAAAGTGTTTTTGTAAGTTCTTGGACATTTTGGAAAGCTTGTAACAAGACCCACAACTTTCATGTTTTGAGTTTCTCTGAATCGAAATGGATCTAGGTGAAAAATTGCTAAGAAAGTGAGGAAAAACCATGTTTCTTAACACTTGAAAATTTTTGTGTTAGAAAAAATTCAAATCTTGACTTTTTGTTGACTTTTTCACATTTCTTGATTTTTTATGATCATGATGGATTATTTGAAATGTTTTTATGATTGAAAAAGTTTAGTCTTGAAAAAGTTGACCAAAAGTCAAAGTTTGACTTTTTTGAATAGATGAATTTTCATCAGATGGTTCAGAATTTGTCTGATGAAGAAACATTGACTTTGCAATGTTTTGAACCAAGAAATTAGGTCAAGATGTTGCATTGAAGATGTTAAGATCAATATTCAAGCAAATAGATCATTCATTGAGCAGAAAGTCAATGATTCACTATCTTCGATCAAAACCCTAATTGGTCGATTCAAGGTAGATCATGAGAAAAAAGTTGGGAATCTAAAGATCAAATGTTTGATGATTGATTAAGATAGATCAATTAAGGTGAGTGGAAACTAAAACCCCAATTGGTCATATCTTGAACAGATGAAATTTTGAAGAAACCCTAACTTTGACTTCTAGAAGCCACGCACGATCTATTCTGTTTTGAAACTGTTAATGATGCAATGATGCATATGTGAATAATGTAAGGTGGTATCTTAGGTCAAAAATTGGGGTATGACATTACTCTCTAGCCAAGAAAGATGAAGTTAAGATATGGCATCGGAAGTTGGGACATCTACACTTGAAAGGAATGAAAAGGATTATCTCTATGTATGCAGTGAGAGGAATCCCAAAACTACATATCGACGAAAGGAAGAGTCTATGGAGAGATCATATTTGCATTAAGCATTTCATCAAAGTTAAATCATCGCAATACTCATCATTGATATTCATCGCATAATCATCATGAATTTATAAAGATCATCACCAACAAAACATCATATATCATCGTAATTCAACATCATCCAATAATTAAACCCAACGCCAAACAACTCAAACATAAACATAACCGACTCCATGAGACACGACTATGTTATGCATGTGGTACCCGTCGCTTTGTCCATGATTAGGAACACTTGGCATAAAAGCCCATCGTCGGCAATGCAATGTATGTGACTCGACAATAAAACAACACAACACAAAAACATCATCATCGCTCATCAAAATTGGCATAAAGCCCACATCGCCATAATTTATCCTGAAATTCCTGGCAGCAGATACGTGATGTCACAGAGAATGTTATGACACACTATCTGACACTCTGTTAACAATTTACGATAAATATAAAGCAGAAAGAACACAATGAGTTGTTTACCCGTTCGATGTATAACTACACCTACATCCGGGGCTACCAAGCGGGGAGGAAATTCACTATTAGTAGAATTAATTCAGGAATAAACCAACCAGTTTATCTCCTTCACTTAAAACCTACCCAATGCAACTTCAACCTAAGTCCTACTTAGATCTGAGTTCCTACTCACTCCCCCTCAATCACAGCAGTGATATCAACCTATTGAATAATTGAATTGTGAAGACACACTTCAATAAACTATCTTGATCTCGCTTCAAAGCTTTCAATCAAGAGACAAACACTCGTGCTTTAAAGCTTTGAGTGATAAACTACCCTTACAAACAAATCCTAGTCCAATGCACTTATCAATTGATAGTTGCTTGGCTCACAAGAGAAACTAGAATTACACTATACCAACTGCTACAAATCCTAACAATACACAAATAACAAGCTGCTATCTCTTCAATACATTCCAAGGGCGCCGCAGCATTGTAAGGGTTGAATTCCTTTTATAGAAGCGATCCACGAAACTTGGTTTTGGGCTTCATAAAGATAGCTAGGGTTCACTTAATTTAATCCTAAAAACATGGTCTTTTCAACAACCAATTTAGGTTTAATTAAGATTAACCTAGCAGCCACGGAGCATGCTTTCTAATAACGAGAAAAACATAAAATAGCACTCAACAAACTTCCGAAAATCTCGGAAAAAGCAGTTCTGCGAGAATGTCATGAATGTCATAACATCATTATGACATCGACTATTTTCTGCAATTTCCAGCACTTTAGCTTCGAGTTCTGAGCTGTCCTTTAACATCCTTAGCAGGTAGGATTTATCTTCAATCTCTGAATGTCATGACATTTATCATGACATTGCTAAAGCCTAGTTTTACCAAAATTAATGCCAACTTAAAACACTAACAAACTCCCCTTTGGCACATTTTGGCTAAAACTACTTAACCTATCATAGTACATATATGCAGAAGGCAAACTAGTTCTAAGCTTAAATAGACTAGAACCTAGAGATAAGATAAATTCTACCCATACAGAAATCCCATAATTCCCACAATTGCCCACATACAAAATTTTAACCGGCCATACAATTCCCCAAAGTCCCAGCCACTGTCACACACAGTTGCTCTTTTAACAGGCCATACAATTCCCCAAGGTCCCAGCCACTGTCACACACAGTTGCTCATAGTTTCCCACAATGAATCTTCTCCCCCTTTTTAGCCATAAAGGGCCAAAGGAAACAATACAATTGCCCCAAGCATTAAGAAAATAATTAAAGGAGGTACCAACAATTGTCAAGAGTACAATGCTGTCAATAATAAGTTACAATCATCCAAACAAAATTGGGAAAAAGCAACACAAGAACAAGAAACAAGAACAAGAACAAGAACAAGAACAAACATAACAAACAAAAATCACAGCAACATATCAGTTGCTCTCCTTTCCTGATGAAGCACTGGAAGCATTGTCATTGTCATCAACAGCATTACTGATTGTCACTTCAGCCTTAGTCTTGAAAGCAAAATCCTGATCAGACTCTGCAGGTTCAGGGGCCTTCCTCTTCTTGGCAATTTGTGTCCTCTTGGGTCTTGAGCTACCAACAGATTTCACTCTATGCTTCTTTGAGGCAGGTCCAGCTTTGGTCATCTTCTCAACTTGAGAGTCAGAGATACCACCCTTTGCCTTGACAAAGGAATCAGCAGGAGTAGCAATATCAGAGTCCACAGGAGATGCCTGGACGTGATCATTAGATGTCATAACATTCTCTTTGACATCTGGATCAGTTGCTAAACTAGGGCTAGCAGGTTCTTGGTTAAGGGGGACACAAACTCCAGGTACAGTGTGATTTTCGTCTAGGATTCTGGTGACTATCCTAGCAATGGCTTCTTCTACATACATGGTACCTTCCCTATTTCTTATCTCGAGCAGATGAGGATGAGCCATAAATCTTACCGTGGAAGCTGATGATCTTTGAATATTCCGTGCATGCTTGATTCTGAGAGTCAGTTGCCATTGAACGCTGAGGAGAGGCCTTCACAGGTTCAACATTCATGGCTGCGTGATTGCCCTAATCTCACCATGGTGGGAGATGAGCAATCGAGTCTTGGGATGAAGAAGATGAGGAAGACATGTTTCTTGAGAAAAATTGAGAATCGAGACCAAGAATGATGAAGCGGTTGAGAGTATCTTTTGGATGGAAGATATGATACTTTCAAATGAAAAGACTATTATATGGAGGAGTCTTTTCATATTCTTGAACCTATAAAAATAGGAGGAAATAATCAAATGACCCACTTATAATTAATAAACGGTCTCTTCCCTTTCTTGGACGCAATCTTAATTGCTACAATTCCTCATACTGACAAATACCCAGTTTGCTCCTTAAATTTTCAAATTGACTAGCATCAAGAGCCTTAGTAAAAATGTCGACCATTGAAGTTACGTGACTACATGATCCAATTTAATCACTTTCTCCTCCACAAGGTCTCTGATGAAGTGATGTCTAATGTCAATGTGCTTAGTCCTACTATGTTGTATAGGATTCTTTGATATATTAATAGCACTCAGATTGTCACAGTACAATGTCATGACATCCTGTGTGACATTGTACTCGAGACAACATCGCTTCATCGGACTATTGAGAACAAGCTGCTACCGGTACTATGTATTCACTTCAACGTGGACAAGGACACACATTTTGCTTCTTCTGAACCAAGAAACAAGATTGTTTCCCAAGAAGAAACATCCTCGGTGCTTTTTCTATCATCCCTTTGACCAATCGACATCACAATAGCGGACAAAATTGGTTCACATCCATGAGAATACGGGATACCATAATTGCAAGTTCCACTCATACTTGAGTTCTTTTCACAGTTAATGTGACTTACTTTAGGTTCGACTTGGTATCTTGCACATACCCCAACACAAATGCAATGTCGGTCTCTGGTACAGGTACAATAAGCTTCCTATCATGCTTCTATATAAACTTTGATCAACCTTTTCACCACTTGTGTCCTTGGACAACTTCAAATGTGTGGGAGCAAGAGTCCTTTTATGGCTAGCATTCTCCATTCCAAACTTTTTGACAATATTCCTTGCATATTTGCTTTGTGAAAGGAATGTTGAGTCTTCCATCTGTATGACTTGCAGTCCAAGAAAGTAGGTCAACTCTCCCATGAGACTCATTTCAAACTCAGCTTGCATTTGATTGGCAAAATGTTTTACCATTGAATCTGACATTCCACCAAATACTATGTCATCCACATAAATTTGAGCCACCATTATCTTTCCTCCTTCATTCTTGACAAAGAGAGTTTTATCCAAGCCTCCTTTCCGTATCCTTTATGCGTAAGGAACTTGGTTAGCCTTTCATACCAGGCCCTAGGAGATTGCTTTAGTCCATATAGGGCTTTCCTTAATTTGTAGACATGATCAGGAAAACTTGGATCCACAAATCCTTTAGGCTGTTCTACATATACTTCCTCATATAAGTAGCCATTTAGGAAGGCACTTTTCACATCCATCTGAAATAGTTTGAATTTCAGAATGCAAGCAACCCCTAGAAGAAGCCTAATTGACTCCAGTCTAGCCACTGGTGCAAAAGTCTCATCAAATTCAATCTCCTCAACCTGAGTGTAACCCTGAGCAACAAGTCTAGCTTTATTTCTGGTGATAGTCCCTTTTGCATCAGACTTGTTCTTGTAGATCCACTTTGTGCCAATGATGTTTGTTCCTTCTGGTCTAGGAACTAATTCTCATACTTCATGTTGCTTGAATTGGTTCAATTCATCTTGCATTGCTCCAATCCAGAATTCATCACTAAGAGCTTCTTTGACATTTTTTGGCTCTATCTTTGACACGAAGCAAGAGTTTGAGACAGTTTCTCTGGATCTAGTAACGACCCCTTTGGTTGGATCCCCAATGATGAGATCCTTTGGATGATTTTTCTGAATTCTGATGGAAGGATCTTTGTTGACTCCCTCTGGTTCAGATTTTGGTGGAGTAGGAGCAGGTACATCTTCCTTATCAGGTACTTGAGGTGATGTCTCAAACCATGTCTCAACATCATATGGGACATTGAGTTCTTGATGATGATCATCAACAATGACATTAATAGACTCCATCATAACCTGGGTTCTGGAGTTGAATACCCTATATGCTCTGCTGTTAGTGGAGTATCCCAGAAAAATGCCTTCATCACTTTTAGAGTCCATTTTTCTCCTTTGATCACGATCTGTCAGAATATAGCATTTGCTGCCAAACACATGGAAATATTTCATAGTTGGTTTTCTTCCCTTCCATAGTTCATACAGGGTGGAGGAAGATCCCTTTCTTAAGGTGACCCTGTTGTGAACATAGCAAGCTGTATTCATAGCTTCAGCCCAAAAATGAATAGGAAGTTTCTTAGCATGAATCATTGCTCTGTCAGATTCCTGTATAGTCCTATTCTTTCTTTCCACCACCCCGTTTTGTTGAGGTGTTATAGGAGAAGAAAACTCATGATTAATTCCCTCTGAGGAGCAGAATTCATCAAATTTGTTGTTCTCAAATTCCTTTCCATGATCACTTCTTATTCTGACAATACAACTTTCCTTCTCTCTTTGAAGTCTTTTGCATAACTCCTTAAAAACATCAAACACATCAGATTTTTCCTTGATGAAGTTTATCCAGGTATATCTGGAGAAGTCATCCACAACAACATAGGCATATCTTTTTCCACCAAGGCTTTCAACCTGCATAGGCCCCATCAAATCCATGTGTAGCAGCTCTAGCACTTTGGAAGTGGTCAGATGTCTAGACATTGGGTGTGACATTCTGGTTTGCTTTCCAACCTGACATTCATCATAGACCCTTCCTTCATCAATGTGGAGTCTTGGTATTCCTCTAACAGCCTCCATAGAGATGATCTTTTTCATTCCTCTGAGATGCAGATGTCCAAGTTTTTGATGCCACAACTTTACCTCCTTTTCATCTTTGTGCAGAGAGCACACGGAAGAGGTTGGTGTTCTCGATTCCACATGTAGCTTGTCCTTTGATCTTACTCCTCTCATAACTACTTCTTGTTTATCATTGATTACAAGACATTCAGACCTAGTGAAGTTGACCTTAAATCCCATATCACATAGTTCACTTATGCTTATGAGGTTAGCAGTCAAGCCTTTTACCAGCAACACTCCATTTAGATTTGGAACTCGAGAGCGGTCAAGTTTCCAACACCTTTGATTTCTCCTTTAGCTCCATCTCCAAAAGTAACAAATTGGTAGAATGAGGTTTGACATTATTGATGGGTTCTTTATTCGTCATATGCTTGGAACACCTTGTCAAAGTACCAATCTTCCTTGGCGGACACTCTAAGAGAAGTGTGAGCTATCAATGCTATCTTCTTCTTCCACTTTTGAGTGTAGGGTACCTTGATGTTCTTAGGCTTAACATAGGAGTCGATTAGGGTATCCATGTAGCCTATAGCGAAGGGTTTTATGTGTCAAACCTTCCACAATGATGACATCTCCATCTTTGAAACTTCTTATTCATGTTTCTACGATCCGATGTTGAACCCAATGTTGTGACATCTGTTTTGACATTGGCTTATTAGGCTGTTCTTCCTGTTATCGAAAATTTCTTTGAATCCACATGCCCGAGCAGGAACATTTCTGTTTATGTTGTGACATCTGCTTTGACCTTGGTTTCCATGCCTCTTCTTTTTCTTGTCCTTGACAGTTCCTTTTCACCACATATCCTAGAACATGCTTATTTCCGACATTTTGTCCAAGTGAAGAATTTCTTCCGACTTATCGGTCCCATGGTCGACATCTTGTGAGACTTAGTCATATGATCAAGCTTGGATTTCAACACTATAATCTCACTGTTGAGATGACTTATAGTGATTGTATTCTCCTTCTTCTCGACTTCGACTTCACATTTACGTCTCCACTCCTCAATCGACTTTTTCATTTTTCATTTCTTGACATACTTCACCACTTCGATACAACTTCTTGTAGTATCGCAAGTTCTTCAAAGGTCACTTCCTCATCACTAGAGTCATTATCAGGTTTGCCACTTTCAGAGAGTGTAGTGACAAGTTTGGCTGATTCTTCTTCAGAGCTACTACTTGATTCACCATCAGACCAAGTAACAGTCATTCCTCTCTTTTGTTTCTTAAGAAAGGTAGGACATTCAGCCCTCATATGACCATATCCTTCACAACCATGACACTGGATTTCTCTGCTTTGACTCTCTTTATCCTCTGACTTGGATCTTCTGCTGGAGTCATAGGCCCTGCTGATGTCAGATGAAATGTCTTTGACATTTGACCTTGACTTTGGATCAAATCTCTTGATGAGCTTGATGAATTGTCTTCCAAGCATAGCTATAGCTTCAGATATCTTCTCTTCATCTTCCACCTTGCATCCTTCTTCAGTATTGGATACAAGTGCTATGCTCTTGTTCTTTTTGTCAACAATTTCACTGATTCCCATCTCAAAAGTCATAAGAGATCCTATAAGTTCTTCAACCTTCAAGGTCTGATGTCTGAGCCTCCTCTATTGCAGTCACTTTCATTGCAAACCTTTTAGGCAAGGATAGAATCTTTCTCACCGCTTTTCTTGACATCTTTTCACCAAGTGCTCTGAGGGTTGGCAATCTCAAAATATTCATGTGGAACTCATGAATAGTCTCATCTTCTTTCATCTTCAATTTCTCAAATTTGGTAGTGAGCATCTAAAGTCTTGACATCTTCACCTTGGATGTCCCTCATGAGTAGTTTTGAGAGTGTCCCAAACATCCTTTCACATTGATGAACTAGTCGAAGATATTTTTGTCAATACCATTGAATAGGGCATTCAATGCTTTAGAGTTTCCCTGTGCTAGCTCCTCTTCCTCTTTGCTCCATTCTTCCTCAGACTTCAAGACAATAGTCCCATCTTTCACAAGCTTGGTGGGATGTTTCCATCCTTTGTCAGCAGCTCTCCAAGCCTTAATGTCCACTGATCTTAAGAAGGCAACCATACGAGGCTTCCAGTAATTATAATTAGACTCATCCAGAATAGGTGGTATACCTCCAAATCCTCCTTCCTTATCCATTATGCCATAAACTATTATCCCTAGATCTCACCCAAAAATAACAGGCAGGGTGCCTGCTCTGATGCCAATTGAAATTCCTGGCAGCAGATACATGATGTCACAGAGAATGTTATGACACACTATCTGATACTCTGTTAACAATTTACACAGTAAATATAAACAACAGTAAAGAACACAATGAGTTGTTTACCAAGTTCAGTGTATAACTACACCTACATCTGGGGGCTACCAAGCCAGGGAGGAAATTCACTATTAGTAGAATTAATTCAGGAATAAACCAACCAGTTTATCTCCTTCACTTAAAACCTACCCAATGCAACTTCAACCTAAGTCCTACTTAGATCGAGTTCCTACTCACTCCCCTCAATCACGGTGATATCAACCTATTGAATAATTGAATTGTGAAGACACACTTCAATAAACTATATTGATCTCGCTTAAAGCTTTCAATCAAGAGACAAACACTCGTGCTTTAAAGCTTTGGTGATAAACTACCCTTACAAACAAATCCTAGTCCATGCACTTATCAATTGATAGTTGCTTGGCTCACAAGAGAAACTAGAATTACATATACCAACTGTTACAAATCCTAACGATATACAAATAACAAGTGCTATCTCTTCAATACATTCCAAGGCGCGACATTGTAAGGTTGAATTCCTTTTATAGAAGCGATCCGAAACTTCGTTTGGGCTTCCATAAAGATAGCTAGGGTTCACTTAATTTAATCCTAAAAACATGGTCTTTTCAACAACCAATTTAGGTTTAATTAAGATTAACCTAGCACCACGGCATGCTTTCTAATAACGAAAAACATAAAATAGCACTCAACAAACTTCTGAAAAATCTCGGGAAAAACAGTTCTGCGAGCAGAATGTCACCGAATGTCATAACATCTGTTATGACATCGAGACTATTTTCTGAAATTTCCGACTTTAGCTTCCGATTCGATTTGTCCTTTAACATCCTTAGCAGGTAGGATTTATCTTCAATCTCTGAATGTCATGACATTTATCATGACATTGCTAAAGCCTAGTTTTACCAAAATTAATGCCAACTTAAAACACTAACAAACTCCCCCTTTGGCACATTTTTGGCTAAAACTACTTAACCTATCGAGTACATATCGTGAGAGAGCAAACTAGTTCTAAGCTTAAATAGACTAGAACCTAGAGATAAATTCTACCCATACAGAAATCCCATAATTCCCACAATTGCCCACATACAAAATTTTAACCGGCCATACAATTCCCCAAAGTCCCAGCCACTGTCACACACAGTTGCTCTTTTAACAGGCCATACAATTCCCCAAGGTCCCAGCCACTATCACACACAGTTGCTCATAGTTTCCCACAATGAATCTTCTCCCCCTTTTTAGCCATAAAGGGCCAAAGGAAATAATACAATTGCCCCAAGCATTAAGCAAATAATTAAAGGAGGTACCAACAATTGTCAAGAGTACAATGCTGTCAACAATAAGTTACAATCATCCAAACAAAATTGGGAAAAAGCAACACAAGAACAAGAAACAAGAACAAGAACAAGAACAAACATAACAAACAAAAATCACAACAACATATCAGTTGCTCTCCTTTCCTGATGAAGCACTGGAAGCATTGTCATTGTCATCAACAGCATTACTGATTGTCACTTCAGCCTTAGTCTTGAAAGCAAAATCCTGATCAGACTCTGCAGGTTCAGGGGCCTTCCTCTTCTTGGCAATTTGTGTCCTCTTGGGTCTTGAGCTACCAACAGATTTCACTCTATGCTTCTTTGAGGCAGGTCCAGCTTTGGTCATCTTCTCAACTTGAGAGTCAAAGATACCACCCTTTGCCTTGACAAAGGAATCAGCAGGAGTAGCAATATCAGAGTCCACAGGAGATGCCTGGACGTGATCATTAGATGTCATAACATTCTCTTTGACATCTGGATCAGTTGCTAAACTAGGGCTAGCAGGTTCCTGGTTAAGGGGGACAGAAACTCCAGGTACAGTGTGATTTTCGTCTAGGATTCTGGTGACTATCCTAGCAATGGCTTCTTCTACATACATGGTACCTTCCCTATTTCTTATCTCGGAACAGATGAGGATGAGCGAAATCTTACTGGGCCGATGATCTTTGAATATTCGTGCATGCTGATTACGAGTCGATTGCCATTGAGCAGGAGAGGCCTTCACAGGTTCAACATTCATGGCTGCAACGATTGCCCTAATCTCAGCCATGGTGGGAGATGAACAGTCAGAGTCTTGGGATGAAGAAGATGAGGAAGACATGTTTCTTTGAGAAAAATTGAGAATCAGAGACCAAGAATGACGAAGCGGTTGAGAGTATCTTTTGGATGGAGAAGATATGATACTTTCAAATGAAAAGACTATTATATGGAGGAGTCTTTTCATATTCTTGAACCTTATAAAAATAGGAGGAAAATAATCAAATGACCCACTTATAATTAATAAACGGTCTCTTCCCTTTCTTGGACGCAATCTTAATTGCTACAATTCCTCATACTGACAAATACCCAGTTTGCTCCTTAAATTTTCAAATTGACTAGCATCAAGAGCCTTAGAAAAAATGTCAGCCAGTTGAAGTTCTGTGACTACATGATCCAATTTAATCACTTTCTCCTCCACAAGATCTCTGATGAAGTGATGTCTAATGTCAATGTGCTTAGTCTTACTGTGTTGTATAGGATTCTTTGATATATTAATAGCACTTGATTAGGGTTATCTAACGATTAATTTTAGATCTTGTCCATACGTGCCTTAAATCTACTAAAACACAATCCGGTTCAATTTTACCGTAAATTGACCTATTTCGGGTCAACTCGTAAAAACTCGTAATTCCTAAAAACTAACCTCACCACTACGTTCTACACGTCAAACTTAGCTAACACGTCAATTTTCGTTGAATTCGGAGCAACTTGCTCCGTCGTCGAATTTACGGAAATCGAGAAATCGGAACATAATCGGGTTCCAAATGTAATCGGCTAACTTATGTCCTATTTATATTTTATTAATACCAACTAGTGGTTTATGGAATTAATGGAATTGGATGAAGACAGAAGCTAATTATGCAGGAAAACATTTTGACAGAAAACAGAAAAACTGAAATACAACAAACAGCAAAATCACGAAATTTCGTTTTCCTTCCCTAAGCTTAAGGGGACGTACGTCCCATGGGTATGTGGACTAGGTGGCCGCCTCCCTAGGGATGGGGACGGTTGCCTCCCCTTGTGGGGTGGGCGCCTCCCCCCCTTTGGTGTGCCTTCTTCATCTTCCTCATTTCTTTCCAACGGACAGTCTTTCTTTTTCTAGTTTTTCTTATAACAGTTAACAATTTTCTTTTTCTTTTTCATTTCTATTATATAATTTTCCATTTCTACTAATAGAAATGAAACACACCCATAATCCCTACTCCTAATCCAACTTTTCCAAACTATTTCAACAATCAACCAACTAAACTCACAAATCAACCTATCAATTTCTCCCAAATCCAAAATATATCTATCAAACCCTAACTATATGGAAAGGAAATCAAACCCCTTATCTCACAAGCTTGGATGATTCAAGATGCTTCAACACAATCCCAACTTCATGCTTGTTCTTGCTCCTCTTCTTCTTCTTCTCAAAACCCTCACTTTCTCTCATGCTTCCAAGTTGGCTTTGTGAGGAAAAATGGAAAGAAAAGGAAGAAGAGATGGTTTTATATGTTGTTTCTTACTAGAAACAAGGGTGTATACCCAATCCTCCACAATTGCTACCCACACCCCTAACTTACTAATATTATTAATTCAATTAATTAAAATAATTCCGGGGAATTAAATATCAGATTCGAATAATGTTTGACCGAACCGAACAGAATAAAACCCGGACCGAACAAAACGTCGCCAGATAAATTAATAGATATATTGATTAATATAAATATTCTCATCGCAAAATAAATAACGATCGGTAATTCAAAAATATTTATATAATATAATATTAATTAAAACGGGCGTTACAACTAGCATGATTGGAGATGATTGAGGACCAAAATAGCAAGATTAGGTAATGATTTCAAATCAAATATTTTTGCATTCAAGGCCATGGATTTCTTTCAATTTTGTTAACCTAATTCATTCTCCTATATATGTACAAGAATACCACGTGCTCCAAAATGAATTTGCTTCCTTAAGAACCCTAATTCAAGCTTCAAGAAACCGTGAAATAGAGCTGCATAACAGACAAAGTTCCAAGCCAATTCAAGCCATTCCAAGCATCAAACAAGATTCTCGACGTGTTCTGAAGCGAAACCGATCATCACCAACATCCAAAACATCCTGGATCGATCCAGCTAAGTACCACGGTTTACACTTTTTATTTACGATTATAGACATTTACGCATCATAAACATGTTTTGATCATATATTTGTGTTTAGGATGATGTTTGCAAGCTTTCTAGATGGTTTAATTCGTGTTTAGTTGGAGATATAAAGATCAACCATGGCTAGGGTTTCGACCTCATGAATTGGGGAAACTGGGTTAGAGGATAAATTAGCCAAAACCAAGGGCACCATTGAATTCAGGGGATAACCATTGTATTTTTGCTCTATTTTCTTTTCACACTTTTTTCTAACTTATTTTCTTTTTAATTTATTTTCTTATTTTAATTCTTTTCAAAAATTATTTTCAATACTAATAAAAAATCCTAATTTTTTTAATTTTAGATTTAGGTTTAAAAAATGTTTAATTAATTTTAGACACAAAAAATATATTTTATTTTTCATTTAATTTAATTTTTCTTAATTAATTAATAATTAACTTAACATTAGGTTTTCTCATTTAAAATTAATTCCAAAAAAATACCAAAAACATTTTTCTTTAATAATTAGGGTTTAGAATATTTCTACATTGATTAACATAATTTTTTTCTCTCGTTATTTATTTATTATCATTGTCTTTAAATTTCTAGAAATCGATGTATAGGTCGCACAGGTATTTTGTAATAGTGTAGTTTATTTTTTTCTCCGCATTTTTTCTCTATTATGTAACTGCTATGTAATAGCCTAGGGTAAATTTACTTTTCCGCACTTCCTTATTATGTAACTTTCCTGAAGCCATGTAATAGCTTAGGATTTACTTTTCCATATTTTATTTTCCGCACCCTTATTTTTCTGTATATATTAACTCTAGATGTATGCTAACTAGGGTTTTTTTGGCAAGATCTAAAATTAATCGTTAGATAACCCTAAACAAGATAAATATCTAAATTGAATCAATTGCACACTTACACCCTTAGGTATCCTATCTTGTTTCCTTACGAATAAACATGGTCATGTCCCTCGAACGTAGGGATATCTTAACAAAGACGCTTACGAATAACATCATCATAGTCCCTCTAGTATAAAGATCATAGTCCCTCGATGACCTTCGATGTTGCCTACAAATATATGCCCCATATTATGTTCTAGATTGGATGATCTCTTTTTTTTTTTCACTCCTATGGTAGATCTTGATTTTGTCTACATTTATTCTATGTCTTTTTCTCCGATTTGATTTATGTCTTTATTAGAGTATTTTTATTCTAGGAGAGTTTTCTCCATAAAACCTGCATTATCAAACACTTATACCTCTACAACATTGGGGTTAGTTTCACTAAATGTACCATGATTTGATTCTATAATAGTCAGGGTGCGCTTGTTAAAAATTTGAAAAGCTTTACTAGAAGTGAAACATGTAACATCCCGATTTTTAATAGCTAATTATTAATTATTATATTATGTGATAATTAATTTAATTGGGTGATTAAAATGAAAATGGAATTATTTGAATATGTGTGTTATTTGAATAATTGAGTTTTATGAGTAGAATTATGGTTATTTAGTATTGGGCCTATATATTATGAATGGAAGTAATAGAGAGGTGTTAAGTATTAAGCCTACTGAGACAATCCTAGTTAGTAAGGATTAGAAGGGAATCATAATTATAATTTCATTTGGAGAAAGAAAAGGAAGAAGAGAAAGAAGAGAAAGAAGAAAAGAGAAGAGGAGAAAGAGGAAAAGTGAAGAGGTAAGGGTGGAGAATCCATGTTATTGTTTGATTGTATATTGTGGGTAATGATTAGGAACATGCTAGGTTGTTTAATTTCAATTTCAAGAATATTTGAATGTTAGGGTTTGAAAAGGAATTGTGTTTTTCAACTTAGAATGATGACCCATGATTAGAAACATGTTAGGATACCCTTTAATGATGTTATTTGGTTGACTAGAATAAGTTTTATGTGATAATTTCGTGGGAAAAAGAAGCTGGTTCGTAGCAGAAAAATGCAGTATCGCAGACCGCGCTTAACGTGAGGAGGAGCCTGCTTAGTACGAAATGTTCTGACTTTTGGGCTTGTTTGTTCAGCGAGGTGCGCTTAGCGCGATAGACCGGGCTTAGCGTGACCAGGAATGAAAAATGTTATTTTTAGGATCTTTTGACTTGGAATCTTATATGATTATATTTATTGTAGTATTTTCATATATGTGATTAATTGATCCAATTGTGATTAAATGTGTTTTAGATTGATTTTGAGTATTATTTCAATGTATGTTTCATTACTTGAGTATAATATGTGCTAATCTTATTTGATGGAATATGTTGAATAACATTGGTGAAATGATATGTCATAATGTTATTTGTTATGTGTGATGATATTTATAAGATACATGTGATGATCTTATAATTGGAATATAATATCGTGCAATTGATGTATAATTCACATGAGATGAATAGTGAGGATATGCTTGGATAATTGAGGTTTGGTGAAGAATCTTAATTTGCATATGTCGTCTTGGTGAGTTGTACATGCATACATATGGCTCGATCCTTGTATGGATGAGTAGCGGTGAAACATTGGGTTCACAAATTGGCTCGATCCATGATGGATAAGTAGCGGTGAAACGTTGGATTCACATTTGGCTCGATTCCATTTGGAATAAGTAGCGGAGGCTTTTGGTCTTGTCCAGATCAGAAGTAAGGACTTGGATTCTATGAATGAATCAGAAGTAGGGTTAACGAAATGTTCCCAAAAACTTGGTACCACGTGCATATTGAGTCACATTTCATTGTTGTCACATGAGTCATTATTGAATATGCAATGTGTGAAATGAAATTGTGAATGTCTAATCATATGTATTAATTGGATGGTTTGAATGGATGATAATTATGCTATGTATGAACATATTATACCTGTAATATTTGTATGATCATGTTATCTTGGAACATCACTTGAAGTGTGTGGAATTCATGAATATATGTTGTTTCTTCATTATTTCCATTTATATACTTTTGAATAAAGATGTGAATTCTCACCCTTCTGTTATGATGTTGCCTCTATGTGGGTAACGTGCAGGTTTTTAGGATAGCGGTGCTTCGCACGATACTAGTTGAGGATTCTAGCTAGTTTATCCTTTACTAGGTAGTCTAGTCATTGCTCTGGTCATGTAACATGAGGTTTATTTAGATTTTTTCTTTGATGATATTTATTATGTATTCTCATCTATTCTGATTTGTATGTTTGAGATACTATGTTGATGTGGTCTTGATGCCGATGCATGAATTCTGATGACTTGATTATATTATGAATTCATTAATTTTCATCCAATGATTATAGTTTGGGATATAATCATTGATAGTATCTTTGATTATTAAATGATCCACTATGAAAATGCATAAATTGTTTCTAAAGCATGAAATTCATATATGTGTTATGATTATGACCAGTGTATATATGTATTGTTTTAGTATTGAAAGTAAATCATGTGACGCTGATAAGTGCAAAAATATTGTTATTTTGTATATATGTTTTGTGGAACTTATCCGTTCTTGTTTGTTAATAATCGGTGAATAACGCCAATTTTTGTTGTAAATACATTTTATTTTGTTTTGTGTATATATTATACCGTTTGACTAGTTTTATATATATTTTGTAGGTATTTGTTCCACATTTGGAGCATCGAGGAATAAAGTGTCGAAGACACGGCTCCTGATGCGTTTTGATGAATAAAAGTCCATTTTTGGGAAGTTATGTTCAATGGAGGACCTCAACGTGGTGAGGCCGCTCAGCGCAGTTTGAAGCGTGCTGCTTGGTTTGGCACTATTGTGGCAGAGAGAAAATTTGGATTTAGAGACCGCATGTCGGGCTCACTCCGCTGAGCGGCATTTATGTCGATTTAGTGAAAATATCTATAGACGTTGTTGAGCGGGCTCACACCGCTGAGCGCGGTTGTCTGAGATTTCTTTTATAACTTCATTTTTATCCATTTTTAGGTTATGATTTTGGGGTGGATTTTGATCCCCATTTCCATCAACCTTTTTTTTTGATAGATTAGCTTAGAAAACAACACTAGGGTCTTGCAATGGATGATTGGAGGTGGATTGCTCTTCGATAGGCGTTGACAAACCGGTGTAAATTAGTGGTTTATATCTTCTCATCTCTTTGTATTTCTCTATTTTGTTGGTTATTTATGTATATCTAATCTTACTCATGTATATTTGTCATCCTTGGCGTTATATAAAGTTTTCTTTACGAATTTGTGTTGGTGATTATCTTAGGTTTTTACTCTATGTTAGGTATTTGAGCTTTGCTAGATATACATCACTTAGATTCTTACCTAGGATGATTATCTATTTGTTTCTGAATGCTAGGAATGGGTTTAGAGCTGACTTTCACTTAGGGTATCTGAGCTTAATGCCTTTGCGTTGGTGAAGTATGCCAGAGATGGTTATGGAGGTGACACAGTTGAATTCTCAATTTGGGTTAGAAATAGCTTCGATTGTGAGAGGTATGTGATGACATTGAAGAGTATCGTCGGCTAAGTATAACTGGACTGTAGATTTAAGTCTGTGACGGGTAGTGTGCATTCATTCCGGACAAGCTGTCTATCCTATATACTTTTTGTTCATTTAATTTTTGTCTTTTATTTTCAAACATTTAATCCCAGACTCATTAATGATATAATTGTCGAACGACGAATCAATAACCAGTCTCTGTGGACACGATATGATATAACCTAACCGGTGTATATCACCCGATAAAAATAATACTTTACTTTTTGCTTGTCTGCTATAACCAGCATTCGAACAAAATGGCGTCGTTGCCGGGGATTGGTTTTATTGTTTCTGTATTGCGATAATTCTGTTGTTTTTGAGTTTTGTAATTAATGTATATGTTGTATAGGCTTTGTATATGAACTTGTATATTGTTATTTGTACATGTTGTGTGTTTACTTCCCATACTTGTACATGTGTGTGTTTTTCCTTGTTTTCAAGTATTGTTGTAAGTTGTCTCCTATTCGTAACGTTTGTTGAGTGGTTGTTAGGACACTTTATTTAGGTTTACGCGGTGTGGCCATACCATGGCATGACGAGAGGAGGTTACTAGAGCTCGCACAATAAAGGCATCGAGCTTACGACGTAAAAGAAGCATGTTTATTTATGTTTGTTTACGTTTGTGGTGGCTTGTTTTTTAACAAGTTGAAATAGGACATGTTCTTAATTTCAAATCTTCACTTTTCAACTTGTTAATTCATTTTCACCAAGTTTTTGTATTGTTATTTGCTTTTGTTTTGTTATGTCAATTTGTTGTTTTCCACAAGTTTGTAGTGTTTTACCTTGTGGAAGTGTGTATGTTTTGTAAATAGTTTATATTTTTGTAAATGAGATTGTATAGGTGTGTTAGTGGAGTTGCATAGCAGCTGCACCAGTTGCTGTATTTTTCTGCAACTGGTGTAACGCACTTAGCACGCTCTAGGACGCTTAGCGCGCTCTGCTGTGCAGAGCAAGTGAATTCTTTTAAAATTTCACTTGGTTTTCCTTTTTCCCACCTTCACCAAGGATTTTTGTATTGAATAAAATTAGTATTATTTTTCTAACTCTTTTGTTGTTGTTTGGACTCAAATTTTGGTCCGGTAGCTTGAGGTTACATTTGGTGATTTTCTGAGTTTGATCGTTTCAACTCGCGGATGTATGGTAATAATAGTTTTCAAATTTGGTACACGCCAGGTACTCGTTTATCGCTTTCTATAGCATAACATGTTTAGGAAATTTATCATTTGTATAATTACCATGTCATTCATTCTTTTTGCATTACTTGCTCATGAATTGAATAAGTTTAGTTCCCTTTTTACCCGTAAAAGTGAGGAAGCTTTCCATTGTTTACATATGCTTGAGGCCACAATTGTTGTTTTAACTATATGTTATTATGCTTAATCTTTTATTTTGTGTCGATTGTATGAATGCATGAAAACTATCAAGGCATTTTGTTTCATTTTGAGCACAACTACCTTGGCTAAATATTCAATGCACCTTGTGAGTGTTTGATCATTTGTTAGTCCCTATGAGCTTTTATCAATATCCATGTTTATTTGAAATTTATGCTTGTCTATGAGTGTCAATTCACATTTTTTTGTATAGATCCTGAGATCTTTGTTTCTTGAACCCTCAACTATATGTTGTTGTATGGATTCTTACATTGCCATAGAAAGTAGGGATTATTCATATAATGATGTTGGTTGGATTCAAGTTGGGGAGAGGAATGTTTATGTACTTATATTGTGGTTGGTATGAGGTTAAGAAAAAGAAAAAGAAGAGAAAAAGAAGAAAAAAATGTGAAAAAGAAAAATATTAGAAAAAGAAAGAAAAAAGAGAAAAACTTTGAAAAAGAAAAACAAAAAGAGTATGAATAATGTTGTGTTAATAAGTAAGGTGTTTTGGTGTGGAATTTGTGATGAAGAAGAAGTTTGATTGGAATTGTATTGTTTGAAACTTTGTGAGTTGATCACTCCCTTAGGTTTAGTTATTAGCACTTAAAACCACATTACAACCTTGAAAAGCCCTTGTGATTCTTGCCTTTGTATTTTCAATATGAGTTTTTGGATGAATCCATAATTTAGTCTTTTATTTTCATTATTGTGGAGTAGTCTTTTTTATCCCTCACCTTTGTGTGTTCTTCATCTACCGATGAATTTTTGCTAGATGTGATTCATGATTGAGTTTGTTTTGTTTTAGAATGTTTTGCATGATTTTTGTACTTAGGATTTGTTTCGTTTATATGTTATCGTTGTAGGATAGTTGTAAGTATGTATTTTGTCATGTACGTTTTTGTTTGAACCATACATTTTTTTCCGTTTTAAAAACTTGTTGATTCGTGATTATTTGATTATCATTCTTTGTTTCTTTAAGTTATTTGACTTTGTTTGAGGATAAACAATGTGTCAAGTTGGGGATAGTTGATAAGTGCCAAAATGTAGTTATTTTGTATATATGGTTTGTGGCACTTATCCTTTCTTGTTTGTTAATAATCGATGAATAACCCCAATTTTTGTTGTAAATACATTTTATTGTGTTTTGTGTATATATTGTGCTGTTTGACTAGTTTTGTATATATTTTGTAGGTATTTGTTGCATATTTGAAGCATTGAGGAATAAAGTGTCGAAGACACGGCTCCGAATGCATTTTGATGAATAAAAGTCCATTTTTGGAAAGTTATGTTTAGTGGAGGCCGCTCAGCGCGGTTTGAAGCACTCTGCTTGGTTTGGCACTGTTGCGGCAGAGAGAAAATTTAGATTTAGAGGCCGCTGAGCGGGCTCACGCTGCTGAGTGGCATTTATGTCGGTTTAGTGTAAATATCTACAGACGCCGCTAAGCGCGGTTGTTTGATATTTCTTTTATAACTTCATTTTTAACCATTTTTAGGTTATTGATTTGTGGTAGATTTCGATCCCCATTTCCATCAACCTTTATTTTTGATACATTAGCTTAGAAAACAACACTAGGGTCTTGCAATGGATGATTGGAGGTGGAATCCTCTTCGATAGGCCTTGACAAACCGGGGTAAATGAGTGGTTTATCTCTTCTCCTCACTTTGTATTTCTCTATTTTGCTGGTTCTGTATGTATATCTACTCTTACTCATGTATATTTGTCGCCCTAGGCGTTATATAAAGTTTTCTTTATGAATCTGTGTTGGTGATTGTCTTAGGTTTATACTCTATTTTAGGGATTTGAGCTTTGCTAGATATAGATCGCTTAGATTCTTACCTAGGATGATTATTTGTTAGTTTCTGAATGCTAGGAATGGGTTTAGAGCTGACATTCACTTAGGGTATCTGAGCTTAATGCCTCTGCGTTGGTGAAGTATGCCAGAGATGCGTATGGAGGTGACGTAGTTGAATTCTCAATTTGGGTTAGAAATAGCTTAGATTGTGAGAGGTATGTGATGACACGGACGAGTATCAACAGATTACTCATTTTGCTGAGTTGGTGAACAAGATGTAGGATTTATGATGAGGATAGTAGGGAGAGTGCCTCTTACTACAAGAATGTGAGTGATAAGAAAGGAAAAGGTTAATTCCGTGGGAAACCTTATGAGGATAAGAAGAAAGCTAATGGTGGAAAGGAGTCAAGTGGGGGAGGATCATCTACTCCGCTTAAGTGTTACAAGTGTGGTGTGGAAGGACATCGTACTTATGATTGTGGGAAGCATGCTGGAAAGGATGTTGTGAAATGCCATAGATGTGGAAAGACCGGTCATAGAGTTGATGGTTATAGATTTATTGCGGATGTGACTTGTTACAATTATGGTGAACAAGGTCATACTAGTACTAAGTGTGAGAAGCCAAAGAAGGAGCAAGCGAAAGGGAAAGTGTTTGCATTGTCTGGTGCTGAGACTCCAGTTGAGGATAGACTTGTCCGAGGTACGTGCTTTATTAATGGTATACCTTTTATTGCTATCATTGATACTGGTGCAACACATTCTTTTATTTCTATGGATTTTATTAAGAGGTTGAATCTTGAATTGTAGGATATGCATGGAAATATGATTATTGATACTCCTATTATGGGTTCTGTTTGTACTTCTGTTGCATGTCTGAATTGTTCATTGAGTATTTTTGGCAAAGATTTTCGGATGGATTTAGTTTGTGAACTGTTTGGAGTACAATCATGTTTTAATCAACTGTTTTGACAAGTCAGTTATCTTTCTTGATTCTGGTGTCGAGAATGATTTGTTTTTGTCTACTAAGCAAGTGGATGAATCTTTGAAAGATGGTGTTTTGTTGTTTGATTTGTTGGCATCGTTGGATCTCAGTAAGAAACAAGCTATGGGTGAATTGTCTGTTGTTTGTGATTTTCCTGAGGTATTTCCTGAAGATGTAAGTGATTTTCCGCCAGAGCATGAGGTGGAGTTTTCGATTGATTTAATTCCTGGAACTAGTCCTGTTTCGATGGCTCCGTATCGAATATCTTCTTCTGAGTTGAAAGAGTTGCAGAGTCAACTTGAGAATTTGCTTGAGAAGAGGTTTATTCGTTCGAGTGTATCTCCGTGGGGTGCGCCAATTTTGTTAGTTAAGAAGAAGGAAGGTTTTATGATGTTGTGTATTGATTATAGACAAATGAACAAGGTGACTATTAAGAACAAGTATCCCCTTCCGATGATTGATGATTTGATGGATCCGTTAGTTGGTGCTTATATTTTCAGTAAGATTGATTTGAGGTATGGTTATCATCAGATTCGTGTGAAAGCTGAGTATATTCAGAAGACTACTTTTAGGAAAAGGTATGGTCACTACGAGTATTCTGTAATGCCGTTTGGTGTGACTAATGCTCTGGGTGTATTTATGGAATATATTAATAGGATTTTTCATGAGTATCTGGATCAATTTTTTGTGGTGTTCATTGATGATATTCTGATTTATTCTAAGAGTGAAGAAGATCATGTTGAGCATTTGAGGATTGTGTTATTTGTGTTGAAGGAGAAGAAATTGTATGCTAAACTTTCTAAGTGTGAGTTTTGGTTGAAGGAAGTGAGTTTCCTTGGGAATGTAATTTCAAGTGGTGGTATTTATGTGGATCCTTCTAAAGTTGAGGCTGTATCTCAATGAGAAGCTCCGAAATCTATTTTTCAGATTAAAATTTTTCTTGGTTTGGCTGGTTATTACCATAAGTTCATTGAAGGATTTTCTAAGTTAGCTTTACCGTTGACGCACTTGACGAGGAAAGGTCAAGCTTTTGTTTGGAATTTGCAGTGTGAAGCTAATTTCCAAGAGCTTAAGAGAAGGTTAACAACCACTCCTATTTTGATTTTTCCTAATCTGGAAAAACCATCTGTGGTGTATTGTGATGCTTCTTTGATGGGTTTAGGAGGTGTGTTAATGCAGAATAGGAAAGTGGTAGCTTATGCTTTGAGGAAACTTAAAGTTCATGAGAGGAATTATCTGACACATGTTTTGGAGTTAGCCGCAGTTGTGTTTGTGTTGAAAATTTGGAGGCATTATTCATTTGGTTCAATATTTGAGGTGTATAGCGATCATAAGAGTTTGAAATATCTGTTTGATTAGAAGCAATTGAATATGAGGCAAATAAGATGATTAGAATTCTTGAAGGATTATGATTTTGGTTTGAATTATCATCCAAGTAAAGCGAATGTTGTAGCTGATGCATTAACTAGGAAATCTTTGCATATGTCAATGTTGATGGTGCGAGAATTGGATTTGCTTGAACAATTCAGAGATTTGAGTTTGGTTTATGAAGCGACGTCTTCATGTGTTAAGCTTCGTATATTAAAGCTGACTAGTGGTATTTTGGATGAGATTCGAGAAGGATAGAAATCTGATTTGGTTTTGGTAGATAAGTTTGCGTTAATCAATCAAGGTCGAGGTGGTGATTTTCAGGTTGATGAGAATGGTATCATGAGGTTTCGTGATAGAGTTTGTATTCCTGATATTGGAGGTCTGAGAAAGAGAATTCTTGATGAAGGACATCGTAGTGGATTGAGTATTCATCCTGGTGCTACTAAGATATACCAAGATTTAAGGAAGTTATTTTGGTGGTCAGGTATGAAGAAGGATATTGCTAAGTTTGTGTATTCTTGTTTGATCTGTCAGAAGTAGAAGATTGAACATCAAAAATCGTCTGGTTTATTGCATCCATTATCCATTCCTGAGTGGAAGTGGGATAACATTTATATGGATTTTGTTTTTGGACTTCCGAGGACTTCGAGTAGTCATGATGTTGTTTGGGTTATTGTGGATAGATTGACGAAATCTACCACTTTATTCCAATTTTGATGGATTATCCTATGGAAAGGTTTGCTAAGTTGTATATCGAGAAAGTTGTGAGTTTGCATGGTGTTTCGTCGAGTATTGTTTCAGATAGAGATCTGAGTTTTACTTCTCATTTTTTGGAAGGTTTGCAAAGTGCTTTGGGTACAAAGTTGCGTTTGAGTTTGGCATATCATCCGCAAACTGATGGTCAGACTAAAAGGACGATTCAATCATTGGAAGATCTTTTGAGAGCTTGTGTTCTAGAGCATGGAGGTGCTTGGTATAGTTATTTTCCTTTGATTGAGTTTACTTATAACAATAGTTTTCATTCAAGTATTGGAATGGCTCCATTTAAAGTTTTGTATGGACAAAGCTTTAGGATGCCTTTGTGTTGGTATGAATCCGGTGAGAGTGTTGTGGTTGGACCCGAGATAGTTCAACAGACTATGGATAAGATTAAGATGATTCGGAAAATATGAAGATTGCCCAGAGTCGTCAAAAGAGTTATCATGATAAGAGGAGGAAAGATCTTACCTTTGAGAAAGGAGATCATGTGTTTTTGAGATTTACTCATGTGACTGGTGTTGGTAGAGCATTGAAGTCAATGAAGTTGACTCCGTATTTTATTGGTCCTTATCAAATTGCTAAGAAGATTGGTGAAGTAGCCTATCAAATTCATTTTCCTCCGTCACTTGCTAATCTTCATGAAGTATTCCATGTATCTCAATTAAGGAAGTATATACCAGATATATCTCATGTTGTGCCGCTATATGATGTGCAAGTCAGAGATAATTTGACGGTTGAGACTTTACTAATGCGAATTGAGGATCGAGAAGTTAAGCAACTTCGAGGGAAGGAAATCGCTTTAGTGAAAGTAGTATGGGGAGGTCCTGCTAGTGGTAATGTGACTTGGGAGCTTGAGAGTCAGATGAAGGATTTGTATCCTGAGTTGTTCGCTTGAGGTAATTTTCAAGGGAGAAAATCTTTTTAGTAACATCCCGATTTTTAATAACTAATTATTAATTATTATTAATTATTATAGTATGTGATAATTAATTTAATTGGGTGATTTAAATGAAAATGGAATTATTTGAATGTGTGTGTTATTTGAATAATTGAGTTTTATGAGTAGAATTATGGTTATTTAGTATTGGGCCTATATATTATGAATGGAAGTAATAGAGAGGTGTTAAGTATTAAGAAAATTAAGACAATCCTAGTTAGTAAGGATTAGAAGGGAATCATAATTAGAATTTCATTTGGAGGAAGAAGAGGAAGAAGAGAAAGAAGAGAAGAGAAGAGGAGAAAGAGGAAAACCCTAGAAGAAGAATCTTCAAGAGGTAAGGGTGGAGAATCCATGTTATTGTTTAATTGTATGTTGTGGGTAATGATTAGGAACATGCTAGGTTGTGTAATTTCAATTTCTAGAATCTTTGAATGTTAGGGTTTGAAAGGGAATTGTATTTTTCAACTTAGAATGATGACCCATGATTAGAAACATGTTAGGATACCCTTTAATGATGTTATTTGGTTTATTGGAATGAGTTTTATGTGATAATTTCGTGGGAAAATGAAGTTGGTTCGTAGCAGAAAAAGTGTAGTATCGCGGACCGCGCTTAGCGCGAAATGTTCTAACTTTTGGGGTTGTTTGTTCAGCGAGGTGCGCTTAGCGCGATAGGCCAGGCTTAGCATGACCTGGAATAAAAAATGTTATTTTTAGGATCTTTTGATATGTAATCTTATATGATTATATTTACTGTAGTATTTTCATATATGTGATTAATTGATCCAATTGTGATTGACTGTGTTTTAGACTGATTTTGAATACTATTTTAATGTATGTTTGATTACTTGAGTATAGTATGTGCTAATCTTATTTGATGGAATATGTTGAATAACATTGGTGAAATGATATATCATAATGTTATTTGTTATGTGTGATGATATGTATAAGATACATGTGATGATATTGTTATTGGAATATAATATCGTGCAATTGATGTATAATTCACATGACATGAATGGTGATGATATGCTTGGATAATTGAGGTTTTGTGAATAATCTTAATTTTCATATGTCGTCTTGGTGAGTTGTACATGCATACATTTGGATCGATCCTTGTGTGGATAAGTAGGGTGAAACGTTGGGTTCACAAATTGGCTTGATCCATGATGGATAAGTAGCGATGAAACATTGGGTTCACATTTGGCACGATTTCATTGGGAATACGTAGCAGAGGCTTTTGGTCTTGTCCGGATCGGAACTAAGGGCTTGGATTCTATGAATGAATCAGAAGCAGGGTTAACGAAATGTTTCCAAAAACTTGGTACCACATGCATATTGAGTCACATTTCATTATTGTCACATGAGTCATTATTGAATATGCAATGTGTAAAATGAAATCGTGAATGTCTAATCATATGGATTAATTGGATGGTTCGAATGGATGATAATTATGCTATGCATGAACATATTATACTTATAATGTTTGTATGATCATGTTATCTTGGAACATCACTTGAAGTGTGTGGAATTCATGAATAAATGTTGTTTCTTCATTATTTCCATTTATATACTTTTGAATAATGATGTGAATTTTTACCCTTCTGTTATGATGTTGCCTTTATGAGGGTAACGTGTAGGTTCTAAGGATAGCGGTGCTTCGCATGAGACTAGTTGAGGAGTCTAGCTAGTTTATCCTTTACTAGGTAGTCTAGTCATTGCTCTGAACATGTAATACGAGATTTATCTAGATTTCTACTTTGATGAGATTTATTATGTATTCTCATCTATTTTGATTTGTATGATTGAGATACTATGTTAATGTAACCTTGATACCGATGCATGAATTATGATGACTTGATTATATTATAAATTCATTAATTTTCATCCAATGATTATAGTATGAGATATAATTATTGATAGTATTCGTGATTATTAAATGATCCGCTGTGAAAATGCATGAATTGTTTATAAAGCATGAAATTCAGATATGTTTTATGATTATGACCAGTGCATATATGTATTGTTTTAATATTGAAAGTAAATCATGTGACGCTCTCTTGTTATGAATTCTATTTACTTTGATTTGTTTAATAATTAATGTGGAATTAGAAGGGGGTGTTCCAAAACATCCTTAGAAGAATCCTCATTCGCTTAGCATTGATAATGAAATGATCAATGTTATCCTGCTCTTTATTAAGGAAAAAGCACTTGAATATAAATACAATGAAGCCATAAATATTATAATTCCTTCATGTTTATATTTTATAGAGTGTTAACTTTAGAATTGGCCTTATAAAGCCACAATTAAATACATAGAGAGCAGTGCTTAATAAATAATCCCAAAACCATTTTAGAAAGTTGTTTTCAAGTGATATATCATTTTAATAGCCAACTAGTCGATAACCCGTGCTGTCGCACGGGGCCGGTCGAGAATTCATAAAACGTGGAACTAATGTTGTCATGTAACAGTAAAATCGTTTTTATGTAATTCAATAAAAGTTCATCTAATTCGGCCAAATTTAGTGTATCAAACTTATTTGACAACATTAAAAAATGTAAACTGAAATCATGATTGTGTAACAAAATAAGAAACTGTGACGACTCTTCAAAATAAGAAACTATCACGAGTCTTCAGATACAACGCAACCAGCTTGGAAACAATGTTTTGAACTTTTTGATCTGCACAATAAATTATGCAAAAATTAGACAGCATTTACGGAAACAATTTATATTAAAGAAAATATTTGTTATTATGTACTTACCGATCAACAAAGAGATTGGAAAACTTCTTTGTATACAACATTTGTAGTGATAGATGTTGATACATTCATACTATCGTGTATTAAGATCTTTAGACCACTTTTGCTTGTAACTCTTGAAATGGCTACATACAACTGGCCATGACTGAATACAGGAGTAGGCAAATACAATCCAACCGTATCAAGTGATTGGCCTTGAGACTTATTAATTGTCATTGCGTACGACACAATAATTGGGAACTGTCTCCTAATCAACTTAAATGGCCACGGTGACTCGGAAGGTGACATAGACATTCGAGGGATGTAAAAGATGCTACCAACATTCTTACCAGACATGATCTTTGCCTCAATAACGTGATTTGCCAACCTTGTAACAATTAGTCTAGTTCCGTTACACAAACCATCGTTTTGGTCCAAATTCCTCATAAGCATTATTGGTGTACCAACCTTAAATCTGAGTTTGTGATGTGGGACACCTGAAGTCCTAAGCTTGCTAAGAAATTCTGGAGTAAGACATTCATAGGCTTCAGTGTAACTTGAATCAGTTCTATCAATCGAATCAAAACTCAAATACTCTTTGTCCTCACCTAAGAAATGGGAAAACGCGAATCAATCCATAATGTTTTTTCAAGAATAATTTAATAACGAAACATCTACACGAAAATAAACATCAAAAGAAAAAATAGTTTACCCGGTATCATGTCTAACACGTAATGATTAATTTTATCAACAACTTCAATGGTTGAAGCAAGTATTACTTTTCCTTGTAGAAATTCTACATTTTGAAAGTTGGCAAGCAAATTTGGGTATGTGCTTTCAACTATAGCTCTTATTGGATCCTCAAAATTGGAAATTAACAAATCCGGAGGAATTTCTATATCAGCTAATCCATCGTTAGGTTCACATATTTTACCGTCGCCAACATTTAATATCCATTTAGAGAATTCTGCAAGTTCATCAGAAGTTGTACCGTCCCTCCCATTCTTTAGTCTCATGTTTTTGGTTAGTGTTAAGACTTGGCAATAGTCCCACACATAAGAAGAACAAATGGAAGCATGAACAATATCAGAACGGCCTGCTCTTGGAACAACTGGAAGTATCTGTCGAAAATCTCCTCCAAATATAACTACCTTGCCACCCAAAATTGTATTTGCAAAACCCTTATCGCTCATGACATCCTTAAGGGTCTTATCCAAGGCCTCAAAACAATTCTTATGAGCCATGGGTGCTTCGTCCCATATTATGACATCAGTAGCTTCGAATAACTGTGAATGCTCAGAGTCTTTGTCAACATTGCAAGTAGAGTTGTCAAGCGTTGGAATGGGAATTTTGAACTTGAATGGGTTTCTACCACCGCAATAATAAGGAAGCTATGCCACTTGAAGCAACAGCCAGAACAATTTTTTTATCTGAACGAAGTGCACTTGATAATGTCCTCCACATAAACGTTTTACCGGTTCCGCAGTATCCATGTAAAAAAAAACACCCCTCCGTTTTGTTTCTTGACGGTGTCCTTTATGGTTTCAAAGATTGCAAGTTGCTCATCTTGACGTTCAAATGAAAAGAATCAATACAACAGTAGTTTAATGAAAACATTGATGATTTGAATAATGAGGAAATACCTGTTAGAGATGTAAATAGATTCTGGATGTTTTGTCGCTCTAAATCAGCATCGTAATCACGTTCATCAAAAATCAGTCTATTGCCGACATGTCGCGTTATATACAAATCTGGAAACGGCATATCTTTAAATTCACGCAAGCTTCTTCTATTTGATTGCATCATATTCTCAATCTCAATTAATGTGACGTTTGTCAGTTCTGCAGTTGACAATTGCATGTCTTCCAACACAAATACAAACCAAAATAAAATATAACTATTATGTACAATAGAAATCACAGTGTTGATGAAGATAGACATGCAAAAGGATCGTTAACCTTAAAATGGCAGTATCATGGAAAAGATCAGTATAATGCAAGAGCATCAGACATTCGGGTTCATTAAAAATGTTATGTTTTTGATCAGTAGCTGTGACAAAAGGTGGTTGAAGGTAAAAGATAAATCACAGAATTATTCTGTTCTGTGTTGGTGGTGAGTAATATCAGATTGCATTAGATATTTTTATTACTGATGAAATAGCAGCATTGAAAGGACTTGGTTACTGGAACTTATGATGCTTTGAAAGGGCAGCATTGAAAGGTGCTGTTGAATGGAAATGATGCGAAGCATTATGGCATAAGAACAAGAAAGTCCGTGTATGGGCAGAACTGTGAAAATTTTTTATGGCAGAACCAGTTTGGTAACAATTGAAATTCTTAAGTTAAGACCCTATCTACATGAGTTGAAATTACATTACGACAATGAGAGCATTGAAAGGACTTGCTTACTGGAACTTATGATTCTTTGAAAGGGCAGCATTGAAAGGTGCTGTTGAATGGAAATGATGTGAAGCATTATGGCATAAGAACAGGAAAGTGTGTGTATGGGCAGAACTGTGGAAAAATTTTATGGCAGAACCAGTTTGGTAAGAATTAAAATTCTTAAGTTAAGACCCTATCTACATGAGTTGAAATTACATTACGACAAAGAGAACCTGTCAAAAGACTTAAGTATGGTTTGAACTGTATGATATGTAACAGATATATGGAAGTATAAAAGGATTGAAATTATTGCATCCAAAGTAGTTTAAAAGGTATTATAAGAAGAAAAACTCATTATAATAGTTTTGTACAGTTTGTAATTGTATGAAATTTAACAGAAGTATTTAGGTATTTGTTAAGTGTACCTCTTATTCCAGTGACAATTCTCTGTCGATGAAGAATACCGTCAGATAGCAACTTCCAAGTCTGTTGCCAAACATGTCGCAGTCGATTAACAGTACCAGACAACAGCATCGTGACAAATAGCTTCCTCAAAAAATTACCGGAACCCCAATCTTTGGCCTCATTTATGGCTGCAACATATTCTTTGTCGTCGTTAAGAAATCCCATCTCAAAGCATGCATCTCTAAAACTGTCGCGGACTACTCCACCAACCTTTTTTATATCGTCATAGCAAGTCGGTCCCTTGACAACCGTCAACATCATTCTAAGGTAATAGAGCTCACCAGTGCTTGGAGGAACCCAAATTAACCGGCCAATCGTACGACCTCTTTTTCGAGGTCTCCATAAACGGTACCTTTTATCGTAAACGAACTTGGAAAGAAACGCAGTGTATGTTAAAGTCTTTGCATCTTCGTATTTTTTGTTTGACTCCATCCAAGCTGTAAACATTGATTCCTTTACAGTTGGTTTTTCAAGAACATTGTCTATGAAATCATAGTCAGTGTAGTAAACCGGATTTTCGCCTTCCAGATGAAAATACAACCTTTCGACAGAAGGAGATCTACCATGGATAGGATATGAAAAATCCTCCAACACGCCTCACTCGGGGAAACGTACCTGCAATCAAGGTACTGTTTGATTTCATCAACATCTGTACCAAATGAACTTCCGTCTGATTCGGTCCGAACAACCGCTGCAGTTATTCTATCGTAACCTTTGTTAATATACTTGAATAAGTACTTGACAGAAGTACCTTGGATACACCATTCCATATTAATGTGCGCCTTATATTTCTTTAGAAGATATGCATTATAAGGAACTACATACCTATTATCAAGAACAATACTTTTTTTCAGAACAGTAATGCCAGTATCCCTTCTCCTATAGACGGGATAGCCATCTTGATCGACAATGGTTTGAGGCTGCCAATTTTTGGGAAAGAATTTAGAGCATTTACCATTTTTCATGCAAGGGGAAGATCTGTTAGCCAACCCACATGGACCATGAATCATATGTGTCTTTACCAAATGATTTAATTGTTTATCATCCGTTTCTGCCGGTATTTCTGCTGAAATAATGTTGTTGATGTCATCCGGAGTGGAAAACTTGTTCCGGTGATGCATGAAAAGTAAAATGTGTGCATGGGGCAAACCTCTCTTTTGGAACTCAATGGTGTATATATCTGGAAGAAATTAAAATACAGACATTAATTTAAAATCATTGGTATAGAATAGGGAAGAATTAAGTATTACATATTTAATTTCATGTGGCTCACATGCAACAACTCTGCCCAAGACATGCTTCTTTGTTATATCATACAGTAATTCGTCAAACTTCATTTTAAAAACCCTTGAGATTATATCAGGACGATCTTGAGGTTGTAAATTCATGTTGTTAAGTAACCTCTGAATCTCTGGCCAACATGGATTGCAAGTAAAGGTAATGAATAGATCGGGAAATCCAATTTGACTACAAATTGTCATTCCATCAAAGTATAATTGTTCCATGTATCTGCGACTTCCAACGTATGTTGACGGCAACACCACTCTTTTGCCTTTGTGGGCTCCTTCATTTGAAGATTGTTGGTGTACTCCTGACAAATTGGAGTATTTGGATACTCGTAATTTTTTTTGATGCTTACGTATGTAATTGAGTCGCTGTGACTCCATCATAGTGAATCCATCAACCAAAAATTGCTGAAATAATCTCCTTGACCTGAGCAGTGTGTGAGCTTCACGTTGTCTGGTCTGAATGCGAAAGGCCAGCCATTCTCTAATAGTAAGTTTGTTCATCTTTCCTTTTTTTTTGGGAACTGTCTCTCTGTGTAGAACACCAAGTCTAAATCCATCTTCCCCGTACGGAAACAGAAGTGGATATTGTAATGCAAGATAGCTCGGATGAAACTCACTTATTCGTTTTAGTCTACCGCTTTGTCTTTCAAGGATAATATCCCTTTTTGAGCCTGTATCAACATCACCAACAATGAGGGCTGCAACCTCAGACACGGTGGGTTGGTTGTAAATTCGTCCGTCCTTTAATCTATCAGATATTAACTTCAACTTGAGGTCAGGTACAGGACAATCCTTTAGTCTAGCTGATGCCATTCTAAAAGATTTAGCATGTGTGTTGAATTCGTCAAGCATGTTCTGTATTCGGCTAACAGTTTCTTCAATAATATTTTGGTTGTTGCTGCATTAAAAAATTAGACACATGTCATGCATGATAATAACAAAGGTAATATAAAGTAGGCATCTCAGTTGGCTTAAGAAACATAACCCTATTCCTTGCATCCTATGATGAATCTCATTGTCAGTGTCGTATATATAAAGCGGTTTTCGCCATGCACAGGCATCATGCTACCAATTCTATGGCAAGCCTGCCCTTGAATTCTCATGTTAGGTGGTCCATTTCCATTATTGAATCTATTGTGAATTTTCATTCCAGGAGACGTAAATGCAAACATTATGTTGTACAGTCTGCAATTCTGCTGATAATTTCTACATAGTACATCGTTTTCATTCGACAAAAGATGTTTAAGAAACGGTGGTGGTGTTCTCAGAAGTGGCAACACAACTTTACCCTTTCCACAACATAATTGGAACTTAGGCACTGCACTATATTTTCTCTTGACAACCTTCTCCTGATACCACATTTGTGCTCCACACTGAGTGCATTCAATGGAAGGATCACCAATATCTGAATATCCTGTATTTATCAGATAGAACGAAACATCATATATGTTATACACATCAGTATATTCATAGACACCAAACTGCATGACAGTGAATTTAAGTTATGGTTTGCTATTAATAATAATTCCAGCAATACATACCAGCATTTGTGCAATCAATTGTTGGGACATTTGCAGAATGATCTTCGTCGTTGTCCAGACTTGAACTTGTATCATAATCCGGATCTTCATTTATGAATTCACACGAACTATCGGTTAAAGATTCATCGGTTGAATAGTCTGCAACTGATTGTTGAACTGGGTTCACTGAGTCAGCACTTCTGAACAGATTGGTATTAAGGGAAGTTGACGTCGTCTCTGTAACACTTGAAAAGGTTTTTAATAGATTCGCAGTCGTTGAACGAATTAGATTTGGATCAAGATGTTTGTTGGATGAAGATGCATAGGAAGTCGGTAGTCCATATGAATTATTTTTGCATTTAATACTTGATGAGGAGGTAACGCCACTCAGAGGTGTGTTAGCATCAAACGGTAAAGGGGAACAAAAGGGCATTCTATCAGCGAGTTTGATCTGCAGATGACCACGATGGCTGTTTTTTTGGGGACTCTTACGCTTCATTATTGACCTCCTTCTTTGACATGCTAAAGCAGAAATTTGTTTGGAAGAAATTGTATCAGTAGAAATGCATGAGAAGCTGGGGGAAGATGCAGGTGTTGGGGTTGTGCACTGGTTAAAACCAACACTCCTTCTCCTTTGTTGGGAATTAAGCATTACACACTCTGTTCGTGCAGAAACATCTCCATGCCCATTGACAAAAACAAATCGATATCGACGTTGGGTCTTGTATGATGTCTGCTTACATAACTTGAATTATTTAGGTCATGGTTGTGCCCAGTTGAATTTTCATTAACTCTATTCTTCTTAAATCTTCTTTCATCAAGAACATGCTTCCTCTTTTATCTTGCAAGTGATGCAGAGTATTTCCTATCTACAAAATGGTTGTTCATAGTTGAAAGAGAATATGGTTGATAACTTACAACTCTTCATAAGTATAACATAATGAATGTAAGAGTAACAAACCTATATGGAATTGTTTGGTTTTGCAGTTCATAACATTTGTATTCTAATTTTTAAGTGTACTCAGATACTCTAATTGTACATTGGATATGAGATAGGGTACAGTGCATTGCACCAGTGAAGTTGCTATATAACATTAATTGTGTTTCATCATTACAGTATATGCTACCAAATCTTAACAATTATGGGTAGAGGTTAAAAAAGTTAATGTCACATCAATACCATATGTTGGCCAAACTTTAAACAATTATTAGAACACCAAATATTATAATATGACATTAAATACTGTTATGTTGGAAACACAAAATTGCCATTGGAAACCAAAGGTTATTCCTATTGTATTGTATACTATCATCATATAATTTTTGTTTGTAACATGTAACCATGGTTTGATGTAAATGTGTCAAATTAAAAGTACTTCCAAAAATATACATTTTCCAAGGGATATAAAATGGAATGATCAGAAACTGTTTGTATTCTACATGTCATTTATAGAGTCTTATGTAACTAATGCTTGCTTGTTGGGCCAACAAAAGTTATTGTCTAACGTCAGTTTTACTCCATCTACCCTGTCTCTTCGGTTTTCCATCAGAAACAACATTCCAAGAAGACGGTACACCTCTGAAACAGCGTTTTGCTCCAGACAGCGCCGGCCAACCAATACGATGAAGAAAGAGTATCTACGTTGGTGTTCCCGCGGGTAAGTTCTTCCGTTTTGACACACATGTTTCTAAACTTGCAATGAGATCATTTAGGGTTTATACAAAGATGTATGTGTGCATGATGGGCATGAATGAATTTATATGCAGGGGATTCGTTGGTAGAACTCACACAACCACGACTCCTAATCCTAAATGGAAAAATCTGGCTATCCAAAAGGTTTGGAAGCAATCACAGGATAAGCGGGACAGAGCAGAAGAATGGAGAAAGTTGCATGTAGAGGCTAAGAGGAGGAAAGAGGAAGCTGAAAGTTCTTCAAGGTAAAACAGTATTCTGGAATGAGTGTATTTTCATATTGATAGTGAAAAAAACAAAAAACTGAATGCATGATGTTTGTTATTTTTTTGATTAAGGAGCAGGAGTTGCATAAAATTCACACGTGCTGAACTTATGGACAAATACTATGAGTATGTCGAAAGAGAGGAATCGTACGAACTGAGAACAGGAAAGGTGAGAAGTTGTCTATCAGTGGAAAAGTACTTTGAAATAGCCAGAGAGGAGGGATGGCTTGTTGACATATCAGACGATGAGCCTGAACAGAATTCCACTGATGAAGCAATGGAATCAGCGGGCGATGTGTTGGACAGGCAAGGGCTTTTAGGTTACATATATACATTTGAATATTTGACTTTGCAAATTAGTAGTTTAAATAATCGTGTTTGTTAATGCAGCGAGGAGAACAACACTACTGATGCTGCTGATGTTGTACAACCTCCTGCCATGCAAGAGAAACTTGTTTGCAGATGGCAGAAAGTTGTTAAGAGCGTGACGGATAAAAATCAAGTTCTTGTAAGCTCTTGATCTGTTTGCTGTTACAGTTCGTAAGGATGCATAACATTGAATGAATAGACATAGCTAATAAATTTTTAATGTTGCAGCACTTTCCAGCAGCAGTCATCAAGGCAATCTTCATGGAACCAAGATCATATATTGATCTTCATGACACAGACTTGGGTATTACGTACCAATGTGTTTTCAAATCCAGGGAGAACATGACCGAGAAGTTTCTGTCAAGGGGCTGGTTTAAATTTGCAAAGGACAAAGAGTTGTCGAAAGGTGACGTTCTCTTATTCAATGTAGAGCATCCTCCTGTGGAACGTATATTGGTCAAAGTTGAGAGAGGGCATCATTGAAAGGAGTTGTTGATTGGATTGCATGGGAAGCATCATGGCAAAAAGGAGGGATTATTTTTGTATGGGCGGAAATGCATAACTATTTGTTTTGAAAATCTATTTGATGCCCATTTGTCTTTGTTATTAGTTTTGTTATTTGATATTGTTGGGCTACGGCTCAATGTACAATCTGCTTATGATTTGTTAAATGGGATGATACGAAATTAGTTCCATATCTTGCGTTGATGAGATAATTGCATATCGTTTCCGGTATTATCCGGTAACAATTTATATTAATCAAGTGTCATGAATTTCTGCTATGCATAATCTGTTATTCATGTATTAGTTTTTTAGATTAATGTACAATATGCTGATATACTACCGTGTATTATGCATAAAGTATGCAAAACAATATGGATTGTCCAGCATCAAGACATAAAGAGAAACATTTTTTTCCTTTCAAAGACACTAAGTTAACAACTCAATAGATTAGATGACAGTGTAATTTAAAGCGCCACTAAATTCCAAATTAAAGTTATATCAAAGTTCAATTCATAACAAATATACATCCGTCATCAAAAAGAATTTTGAAATGGCAAATTGTGGGATTATATTTTAATGGTTTAGAATTACGGAGAAAAAATATGTAACAATTGTGTAAGGTAAAACAAATCATTAGGTGTGATAATGTTTTTCAAAGTTTTCCAAACATGTAAATGAAAAAAGAAAAGGATGTGGTGATAAGGTAACTCCAAATACTCCGTCATTAGGTGAGATAATGATTTTCAAAGGTTTCCAAATATGTAAATGAAAAAAGAAAAGGATGTTGTGTGGGGTAACCAAAAACACTCCGTTGCATACACAGTTGGCCACTGATTTTCTAAAAGAAAACAGAATAAATTTATTATATCAAACAAAATAAGGAATTACCAACATCATATTGTGATTTGCAGTGTAAATTATACATAGTTGGGCTCTGATTTTCCAAAAGAAAACAGGATAATTTCATTATATTAAACAAAATCAAGTATTACCGACATCATATCGTTTTTTGCAGCTTAAATGACTAAAATCATATCATTCTTTCATATACAATGTCAAAAGGATCAAACAAAAAGCAAGAATGACAAATCAAATCCTCATAAACCAGAATAAACAAAATGTAAACCAGAAATATTTCATTACATCAATCAAAATAAGGGGTGCAATGTTGTCCAAAACAGCTTAAAGTAAAAATAAATCGTCGACGATAATTGACTGCATCATTTCTCCAGCTTGATGTCCCTTATTATCTTGGTGGAAGATAGTTGGGCACTGTCGAGTTCTTCAACTGTCTCAGGAATAGATCTTTTTGACGGTGTAAGTGCAGAGTTGGCAACTGAAGGGTCATAATCTGCAGTGATTGATAACGGATCCTGCCATTAAAGAGTCATTACAAAATCAGTAGCATAAAAAAGGAAGTAAGACATTGTTTAATAGGCTAATTTGTTAATGTTGAAAGCTAAAAAAAGACGCACTGAAACTGTTTGTGGATCATCATGAGACTGTTTTTCCGAGGTGGTGATGGTCGGAGTACACTGCAAGTTAAAAAACGCAAGAAATAAACGTTAGACAATTGTTCAAAATGTGATGGCAAGAGTAATAGGTCGTTCCTATTTAAAACATACCGATGTTGTATGCATATCATCCCGAGTGTCATCTGTTGAGACGACAATCTTTGAAGTGTGCTGCAAGTTTTAAACAATTGTTAAAAAAATCCAATGCACATGATACTGATTTTAACAACAGTAAAACATGAGTACATCAGTACCTCTTCACATTTAAATCTCTCCTTTATTTTGGTACGCAGCACTTCATCTGCCTTAAATCTGACTACAGAAAGACTGGCCTTGTTTGGTTGAAACACTGCTCTTATAGCCAACTCCTTCTTCAGCATCACATCAAGTTCATAAGGGAATTCAAGGGGATCAAAATCTCCAGTCTAAATGATTAAAACAATATATGTTATTTATGTGGTAATTATCTAACTTACATATTAGCCAAATGGAAAATACCTCCATCAAATCCAACTTCATCTGAAGGGCGGACTTCCCAATCAACTTTACACAATCTACATCCCAAAATACGAACTTGTATTTTAACTTTCCATCGGAGGCAAGCACTTCAAGCTTAAATCTGTACCATGCGTGATCAAAATAAGAAATTGTCAGTAATGAAGCGTTTGGTTATATGATGATAATCATTGATATGCAATACTTAGAAGTTACCTTGGGACTGGCTCAGAACTGATGTGTTTGGAATAACACATGAATTTTCCATCCTTCAAAGTCACACTTTTGGTACATTCACTACATCCATCATAATACCATCCTGACTGCCCACATTCAAACTTCTCCAAAGTCGCAACAGTCACACATGTAGTTTCCTGAAACAGAAATATGGGATGAGGTCTCAAAAAATGGATTACAACCCAGTCTGTGTAATTCCTCAATCTAAGACAGTCATGTATTAAAGAGCAACTTACAGTCTGCAGATATGCAATATCAGACAGACTCAACACTTCAGCTTTCCATACAAATTTGTCAAAATCAGAAAAAACAGAGGTATTTGTGGTTTCCATTTGCATGCTCGAGGATGAGAGCGTCGGCAGATCATCTTTAAGTCTGATGTACATAGATCAGAATGAAAACAGGCTGTTAGAAATCATAGGTTGCTAATTGATAACTTCATAATAAAATCACTTACTTCTCTTTAAGGTTTTTAACCTCCTCAATAGACAAATCATTGATGAGCAGTTTTGTGCCGTTCCAAGCATTTGATATATTTAAAGGATAATTTCCTGAAAATTGAGATATTTATAAATGACAACACTTAAAGTTGGATATAATAATTGGATATAATAAGAAATAGTCACATAGCATACCTTGAGGTTCCTTGATCCGTGCATTCATAAGTAGGAGAACAATACTACCATCAGCCTTATGAGTCGTATAATACTCATTCAGTTGCACAACTAATTTACCCCAAAGAGTACATTGCACATGATGTTTGCTGATTGACAGGAATTACAAAACAAACAACATGAACATGTTAGACTTTTATATTTATCAGCATCAATGTTAACAAACAAAATGAAACACCTACCTCATATCAGTTAATGAAAACACAACCTTGCTTTTGTTGTTATCAGGAATTATCTGGGCTTGGGATATTTCAGTAACCCCACCAATTATATCTGCACAAAAGTTCACCACAGACAGTTATGTATAACGGAGAAGTCACAATACAATGCGTTCTATTATAACAGTAAAAATGTAACTCACCATATAACAAATTCGTTCTGTATTTACCCTCAATAATAGCATTTATTCCAATTAACTTGAGGTGGTTCAGAGGTATGTCAGCAAGTTGGACCTTTTTGACGGAAGTTAAACCACAGAAAATCAATTTGAACTTATGATCAGTGGATTTGAAGGAGAAATCATTGCTGGAAACTTTGAAATTCTGCATTATGTAGGAACAACCAAGTTCAAGCTGTGTTTTGAATTTTGATACCAAATAAGATGGCACAATGGCTTGAATCAAATCCAACTGTGAAAATACAAACATCTTGAAATCAGTATCATATACCAGTACTGTTACAACAAAATCAGAATGGCAAAGCAGAAACGTTTAGATTGTATTATACCTTTGAATCAAACAGAATAAGCTCTAAGTGCTCTCTATTCTGAGAACTGGTAACAGACCACAGATGCTTACATCTAACAACAACCTTCCACAAATCCTTCGAATCGTCAATGCTACTGATATACTCGATTGGGCGCGCCATCGTCACGCAGCGATTCGTAACAGCGCAGAGAGCCTTGCGTGAATGAAAACGAAAGGGACGTCTGTAGCAATGGCTTGCGTGAATGAAAACGACTGGAAGGTGTTAAGCAATGGAGGTTATACATAAGTACACATTGGGGAAGGATTGAAGGAAGAGTCAAAAACTTTTGGTGTTCCATTTGAATTTGAATTCTGATTAAGAGAGGAATAATGGTTTGGCATGGGGAAGAAGAAGAGATGCACAATGAATGGCAAGGAATAATGAATTGGTATTCCCCATGGTTGGGTTTCTCACGCTGCCTGCAGAATAAATTGAATTGGTTCTTTATTTTAAAAAACAGTATTAGATGTGGGATTTATTTGTAAAAAAAAATTTGAAAATGTGATGAAAAATTGTGGGAGTGCCACATCAGATTCAAATCAATGTGGTGCAAGATATTTTGGAGTTTCCAATTTTACCCCAATACAATAGACCAACAATGGATTTTTTCAGCTGTGGTGTTGTGGTAATTTCCAGGGACTATCATTTTTATAGATGTATAATAGATTTTGTTAGGGAGTTTCTAAAGTGTAAAAAGTATCATTTATGTCATTCTAAAAACATAAGTTCTCGAATTCCACATTTTAAAATTCATGTACCTGATCACTTCAAATATATGCAATGTTTCGATCTTTTTCATTTTGGATAAATTTTGCTAATTTCTATAAGAAAAAACACGTCCTTTTTATGAGATAAGAAAAGTGTACAGATATAGCAATAATACTCACCCGTTATAACAAGAGCATATTAATTACTACGAAAACTAATAGTGCTGAATAAGAAAAAAACCGATTCTTGTTCAACCATTGTAACAGCATATTTATAGAAATAAAATTTTTTATTTAAAAGGATACATTTAATTTTTTATTCTTTTGGTACACATCATATAATCATATTTTTAAAACACAAGTTTGATAAATGGATTACTAATTTCTTGTGGACCATTTTGTTCGAATGGTCCATGTAGATATGGGTTATTCTTCTATTTTATAGCCATGATTCGTCCTCTTTACTTAACAACAAACATCATTTAAATTTAATTTATTAAAATTGGCAACATAGGTATTTCAACTTCTTAAACTAGTAAAGCAGACGAATCAAATGTTGATTTGTGATTATCATTGTCACATAAATCACTAGTACTAATCAAGTTATGTTTTAAACCTTCAACCAATAAAACATCCTAAATTGTTGGATTAAGATACTTACCAATCATGTCAAACCTATGTTCCTTTCTTTATTATAATCATCATATGCTTGGAACAACCACTATAAAGACACAATTTAGCGTTTGAGACTGTAAAATATACCTTCATTATAAAATTAATATTTTTACCTTGGTAATATATTTATGGGTAGATTGAAGGCCGTCTCACATTTCTTTTGTAGTATTCTAGTTAGAAACATATAAAACTAGTCAATATTTAGAGCGGTAGTTTTAATAGTTTTAGCTTTCAAAATTTACTACACATTTTCTTTGTCCTATTTGGTCTAAATATCTATAAGTTTGTTTTCCACAACAACATTAACTTGAAATATGGATAAAAAGAGACCATTTTTAGTAACAAATCAAATATCACAATACATCCTCTCTATAAAGATTATATCTTCTTTTTGCGGTGGGAAAAATTGATATTAAGCTATTGATTAACTTACCTAAAAAAATAAGAGTCACCATCGAACTTTATTGCTTCCAAAAGAAAGGGAAAATATCTAGTCAACCCAATGTGAAACTAAAAAATAAAAAAAGATATGGATATGGGGTTGGTTATGAAAGGGGTGGCATTAGAACTCCTCACATCTTTGGAACTCCATAGGAACCTCCTGAAAATCTATGTTATGATAAAACCGCGTTGTTTGCAAAAAGATTGGGGTGATGAGAAAAGTAGAATTTTTTTAAATATTTTTGTGCTCTCCAAGACTTCAAGAGTATTATGAGTACGTATTCTCCATGTGCAATGAAGAAGTCAGAGCCTTGTATTTCTTGGTAAAACTAACCACGAAAGTTTGTTGATTGATTTTAAATTGAAAAGATATTTCGTCCTATTCGAGTGAAAAACACAACTTACTACCCACAAGTATGGGAAACTAAGCATTTCATCATCTTGATATGGAGAACTTTTATTTGGACTTCCTCACAAGCACATATCAACGTTCAATTGGGAAATGTCAATCACTTGATAACATGTTGTAGAAACATAGTGGTTTTCATCACTACTAGAATAGACTAATATCCAATCTCTTGAAAAGGTTTAAAAGAAAAGTGCAAAAAGGCACAAAAAAATTGATGAGGTCTGTTTTTTTTAGAAGTTTTGAAAAGAGTTTGAATAAGCTTAAATGTTTTAGAATTTATCAAGAAAAAATATTTTTGGGGTCACTTGACAAGGCCAAGGTTTATTAATAAAATGTTTGAAGTTTAAAGAAAGAAGTTGAAAATATAGAGAATTTTTGAAAATTGAAAGTAGGTAGGAGATGAAGAGAATGTCCTATAGTATAAATTAAATGACATAAAATAAAAGGTATCATTGTAAGGTAGCCCAAGATAAAGCCTCTGCGTCTGAAAGTGTACTAACCATAAGATGGAGCAAGCATTTGACATTGGTCAAAATGGGAATTTCTTTTCCTCTGGATTAAGCCACGAGATAAGCAAATCACATGAGCAAGCACATAATAAGATAAATCATCAAGAGCAATCAATGGAAGCATATGAACACCAAAAGGTCCAGATGGATTTCTAGGTCACATATCCATAAATAGAATGCCAAAAGGATGGCAAGAATGTAACATGAATGTAAATTTAAATACAAGTAAAGAGCATAATAGTAAAATTTATATGTTATCACAATTAATATGTCAATGTTAGTGTTAATGAGGAATCAACCGAGTCGGAACAATGTAGCGTTATGTTAAGCAATCGTAAGTGGAATTATGTAGAAGTCACACCTATGTGAGGACGTTCAATAGAAATTTATGTGTCATACATGTTAGAGGAATTATACAAACTCATCCTCCTAAAACAATGTAACACAATGATCAAAACAAAAGAAAAAATAATAAGATGGAGATAGAGAGATGATCAAACACAATTGAAACATAACAAGGGATTATCTATCACCAATTTCAAATGATCAAAAAAAGTATAAAAAAATTATCAAATGAACATTTAAATGATAATTTTGAAATGATGAAAGTTCATGCAACAAAAGTATTATCCATATATTTAAGGAGATTGCCAAAAAAATTTCCAAATCATGAAATAAATTGCCAAAAAAATTGAGAAAGTCATAAATATTACAAGTAATTGGATCTCAAAAGTTGGAGAGAAAAATATTTCAAAATGCATGAAAATGACTTGTTAAATAAAACTTAAAAATAAAATAGAAAAAAATGCAAAATATAATTTTAAAATTTTGGAAAAAATGTGGTAGAAAAACGTGGTAAAAAATGCTAAATTCATGGTTGGCTAAATTTTGGCTAAGCATGGTTCTAAACATGGTTCTACGTTGATGTTGAGTAAGATGTTGTAGCATCTTTATCAACTATCATAACAATTTTACTTTTATGTGTTTTCAATCAGATGTCGAAGGCATGACATCTTTATCTGGTACTATAGTACAACAGGCACCGTTGTTTTAAATCTTGACAGATTTGTTTTGATTCTAGAATATTTATTTTGGATATATTTTAGTAAATTTCGTAGGTCAAGAAGATTTTAACTGGAACAAGGTTTTGTATCTCCAATTGCACGTTGGTTGCTAAACTGGGCCTTAAGACAATTTAGGAAACTTTGTGTTGGTTGTTCCAAGATTTAAGGAGATTTTACTCCACAATAGATACAACTGTTGACTTGTGGATCATATCTGATGGAGATTTCAAACCCCATGAATTGACGAAGAGTATTTAAAGAGAAGATATAAACCTAAAGTGTCAACTTTTATCTTTCAACAATTGTAAAATTAGGGGAAGTAAATAGTATTAGGTTTTGAGAGTCTATTGTGTATTGTGTAGGGTTTTGTCACCCTTGTATATTTTGGTACATGTGGTAAACTTTGTGTTCTCACACACAAACCTTTAGGCATTGAGTTGAGTATTGTTCTTGGATGAAGCTTGTAAGTAAATCTGAGTAGTGTTCTTGGTCTAGAGTATTTGCTAAGTGTTGTAAAGGAAATATGATCTTATAGTTGAGTTATTCTCGATACAATCATTGAGATTTGGACTGTTAGATATCACTGAGGTGATTTAGGAAATGAGATGAAAATTTCTCATATTTACGAGGTTCGTCGGTAGAAGTTGCATTGGGTAGTGATTAGGCGAGAAGTTGTAAACGGGGGAGTTTAACTTTAAACTAATACTACTGATAGTGGACTTACTTCTTGTCTTGGTAGCCCTCAGAGTAGAGGATGTTTCACCGAACTGGGTTAACAACTCTATTTGTTATCTACCATTTTGTAGATTTAGTAACATCTACAGTGACATCGTTCTGATGTTGAAACATCAGTATAAACATGTGTTTCCTATACCAGATAAACTTTAATTGATATCAAATTAGATGCCTTGGTCTATTGGGTGAGCTTCAGGGAGTATTTTTTTGGTACTACTACTTTTTGAAAAACTGGAGTAAAGCATTCTAGTTCTCAACTATCAACCAACCTTGAAGAATTATCAGGATATATGATTCCTTGTTCTGAAGAGATAAAAAGGAAGATGTTGGTTTTATTATTTTTCACTTTGAAATTATCAAATTTATGATATATGGAAGTGGTAAGTTCTCTACATCACTTGTATTGTAGTAAAAGATACATGGGAATTTATCAAGTCGACTCATAAAGGCACATCTAAGTGTGTTTTAAAGAAAAGTATTTAGATGTGAAGATAATCAAGAAGAAATTTTCTCATGTATCCAATCAAGTAGTTTGACATTAAAATTCACAGACTATTGAAGAACAATAAGAGAATTCTTATTCAATTTACAAGTAATTGTCCCTAGTCTATAATGAAGGGATTTTGTTATTACTTTTGTACTTCTTAGAAGGTAATCCAACCAGGTGTTAAAGAGGTTGGACAAGATGTCTATAACAAATGTCCATGACATCTGTATTAACTTTAGCATGTCTATGATGCTAAAGTAAAGGATGGAATTGGTGTTGGGATCAATGTTAAGAATTCATAGGAGTGTGAAGACCTTGGATCTTTGTGAAGCAGAATTCCCTAATGATCTCAAGAACAAATGTATAGGGTTTCTAATTCTAGTTTGATTGGAAGGTGGATTTCTAAAAAATATTTTTTTTTTGAAGAATTATCTCATGATGTGCTTGATGTTTTATTCAAAGATGTGTGTATCTAAAATAAAATGTGTTATCAACCATGGAGGAATAAAAGGTGATTTATTTATAATCTTATGTCTTAAGAGGATGAAGGATTATCTACCATATGTAACTTGCAAGGTAAAGTGACTTTATTAATCCTAAAACTTGGTATCTTAGATCAAGTCTATAAGGATATTTCATTTTTGTTAAAGGAGGATTCTTCATAGGGAAGATTAATGGAAGTTTTGGGTTTTCTAGCTAGAAATAGCCAAGAAAAACTCAAGTGACAAGAAGTTGTTTCATCAAAATGAAAGCTTAGTCAAGGATATAAAACATAATGTCTTAACATTGTACTGAAGATTAGCTTACTCTTGCTACAAGCATATACTTGCACTGAAGATATCTCTTTTGTGGAAAGTTGATTTTAACAGTTTTTGTTACTTTTTCAAAGGTCAAGTTCAATTTTGTTTAACCAAACAATGGTCAACTAAGATGATTGGTATTTTGACACTATGTGTTTCAGAAACTTAATTGCAATAAAAGTGATTCTGATGGTTTGTTTAAGTCTCATTCTAATCAACTGTTACTTTGTTGAAGATGCTGAAAGGGGAGTTTAAGGACATTGGATAACTAAAGAATTCATGATCGATTCTCTAAGTTTTGGTAATTAATTTTATTCTTACTCAAGAACTAATTATTATTGTCAGTTGTGTGTTCAAGGTCTAAAGGTATATATCATCAAGGAAGAACATTCTATCACTATTGATGTGTATGAAGTTCCTCTGTAGATTTAAGAACAATTTCTATTTGTGGATTTCATGAGTATTTAATTCTTTATCCTTTTACTTGCTGGTCAAGAAAGAAGAAGTCAATATGTCACACTTGAAGTTGCAACATCAGACAATTGTAAAAGTTCTAAAACATATTCTATATTTTTTGTTTGGTTCAATGCAAGGTGAGTTTCCTGGTGGATAGAAAGATATATATGATTTTCCTTTTGTGTATAATAACAAAGGAAATATTTTATCTGTGAAGTCTTCAAAGATTCTTATCTATTACTTGAATGAGAACAAGGTGTATTTTCCGATTATTCTGTTGAGAGATGTACTTTTAATGATGAGTAACTTCAGGATCAATATCAGTGATGTGTTCATTGAGAAGGATATTCATTTTCAACCAGTTGTGGAACATCATCTAAGAAGTTTGACACTCCAGAGATTATAGAATATTTTAAAATTCAATGAGGCACTAAATAAGAAAGCTCTCGAGAAAGCATTTTATGAGAGAATTCCTTACTTGGAGTTTGTTTTGGTCTGTAATAATCAAGTGTTTTAGAGATGAAATATTGAATGATTGTGAGTCTTCGAGTAAAAAGCTTTTGGGACAAGTTTGAAGAAGTTTGTATTATTGAAAGATATTATGGTCATTTGGATTAGAATTAGTTGAATCCTGGTATATCTCTAAGATTACGAACATTGCTTTAGAAAAATGAATTTTCAATTGGGTTCATTACTAAAAGAGTACGATGTAAAATGAAATGTTGTGACACTGTAGGATAACATTCTAATGTTATCAAGGTGCAAGGATTTTATTCTACTTACAGAAAAAAGTCATTGGTTATGTTATCAGTGTGTCAGGGATTTTGCATAGGCTTATACTGACACTCCTAAACTTGGCATGGTTAAGAAGATCTGGAAGTTAAATTGAGAGTATGAGGGGTAAATTTTGGAATGGTACTAGTAAAGAAGTATTGGAGTATTTTTTTGGACGATTTGCTAACAATATTATTTTACCTAGTGGAGTATGCAATCTCAAGAGAATCATTGTTAATGGCATGGAAGTGTCATTTCAAATGTTGTAAACTTTTTCAAGTAGTCAAAGCTTGGAAAGAGAGAAAGTTGAACAAGAAGAAATTTTCTCTCTCTCCTCTGGTGAGTTGCTCACTATTACTAAAAGAGAATATATCTCATTTCAACAAAGCTTTCATTAACTGAGTTATGGTTACAAGCAAGATTTATTTACAACCTAGGTAACTCTTCGTATTAAATACCTTACAACCCCGTCATCCTCACAAGTTGTGTTTCAATATTACCGATGCAAGAGAAAACTCTTTTGTTGGAAAATAAGAAGGAAATGGGTTATGGTTCAAAGAAAGTAAAGTTCAACACTATATCAAATGTTGTAACGTATATTGGAACATATAGGATAGGGAAAACACCTATAATCAATGTGAAGTCCCTCAAGAAGAACCATGTGAATATACATAACTAAGACTCGGATACTGATCAGGCTTGAGTCAATTTCATTGACTCGTGAGGGTGTGTTGAATAGATTATATATGATATCTGTTTTTAAAAAAAGGTGTATTTTTTTCTATTTTGGTTTAGTCAATTTTTTTTCTCAACCTTGTATTTCTGTCTCTTTGAAGAGAGTTAGTTGTGTTTAGGTTAATTTTTTTATTGGGTAAGTCATTTCCTTTATTTTTTCCCTTGTTAGTTTCTCTTTGGGTGAGTCCATTTTTAATTCTTCCTTTCTTTTAAATAAGTTTAGTACAATGGGTGTTGTATCAAGCATATGGTCTATTTGTTTTGAGTCAGTTTTGAGTCTTTCCTTGCTTGTTTTGATTATTTTTGTGTCAGTTTCTTTTCACTCAATTTTTGTCAACTTTTGGATAAAAATGGGGAGAAAAAGTGTTATTGAGTCTAAATAATATTGGTTGATGGTGTGCAACACTTTAGGGGGAGCATGACTGTCCATCATGCGAGTCTGTGTTTTTGAGTCTACATGATGTCGTGTTAGATGTTCTAACATCCTATATATGTCTGGTCCATTGTGTCTTATGGTTCGAGTTATGAGCAAGATTGTGTCTTGTGCTTTGGGTTATGTGGGCAAATTTTGCTGCATGTGTTTGAATTATTGAGAGGGAGATTTATCTCTCTATGAAAAGAATTGTTCTGTGTTTGAGAGGAGTAACATTCATCTTCTTCCTCATGTACAAAGTTTACATGATCAACTTGTAGCTTGTGTTTGTGTAACTACTATATCTCTGATACAAAGTTTTGAGAAGTTTTATTTGTGGTGTTATTCCTATATCTCTCTCTCTCTCTCTCTCTCCATTTTTTTTGGTTTTTGGTTTTTTTATCCAAACGTTGCCAAAGAGGGTGATTGTTAGTTCCATGTTTTTATGGTTGGATAAATTTCAGCTAAGCATGGTTCTAAACAGTGTTCTACAATGAGGTTGAGTAATATGTTGCAACATCTTTATCAACTATCAAAACACTTTATGGTTATGTATTTTCAATCAGATATAGAAGGCAGATGTCAACTATCAAAACACTTTTATGGTTATGTATTCAAAGTATCGTTCAGATCCCACTTCAATAACAGAAAGGTTGAGATGTTTAGCATATGGTCCAAGTTTGGTCGTGTTTTCTTATAGCGCATACACAATTAATAGATACACATTTTATACCAGAGAACAAGATGATAAAATTACTATGCAAAATAGTGGTGTCACCTTGGTAGCTGAAGCAATGCACATATCAAGTGTGAAGGACTTAAAACCCCAAATTTGCAAATCTGTCATATTTTGGGACTATCGAGCACATTTGGGTGTTTGATTATGAGAAGTTTCAGATTCCTATATTTGGTTGCAAGTGGGTTGAAAATAATACTGGCATACGAATGGATACGTCAGGAGTTTTGCAAGTGGATCTTAATAGTGTGGGGTATAAAAATGAGCCTTTTATTCTAGCCTCTAAAGCTAAAAAAGTGTTCTATGTCACTGATCCGACAAGTATGAAATGGTCTATAGTGCTTTTATCTAACAAAGTAATTGATGAAAACATTGGAGATCAAGGTGATATTGATGTTGAGATTGAATCATTTACTAGAAATGATCAAGATGAGAATGAATCATATATTAGAAATGATCATAATGAGGGTATTTGGATCAATCCAACCGCCCGCGTTGTTAAGAGACGAGTATAACATATCTACTAAGAAAAGAAAGAGACGTTAGTGAAAAAGGTAATAGTATAATTATATCCTATATAATTCAATAAAATTTAAATATATGTAATTTTATATATATTCAATATGTGGATTATGGATTATGGATTTTTATATTTTTCATTTTATTTTTGATTTTTTCTTTATTACAGGTCAAATGGCTAGTAATCAAAAAAACTCACAAGATACAAATGCTCCAGATCAGACTTCAAAAAAAATAATTACATGAGGCATAACTATTATGAAGGGAATCATTTGTGATAGAGATAGAGGAGTAAAATATAATGTAAATTGGAATGATGAGAAGAAACTAATTGAGCCTAATGGTGCAAAGTTGACAAGCTACATTGGTACACTTGTTTGTATGCACATTCCAATCACCGCTCATAGATGGACTAGAGAAGAGTTGGATTCTGGTAAAGAGAAAATTTGGACTGAGATACAGTACCATATATGATTGTTGTTATTTGCTTTTGTTGACGATGATGTGTTTAAATTACTTATACTAACATACTCTATGCATATGTTTTTTCGTAGAGGTCTTTTAACATTAAAGATAAACGAAAAACGTATTATCTTCAATTGGCCGAAAAAAGACACAGAGGGTGGAGATCTTTTTTAACAAACAAGTTTCTTAAGGATGAGGAAGGAAATTTTGTTGAAGCGAAACATCCAATGAAGTATGTGAACTTCATTACACCTAAAGAATAAGATGCTTTTGTAGGCCAAATAAGAGACGGAAATTTCAAGAAAGTGAGTGACACAAATCTCCAGAGAGCATCAAAAACCACGTATCCATACACAAAAGGGTGTTTGGGATATGCACGCTTACAACAAAAAATTGTAAGTATATATAAATGCTACGATATTATTAATTGTCTTAATGTGTTATAATTGATGATCTTATTATTTGTGTCAATGCGTAGTTAGACGAGATGAAAAGTGACAAAACATCACTTCCGACACATGTTTTTTGGAAGGAAGCTCGTGTGGGCAAGGATCGAGTTGTTAGGGATGATGTTCAACATATTTATGATGAATGTGTAAGTATAACATTGTGTCTTTAATTAAATCAAAATTTTATTAATATATAATTAATTTTTTATCTCCACTAATAATTTTCGATATGTAAATGAATTTCAGGAGACTCTATCCCAATCAGTAACCACAGGTGAGGACCAGGATAGAAGGAGCGTACTTAGTCGAGCACTAAATGTTGCTAAGTATCCCGGTCGGGTGAGGGGTAAAGGACATGGTGTGACTCCAACTTCCTTGTATAAACATCAAAGGAAAAGAAATCCTAGAAATCAAGAAGTGATGCAAATGTTGGAGGAATTAAAGGCGCAAGTCCGTGAATTGCAAAAGGATAAAGAGAGATATATGGCAGAAAAGTGCAGTTCAGAGTTGAAAGAAACTAGTGACAAAGCTAGTATCAATTGTCAAAATAAATTTCCTGAGGTAATTATATATGTTATTATGAAATTAAAATAGCACATTTATTTTAATTTACATATATACATATTAACAGTAACATATTTATTATTGATTTAGGGCATTTCATCTTGTCAGCTATACTTATCGTCACCGACTTATCGCCTAGTTGGCAAGGGAAAAATGCATAACACTTTGGGAGATTTACTTCACCATAGGACGCTCCCTGATGGACATCTGAAAGTAACGGTTGATGTTGCATTAGATCTGGATGTGTTGCTACTGATACCTGACATTGTTTCAGAGACAACATTGTTGTGAGATGCAATAGGATCATTTGTTGCATGACCCCCAGACCTCATTTTCATAGATGATGAGGTATGTTGAAAACCATTATAAATCTTTTAGTATTCAAATGTCAATTTTACAATTACATAATTTTAACTCCTACGCATCTAAGGATAAAGGGATTTTGCGGCACAACAAGTCAGTTACATCATAAAAACAAGTACATTGAAAGTGTTAATTATATGATCTGAATCAAAAATTGCATGATTTTATAATTTACCTAAGTTATATGATTTTTAGGTACCTGCTCAAGGGTCACAACAAGTGAGCCAGAAAATTAGTAGCGTACCAAACAAGAAAAGGGATCTTCCAAGGACCGTGCCAAGAAGAGGAGATTTTGCACCTCGATTCCAGATGTGCCTTGAAACACTTGTGGGAACATCAGATTTGATGAATGGTGCTATTTGTCAAATGGATATGGAGGAAGGTATCTTTGGTTTTTCTTGCTCGGAAACAATTGCACGTGAAGACATGGAAACGATATTTCAGCATATAGAATTAGGCATCGGTGTTGTACACTTGTTAAGGACCAAATTGTAGCTATTTTGTACATGATTTTGTGGTCCTTAACAATGCCTTTTTAATTAATTAGTAGTATTTATTCTAGTATTTTGGTTTAATTATGTTTTTATTTAGTTTTTGTTTATAATATATTATTTAACTTAGTTACTTTTAAATTGTAGGTTTTTATTGATTAATTATCTCAAGCTTGGATTCAAGGACACTTGAAGAGCTCTTGGAATGATTCTTTTTGAAGAAATTTTTGGATGAAGAAGCATGCTTGGTCGCTCAGTGATTTGCGGCATTAGCTCGGTAGCGAATAACGGGCTTAGCGTGGTCTGCGAAAAACAGAAAAAGGACAGACCCATGCTTTCACCTTTTCAGCCACCTAATCCATCATTTCCAGCTGGCTTTTGATGTGAAAAAGGGTGGATCTTCACTTCATCATCATTATCATTCATTGTTGTAAAAATTAGGGCATTAGAATTAGAGAAAAACATAGTTCTTCCTCTTGATTCTTCAATGTTCATCATCTCCTCCAACAATCTTGTGAACAAAGCAACCATGGAAATGAGTGGCTAAGTTCTTTTTGTGTCAAGATTAGAGGTAGTTGATCTAACTAGTATGTAATTCTTTTAATCCATTTGTGTATGAACATGGTTGATGATTAATATAGTTGAATATCTTTGTTCTTCTATCTTTTTATGCTTTGAATCTTGTTTGAAAAAGGATGCTTCAAAGTAGACCTAGGATATTCATCCACTAATGAACAAATGCTATGAATAGATTTGTGTGTTAGTGTTTACAAGTCTTGAGCTTAATGTTTATCATGTCAATAGTTGTGGTGAGAAATCATTCAAGGATTAACATGATAAAACTCACAATCTTGGTGAGAAATCAACAAGATTGAGAGGATATGTATTTATAGAAATCATCAAACTAGTTCATCACTTGATTAATAGAATGCATATGAAATTAGGTCAATGAAACTAATCTTGACATGCTTCCATCAATTAAAAAAAAAATCCAACTCTCTTGAATCCAAACCATAACTCTCTTTTGAAAAGACTATTTTAGTTATTTGCTTGGAAATTCATGATACTAGTAGCTTAGGAAACAAACCCTTTGGTTACTTAAATCTTAAAATACACTTTGCTATTGAAAGACTACAATATACACCAATCCATGTGGATACGATAAATAGAAATACTTGATTCGTCGGATATTCCTACAACAACACTCATACATCCGGTAACTCGATCAATATATTATTTAATTAGTTGAACAATTTATTTACACATTTCAATGAAAATAGTCTAATGTTTATTGTGTTTTTATTTAAGGTTCTTGTATGACAAATTGATGCGCGGGAATCAATTGTCAAACAGATTCCATTTTATGTCTTCCACACATGTCAACTGATAGATAATTGTTAACGATTTGGATTCAGTAAGAGAGCACTTAGTCGAGAGATTCATGTCCAGCTGTTTAGAAAGCTTGTATCTTTGAGCGTATAATACTATTCCTACAAGGTCAGATTTTCATTCTAAGTTCATTCTAATCTTTGTATTTTTTGCGTAGAAAATTTCCATCTAAACTTTTGTTTTAATTTAAAGATGTCACTAATTGTTGGTTGCTATATATTATATAAAAGAAGTGGTCTATTATCTGAATTAGATAGATGGTGATTAGACAAATTATCTGGATATGAAATTAATGATTGATACGTAAGAGAGATTGTTCTAAATATTCGTGTATATATATATATATATATATATATATATATATATATATATATATATATATATTATTTCAATGAGATTGTTCTAAATATATGTTATTATTTTGTTAGAGTAATACAAGTATCTCAATGTCAAAGAGAAGCTCGAGTACTACGGTCTAAATCAAGCAACATTACATGGATCAAAGTGGAGGTACATTAATTTCCACAATTTTGCTTATAATAGTTATGATACTTGATAAAAAAAGACAACTATATATTCTTATTTGTTTTTCTATGTAGTGTGCTCAACAGTGCAACAATATAGATTGCGAATACTTTGTTATGAGGTTTATGAGGGAAATCATTCATTTGGATCGGATAGAGATTCCAATCACGGTATGGATTTATAACTTAGGATTTGTTTTAATATTTATCGGATATTTCATATAATTTATTACTTTTAACTAAGTCATGCATATTATATTTTGTTATGTAGTACTTTGATGAGGACAAGTGTGCTCATTATACGAAAAATCAGTTGGAAGGAATCAAGGAGGAATTGTGTGAATATTTTATTGAGAAAAGTATCATATAAGGTATGAATATATTATTGTGTGAAAAGTGTTATGAATACATTACTGTGTGAATACATTATTGACCGTGTTGTTCCGTTCATACCTTGCAGGACCAGAACCGTCCGTTCGTCGGATTTTGGCAATTTCAGGCTGATTTTGTTAATTAGAGCCGGTTTAGTTGTTGTTAGGGTTGATTTTGTCAGGGCTGATTTAGTTATTGTTAGGGATGACTTTGTTATTGTTAAGGCTGATTTTGGTTCTGTTAGAAATATGTGAATTGAATTATAATAGTGTATATATATTTTGGATTACAATTGTATATTACAGGTTTATGAAATAATGGTGTATATATATATAGAGAGAGAGAGAGAGAGCGAGAGAGAGAGAGAGAGGAGGGATCAAATTACACCCGAAGAGTTACACCATGAGTTACACTCGCTCAAAAACGTCACTTCGGATTAATATTTTTTAAAATCAACAGTTGGATTGAAACATATAATCATATAGATCATACCTATAAAGTTTGATATTAATCTATAATGATTTAGTATACGATCAAGATATCCAAAGATTAACGTTAAAATGGACTTTCATATAATGTTAATTTTGATGTTGTTCAATGACATAGTAAATCATTATAGATTAATCTCAAATTTTATAGGTATGATCTATATGATGGTATGTTTCAATCCAACGGTTGATTTTAGAAAATAGTAATCCGAAGTGACGTTTTTGAGCGAGTGTAACTTATGGTGTAATTCTTCGGTGTATTTGATCCATCTTCATATATATATATATATATATATATATATATATATATATATATATATATATATATGGTTTACAAGATCTCAAAAACACTGCCTATAGATGCAAAGAAAGTGTTTTTTAGGAAAAGCGATGCCTATAATACACAATAGAAAGCGCTGCCTAAAGATGCCTTAAAAATACATTAGGCAGCGCTTTGAAAAGTGTTGTTGCCTTATATATACTTTAGGCAACGCTTTTCTTTGAAATGCGCTTTCTAAAGTAGGCTTGTAGCAGCGCTTTTTCCTGAAAAAAACGCTGCTTAAAGATGCCTACATAAAGCATAAAAGACTAGACAAAGCGTTGTTAAAGGCCTACTTTAGAAAGCGCTTTTTAGCGCTTTTTCAGGAAAAAGCGCTGCTAAAGGCCTACTTTAGAAAGCGATTTTCAAGGAAAAGCGCTGCCTAAAGTATACATAAGGCAACGCTTTTTCCTAAAATAAACGTTGTCTATACCTACAGCAGCGCTACCTTACGTAGCGCTTTTAAAGGCCAAAAAAGCGCCTTCTTTTCGCTTTTTTGGCGTAGTGAATAATTTTTAATAGAAGTGATTGATGTACCTTGTAAGCACATAAAGTCATAAACTATTGTGCTCGTAATCACATAAATATTAAGAATTAAGTGTGAGGAAGAAGTCACACAATGATTAAAAATGAAAAAATTGAGTGTTTTATAAATTAGAGAACCCAGACACCTAACACCTTAAGATTTTGGACGAATATGTGGTGTCTCTCACTTATGTGTTGTTCTTGATCCAATATTAAATTTGAGTGAAAAAACTAACTTACTTGTATTGAAAGTATTACATACAAACACTAACCACAAGAAGTTGCATTAGACTCAAACTCGAGAGGAGTGTTGCCAATCTAATATAAAAAAGTTGTAAGTTGCTCTTTGTCTAATATTTAATACTCTCTCATATTAACTCTCCCAAATTGCTTCTAACAATAAACTATTATTCTTGACAACCCTATTGATAAGAATGGTCAGACCTTCAACAACAACAAAGAAAGAAAAAAAAGTGTAAGAGGATCTATTTGACGAAGACCTCTATCAATTATGTTATGTAATCCTCTGTCGAACTTTTATTGACACGAGTGAACATGAAACTCTTGCAAATTGACTCTTTAATCCAATGTTTCCAAATGTATTGAAACTCCATCTTGCTTATCATATGCATAAGTCTCAATTCAAGACTTCTTAGTATTTTGTTAAACTAATATATCTATTAAGAAAATAATTTTTTAAATGGTCAATATAAATATTAGTTAAATTTTAGATACCCATGAATTTTAGCTCAATATCAATATCTTTAAACGAAATACATTTAAAATTTTAACTTATTTTAACATAAATTATTATAAAAAAGTAACATAATATTAAATTGTTAAAATTTTAATATATTTTAATTGAATTATGGAATTCTCAGTATTATCATGTTAAGAGTCTGATTAAATTTTTGACATCTTTTATTAATAAGCTCTCAAAATCCTCCACCCAACCACCGAATCATCTTTATATCCATTTATTTTTAATAAATTATGATGACAAAACCGTTCCCAAAATTTATAAATAATTGGACCATTGAAGTGAGTATCTTCACATGTATCATATGGATTGTCTATGATACTATATAGACTTTTCTAATTATGAAGTTTTCAAAGAAATTGCTTTCATGCAAGTGAAGTGTCAATTTGTTATCACATTATATGTGAGCTGTTTAATGAAATTTTCATTTCAGTATTCTTGTGTCATGATATTTTCAGTATGATCAGTGTGTCTAACATTAAGTAGAATTGACAACACACAATTACAATAACTTGGAAAAAAAATACCAAACACAATATTTCTATAACTCAACAATTCACTCAAATTTAATAATAAAATAATCAATACAATGATATAAAATTAATAGTTATATTTATAAAAAGAGTCATTGCAATTATTTCACTAATCTTTTTTTTTAATTCCCAATAATAGTTCTCACTTTAATAGATCACACTCTAATATGTAAAAAAGTATTTTATATTTAGCTAAATTATTTTTTGAATCTACCCCAATTTTAAACTTTTATAAAATGTTTTTATCTTTTTTATAAAGTTTTTTATTCTCATTCTAATAGCTTTTAGGTTAATATCTCAAAAAATATATATTTTTATAAATTTTACAATTCTATAACTCATAATACTTTATAATACTTTAATTCTTTAACTTTTCATTTCTATAATTTTTATAATTTTATAATTTTAATATCTTTGTTTTACGAAATCTTTAATTTTTCTTTTAATATCTTTTATTTTAATATTTTATAAAAAATTTATTTTCTATAACTTTTCATTAACTTAAGAGATATAAATATGAAGATGTTTTTGAAATGTCATTCCTCATCTTAGATGATAGACACAATAAATTTAAATTTCTTTCATTTTTCTATTTAAATTTCTTTCATTTTTCTTTAATATTGTATTACTGAATGTATATTATGGTAAAATTTTAATTGTAAATTTTTAATTTCTTTTTTTTTTATTTCATCTTCATTATTAATATTATGAATTACTTCTTTTGAAATTAATTGAATTGTATAAACTAATATGATTATTTTATTATTTTTTTCAACAGTTTTGTTTATTTTTATATTAAATATACCATTTACACGTTTCTCTTTATACTATCTTAAAAATTTCTATTTTTTATTTCTTTTTAATTTTTTAATATTTCCTATTTCATTTTCTAAAAGAAGTGTTTCTTTTTTTAATTTCATATGAAGATATATATATGAGAACTTAATTGAGAGATCAATTCTCATACAAAAATATAAATTCAATAATATTTTAATTTATGTTTCTTATCATACACTATATATTTACCACTTTTCTTTTTGATTATTATTTTTTAATATAAAATACTAATACGTTACTCAATCACTATGGTAAAACATTCATTGTAAGTTTGATATTTGTTCATCTTAGTGTAACTTGTTTGAAATAGATAGAATTGTATAAGAAATATGATAAAAAACTATTACATATAATTATAGCAACAACAATATTATAAAGATTATCTAAGAAATGTGTACCTATTAACTATTTTTAAAATTATTTTAAGTTATTATAATTCTTCACAAAATATATTGTTTTTTTTATAAATAAACAAGAAATTGATATATCCATATTCAAGAAGAAATAATGAAATATATTTTTATCATAAAAGCATTATAACTATTGGAATGCTGATGCCCCCAATTAAAATAAATATGATTTTCCATTTCTAAAAAATCTCATATTATTTCTTTTACTTATTGATGTTCACTTATATAACATCAACTATAATTATATATTTTTCTTAAATTAATTCTACATTAATAATTCATAATAATAATAATAATAATAATAATAATAATAATAATAATAATAATAATAATATGCTAAACACTATTAAAGTAATAATAATAGTATATTAAACTATCACTATTAAAAATAACAATATTAAAAATAATAATAATCAAATCACTTTCAACTTTTAAAATAATAATAATAAAATATAATATTAGACTAATATAATTACAAAGATATATATATATATATATATATATATATATATATATATATATATATATATATGTATATGTTGATTCTCTATTTTTAGGATTGGTTTTATGTTTGGTAAAACTAATAAACAACAATAGGTTAAATAGGATTTATAACTTGTAAGGAGAAATCAGGTTAAAGTTCTATTTAATGAAGAAACATGTTGTCTTGAAATGTTTCAACATCTGGAACAACATGTCAAAGAGGATGTCATGACATCAGACATCACGCTATTAAACTGTCAAAGTTTGTTACAGTTCTATTTTAAATTGTGCAGAATATTCTGAGAATATTATGCATCATACGTGGCGTGTTTGTGAAGGTATATGTGGAGGTCCAATAGCTAAGGAGAAAGATCAGCAAAGACCTTGATTGTAGCAAAAGTTATCTGCTTGTTTATCTCTGCAGAAAGTTTGTTACTGCAGAAGTTTGTTACAACTTATGATGTTATTTTGAAGCCCAAATCCAGTTGGGTAATAGGTTATAAATAAGCAGTTGTAACCTAGTTTTAGGAAGCTATCCTGTTTTAGAAAGATGTAATCATTATGATTAGTCATTTAGGTGAACCACCCGGTTTGTGGGATGGTCACTGATTTGTACCTCGAAGCCCGTAGGCAAGAGGATTATTTTACTCACTCAGAAGTTATGAAATAATGAGTGTAGGTATGTTCTTGGAAGAAGCTGTGAAGAAATTCCAAGTAAGTTTCTGTCACATATGTGACTGTGATTTTAGTTGTGCTTGAAGTGAGGTATCTTTAGGCTGAGTTTATTAGGAGCCAAGCAGTTGATGTAGTTGCTGGTGTGATAGTAGTTGATAGACATCACTGAGGTGATTGGAAGTGAGCGGAGGTTCTCATATTTAAGTGTGGTATCTTAGGTAGAAGGCTCATTGGGTAGTCTGATTAAGTGAGGAGTGTAAACAGGGTGGTTTCCCTCCGAATTAATACTACTGATATTGAACTTCATTTTTGACTTGGTATGCGCCCAGATGTAGGTTGGTTAGAATCGAATTGGGTTAACAATTCCTTGTGTTCTTTTGTTTCCTGCTTTTAATTATATGTTCTACCTTGTCTATTTTGTAATATTGGATCAGATGCCACGACATCCTGAGTCTGGCCCTAACCAAAATTTCAATTGGTATCAGAGCAAGCATCCTGTCTGTTTCTGGATGAGATCCATGGAGGATACTTTCTCGTTGTGCACAAGGTAGAATATTTTTTGAATAAGGAGTGTTTATATTGTATGGTCCCTTGAAGTGGAGGATGGACCTATTTGTAGATTGTTTGAACAAGGAGTGTTCATATTGCATGGTCCCTAGAAGTGGAGGATGAACCTATTTGTGGAGAACTAGACCAACCTGACCAGAACCTGTACCTTCTTGAAGAAAGAAGATAAGATACTGGAACAAGAAAGTTAAATTCAAAGAATTCATGCTGGAGTGAGGATTTTGAATTGTATTGTTCAGCCTATAATTAGCACATAGAAAAGATTGTCAAAACCTTCATGCGAGAGTGAATCTATTGATAAGGTAACTTCTGTGCTTTTGTGTTTCCATATTGGTCAGGATATTGGTTGGGTCAAGTCTATTCCTTGGTGGAGAGGCAACCTTATTGTAGGGTTGATTTATTTTCAATCCTTATGTGTTATGTTTACAAGTAAATTATGGAGTAAGCATTGTGTACATTCTGTTGAAGTATGATTATATTTCGTTGCATAGCCTCTAATGCAAGCCCTAAAGTGAAAGAAGGATACTAGGGTTATTTTTATTCAACAAAATATTGAGCAGCTCTTACAACCTATTAAAAGTTTCAACGATACTTGAGATTTCCTCAAGTCCACTCATAAAGACATTCAGTAATAGAGTTGATGAATGTCAATTGGTCAATGATTCTCATATACATCTGCAAGTTGAAGACCTTAAAGATATCAAGGATGATGAGTTCCAAGGAGATGGAACTGATGTTCTACATAATGTTAGAACATTATTACTAGTATGCAGCTACCAGTTGAAGAACAAATGTTCTGGGTGCTAAACAAATATAGTGTGAATACATATGTTTGGAGCCTGCTCCTGATCTGGAAGAGGAGACATCTGTATTAGTTGATCAGGACATGATCAACAAACTCTTGTACTCCAGATTTTAGTTTATTTCTGATCTAAGCTTATGGGAGTATAGAAGTTAAGCTCAGTACAAGTAAAAGACTCATAAAGATATAACCCTCAATCCCTTTATGTGAGATCAAGATGAGCTTATATCTGGCACATTCTTTTGATCAAAGAAACCAAATATGTGGAGATTTGTTCATGACCATAGAATAGACTAGAGCTGAATATTGTGTCTTAACCATAGTAAAACATGGTCATGAATGTTGACTGCCCTAAATATTGTCCAAGAAGGGTATTGTCAAGATGAATCAAGGAAGGAAGATTATCTTAAAAGAATCTGCATACTTTTGTGTTATGCCATGATTAAGTCTGTTCCAGAAACCTAGATGAGGGAATCTCCTCTGTAGGTACAAACTATGGCATTCATCATCTCAAAATCAGAAGTGAAAGTATGAAGAAAAATTTATTGAGATATGGATCATATTATTCCTTGTTGTGTAAATTGTTTTAATGTAAGTTTGACAGTTGCAGTGCTTCCTATTTTCCCCCTAAGTGTTATGAATAAGGAATTATGGATGTTACCCTCAGACCATAATGGATGATGTTGTATCAGTTGTCAAAACATCATCTTAAATGTCTTCAGTTTTGAATATATATGTTATTGCCTAAAAGTAGAAATGAGTATGAAGATATAATCAGTCAGAATGATCTAGTGTGAGTAGTTAATTCTAATTGACTAACTAGTAGGTACTTTGACGGGAGACTAAGTACTTATTAGATGTGCAGCCTGAATTCAAAATTCATATACTCTATCGGGAGACGAGTGTGTGTATGATAGATTCATGGCATAGTGTGAACTGAACATCAATATCAAAGCGCACTGTTATCTTCACAAGTTTTAGATGTGTGGCAATGTTATCTGGTGATTATTTGAAGAGCTGATTCAATTTGGGAGATTCATACAGATGATATCAAATATCTTGATGGGAGATGGATATTTGTGTGATAACTGTGTGAAAATATGAATCAAGAAGAAATAAAGTATGTGATATATAAAAGAAAGTGTTCTACATGAAGATGCAACATCACAACTATTGAAGACACCATAGATTGAAGAAGGCAGATAAGGTTCATACTTATCTTTTAAAGACGTATAATTGGTTATACGCATGGTTAACTATATGGTTTCTTTTATTACAAGTTACAGAGTGTGTCAATCTGAATCTTGTGTAGAAAGAAAACTAAGGATTCTTAATTTGAAAATTGTGGCAAATTCCAAATAAAGAAGACTTCAAGTATTATGAGGACCAACATCCAAGATGTCCTTATAACTCAGGGGGAGTAACAATTTATGGTAAGCCTCATTCTGGAAGCTAAGAGGGAGAAGTGATGATGTTAAATGGGAGCATATGCTAATAATGTGTACATCAGTGAATGTCCTATCTGATGTTCAGACATCTATTCTTCCTAAAGCTAATATGTATGCCAATAAGCTATTGAGGGGGAAATTGTTCATTAGCTGATGTGAAGGGGGGTGTATACTGATATGTGTTGAAGTGACATAAAGCCTTGAAGATACAGTTTTATTATAATCTCAAAATCAAAGCTAATAGGGTTTGTAGTAAAGTTGATGGTGTCCCAAATAATGTTGTAACATCATTGTTGATGATAATATGTGGAAGAGACTTAGGACTATGAATCTTGATATTCTATCATCTCATTCAGAATTGGCAGTTCTATCTTTGGTTTAGAATAAGAAGATTCTAAGTTTGTTTAGAGTAGTATGCTCTGGAAAAGCATAACTACTATTCTAGTTTGAATATTTTACTAGTATCAGCAACTACTAGTAAATGTAATGTCCAGAAGGAGGAATTGACCAGCATAGTTGCTCAGGTATTTAGAGTGTCTTTTTCTTTCCTTCACTTGTGTTGTGCTCTCATGTCTTTTGTTCGGATATGGATAACTTTAGAGTCTATGAAGGTTATGTTTGTCAACTTGTGACAAAGATAGGGAAAAAGGGTAGTGTTCAGACGTTGTTAAGTGTGAGGTCAATCTTTGTAGTTGTTTTTACAAAGATATTGAATATGATATCCTATTATGAGTCTGTTGGTTCTTGCATTTTCTGTAAGTATTTTTATTGTGTGTCTTTTTTTTTAGTTATGAACACAAATTGTGTCTTGTATTGTGTTCTGAGTTATCCAATATAGAGGTTTGGCTCTCTATGTCTGTAAATGGATAGTTCAAGTGTTTGTTTCTATTAGTGAGTTTCCTCTTATGCTCTAAAAGAGGGTATTGTGTAAATTTGTATTGTATCATAGTTCTCAGTTTGAGGGGGAGTATTTAGTATCTTTTTCCTCGTGAGCATCATGGCCTCAGTTTTTCTCCTTGTTTGTAAAGACGATTTCTGTGGTGTTATGTTTCCTGTGCTATAGTGAGTTCTCCTTCAAGAATCCTTTGTCATATTATGGCTAAAAACAGGGAGAAGTGGTTATGTTATGTTATCCCCGAAGAGAAACTTTTAAGGGGGAGAAACCTTGTGTGATCTGTGCGATCCTTAAAAGAGAGAGAACATTGGAGTTGGACCTGCCAGAAAGATGTCCTAGTATGATGTCTCAACATCATTAAAGAAGACTGAAGACTGTCACTTGTAAAGTTTGAAATATCATAAACATTGACTACCGAAGACTTCTAAATTGCTGCTGACGGATTAAATTGTTTTAATCCTTGTATATTTTATTATGCTTCTATAATACAAAGGTTATGTAAATTAGTTTTATCCAAAATAAGTCAAAGGGGGAGATTGTTGATTCTACATTTTTAGGATTGACTTTATGTTTGGTAAAGCTAATACAGCAGCAATTGGTTAAATAGGATTTATAACTTGTAAGGAGAAAGCAGGTTGAAGTTCTATCTAATGAAGAAACATGTTGTGTTAAAATGTTTCAACATCTGGAACAACATGTCAAAGAGGATGTCATGACATCAGACATCAGACATCACGCTACTGAACTGCCACAATTTTTTACAGTTCTGTTTTAAATTATGCAGAAGATTCTGCAAATATTATGCATCATATGTGGCGTGTTTGTGAAGGTATATGTGGAGGTCCAAGAGCAAAGGAGAAAGATCAGCAAGGACCTTGATTGTAGCAGAAGTTATCTGCTTGATTATCTCTGCTGAAAGTTTGTTACTACAGAAGTTTGTTACAACTTATGCTGTTATTTTGAAGGCCCAAATCCAGTTGGGTAATAGGTTATAAATAAGCAGTTGTATCCTAGTTTAAGGAAGCTAGTCGGTTTTAGAAAGATGTAATCATTAGGGTTATCCATTTAGGTGAACCACCCAGTTTGTGGATTGTCACTGATTTGCACCTCGAAGCCCGTCGACAAGAGGATTATTTTACTCACTCAGAAGCTATGAAGCAATGAGTGTAGGTATGTTCTTGGAAGAATTTGTGAAACAATTCCAAGTTAGTTTTTGTCACATGTGTGACTGTGATTTTAGTTGTGCTTGAAGTGAGGTATCTTCAAGCTGAGTTTATTAGGAGGCAAGCAGTTGATGCAGTTGTTGGTGTGATAGTAGTTGATAGACATCACTGAGGTGATTGGAAATGAGCGGAGGTTCTCATATCTAAGTGTGGTATCTTAGGGAAAAGGGTCATTGGATAGTCTGATTAAGTGAGGAGTGTAAACAGGGTGGTTTCCCTCTGTATTGATACTGCTGATACTGAACTTCATTCTTGACTTGGTATGCCCCCAGATGTAGGTTGGTTAGAACCGAACTGGGTTAACAATTTCTTGTGTTCTTTTGTTACCTGCTTTTAATTGAATGTTCTACCTTTTTTATTTTGTAATGTCGAATCAGATGTCATGACATCCTGAGTCTGGCCCTAACCAGAATTTTAATATATATATATATATATATATATAATAATAATAATAATCTAAAAAGTAATGATTATTTTATAATTTCTTTAAAACCTCTTCAATTTTCACATTTTCAACTTAATAGTGTATTAATATATTTAACATTATATTTAATTCACATTATTTTCACCATAATACTTTTTTGTTGACACATTATTTAATTCACATTACATATTAAGAGAAGAAATAATAAAATATAATTACGATTAAAATATTTCTTATAATTTTTAAAATATAAGTTAAAAAGTATCTCTCTTCTATATAATATAAAACATAAATAAATATTACATATTAAGGGAATAAATAATAAAATATAATTACAATTAAAATATTTATGAAAATCTTTAAAATATAATTTAAAAAGTATCTCTCTTCTATTTTTAAAATTAAAATTAAAATTAAAATTTCTACTTTAAAATTTATATTTGAAAATTAAATGTTAAAGTTAATATACTTAGATAAAAAGATATACAAGACTATTATATTATTATTTTTATTGCAGTTTATTAGATTATTACTACTAGATTTTGATACAAAAAATAAATATACTCTATAACTCGTATTCTTAACCTTTGAACTATTTTTTTTATATTATGTAACTCATATTCTTTCATTATTAAGATCACATATTTATTGAATTAATATAAATATAAAATAATTTGTTTAGTCATTATTTGTTAGTATTATTTCAATAGTCATTGTGTATATATATTTGATATAGTTTATTATCATTGTATTCTACATATATTTTTTAATTTTTCTCTTCAATTTTGTATGATAAATTTTTTAATTTTTTTTAACTTATATTCCTTAACATTAGTTATTGTGGAATAATAAAGACTCAAAATTTTATATTATAAATATTTAAAGTTTCTTTTATATTGATATAATTTTTATTTTTGTCTAATATTCTAACTGTCTGTCTAATTTAACTTTCTAGCTAATTATCTTTTATTAGATGATTCAAATCGGGAAAAGGTCATAAATTTGTGTTGCATGATTGTTGTTTGTTTGAAATTTCTATAAAATGATTGTTCATTTGGTCACATAAGTAAATATCGTTAACTTTAATATATGCTTCAATAAAAATCTTATTTTATTGATATAGTTTGGTTAGTTTGTTATTTTTTGAGTGTAATGTTTTAACTCGGTAGAGATGTAATATTGTAGAAGAAGTATAATGATTTAAAAAAATTTTGTGAACTTTTTTTTTCTTTTCTCCTCTTATATATCACATCATATATATCACATCATATAAAGTGTATATTGAAGAAACACATATTATATTAAGAAAAAAGATTTAATATAGAGTATATTACTATTTAAAATTTCATAATCACCTTTCACCTAACAAATTATGTTAAATATAAAAATATATCATTTATTTTTTAAATAATTTTTTTATGATGTTTTACATAAGCAGTGTAATTAATATATATGTATAAATTTTTCCGTATGTTTTGATTTTACGATCTTATATACATATCAAATATCGTGAAGTGTAATTGATTGTTTTAATACTAAAATTAAATAAAAACATAAATCTACATCTGCATATACATATACATATAAGACAATCTACATATGTGATAATAAGATGACTTCCAAGAGACAAACAAACTTATGTAACAACTCTAAAACATATTTTATTTTCTTAATTAACTATTTTTCTTCTATTTTTAATTGTTCTTCTAATAAAATAATCTCATTCAAATTTTAAAGACACCAATTTTCTTGGTTGCTTCATTATCAATGACTATCAATAAAAATAAAGGACACTCACTCAAATATGTTGAACTATATCTACCACAATTAATTTTTCGCTCATAGACGACTGAATGTTGCCATAATAAGGCTTATTTCAAGGAAAATGTTAAATATATTGGTGATTAATAATGAATGTGAAAATATAGATACAACAACAAGTGGAGTTTACAAAAAGTATTTAATAACATTCTTTAATTAATTAATATTTCTTGCTTTAAATTTGTATATTTTAAGTTATCATAATAAAAAAAAATCTATTTAATTGTCTTTCACATTAAAAAAATAATAATATAATTGCATACATAATCTAAATGGTCTACAAAATATTTTTATATGAAAATAAAAAATTAAACATTAATTATTATGAAAATATATAATTTTTTCAAATATACTCGTGCGAAGCACGGGCCGACAATCTAATTATTCCTAATTTTAAATATTCAAACTAAAAAAATTGTACTGAAATAACAATTTTGGAGGTCTTAAATAAATTAAAAATATGTTAATTCTGAATATTTATTACACTAGAACATTTATTGGCCTAAGTGTTAAGTTTCTCTCACGTTGGTCGGTCAAGAAATTAATAGGCAACTTTCTTCACAAATACTCTTGTCCTCCCAAATATATCGAAAAAAATATACTTAACAAAGTCATGTCGATATTTGAGCCTAAAATCTCCCTACATTGAATTGTGTATTCTCCAAAAAAAAATTCAATCACGCTTTATGATAAACAGAGCAAACCTTATAAAAAGGTGTAAGGGAATCATAATGTGATATCTAAGAATAGTTAGGTACTTTATGGGTGACATATACTTACCGACCGACAATATGAATATCTAGGAGAAATCATGAGCATGTGTTGCTTGCAAATAACCAAAAATTGTTCTCTGTCTTATTGACATGTCAAACTTTACTTCCATGTATTAAATAATTTTTGAAATTTTGTTTCTCAGAAGTCAAAAGTCGTACGTGATGTCCTGATACCTAGTTCGACAAGTTAAACCATAACGACCAAAACCTGTAGAAGATGGTGGAGACGAAAAGCAATAAGTAACATAATCAATTGGTAACTCAATTGAATGGAACATGCACCCACATTTAGAGAGTTGGCTTCCAATCCAAGAAAAAAAATTCACTAGTATTAGCTTAGTACAATTATCCTTACAAGCAGCAATAAATCCTATGTTTTTCAATGCCTATTCCTAACACTACTCAATGACTTTCTATTTAGGGCTTCGCCTAAATATGATACACTCTCTCATTTTTTATCTTAAACACTAACCACTAGTGTTTGGATTACAATCAATAAATCCTAATGATTAACTTCAATTAAAACGAAGAGTGACGTTGAATTTTAAAACTCAACTATACAAACCTACAAATATGCCAAGTTACTAAAACATAGTGAGGTCTACATAAAATAACAAGGACTCTTGTAAACATATCACTCTATAAAATTCAATGTGAATGCTTTAATTCTAATGTATGTTTGAGCTCCTTATATAGCATAATAATTCTAGGTTTTTCTTCATGGATATTTGATTTTATTTCTTCTAGAAATACTGCAAAATTTATTGGATATTATTTGTTCCATAAATCTCTCCACCAAGATATGATTTGTTTTTATTTAAATTCAAATTTAAATCTCCATTTAAATCAAAATTAATCTTAATCTAGTTGTCAAACAAATCACCTAATCATATTACTAAATCAATAATAATAAAATTGGGTCCAATCTTTGACCATAGAATATTCTTAAACGCAACAACAATGACCAGTTGCGCAAGGCCCATATGTCTTATTAATATTCTTGGACATTATGTCCAACATGTGTCCCTTCTGCACCTTCATACAACTTAAGCTTCTCGATGTTGCAAAATGAAGCCAAAATCTTGGACACTTTGAACACTTCTCCATGTTGTTGTTGTGCAAAATGAAGCCAATTCAAAGGAACTTCAATCTCCCCCTTTGGCAAATTCGAGAAAAACAACTCTTCAAGATTTAAATCTCATTCATAACAAAACAAGTGACAACTAGTTGAATAAAATAGACTATCATAACAACAAAAACCTTCTTCCAATCATCAGAGTTAAGCAAAGTAACAATAGAAAAAATATGTATCACAAAAAACATTCATATGCTTACACATAATCTATTCAGTTGCTCCAAACCAAATAGAGAAACAAACATGTAATCATTCACAAACTTTATCATGCATGTACCCAGTCAATACATAGTTATAAGCATTCAATCCTACAAACTAATTATTATTAGCATGCAATGATTTACATACTTAGTCATTCATAACAAAAATAATCAGTAGTTAGTATTAGAATATGCAAGAAACTACTAACACAAAAGCTCATTAAAAGGGTCAAATGTTTTTCCTAATGCTCCAGCATGTGAGCACATCATTAGTACTTACCAAGATGATCAGTACTAAACAATTACCTGTTACTTGTTAATTATTCACACTAGTAGAGATTACATCACACCACTATGTCCCCCTTTTAGCCATAATTTAGAGGTTAATCATATAGAAGTTAGTATGTTAGTACATACACTACTTGAAGAGTAAGCCACACTGAAGAATATTGAATGTGTTGTGTTCAGAGTTTAGGTTTTAAGTCTTTGTCATTTTTTACTTGTGAGACACTCTAGTATTATTTAATACTTGAGGTGGACGTTAGGTGAGTTGTAAGTTTTTAATCATCCATAAGATTTGAAGCAATGATGATTACGTGTCTTTGAAGTGCGTCTTCAAGTATTTTATTATAATTATTATTACCGTGTGTGATTGAGGGCGTGATAGGGGTTTCTCATATCTAAGAGGTTCTTAGGTAGAACGGTTATTGGGTAGTGATTAAGTGAGGGGTTGTAAACGGGGAAGTTTAGCTCTAAGCTAATACTGCTGATAATGGACTTAATCCGTGGCTTGGTAGCTTCCAGACGTAGGTGTGATTGCACTGAACTGGGTGAATAATTTGCTTGTGTCATTTTAATTTTCTGTATTTAGTATTTTGTGGTTCTTTGTTCAGCATATCAATATTAGTGTCGTGACATCACCTTCGACGTCTCATATATGATACCATAATTTCAATTGGTATTAGAGAAGGCGTCCTGCTCTGTCTTTGGGTAAGATCTAGGGAAGATACTTTCTGGTACTATGGACAAGGAAGGAGGATTTGTGAACAGACAACCCATCCTGACTATGATCTATGGAAGCCTTGTACGGTGGCGTTTTTAAAGTCCTTAGACAACCAGTCTTGGAAAGCTGTTCTGAAATGTTGGACACATCCTGTTATCATTGGGATAATAATCAACCCACTTGTGTGTTGAAACCTGAGGAAAACTGGTCTAAAGATGAATATGAATTATCTTTTGGAAATTCTAAAGCATCAAATGCTATTTTCAATGGAATTGATAGAAATATCTTCAGATTGGTGAACACATGTGAAGTAGCTAAAGATGCTTGGGAAATTCTCAAGACTACTCATGAAGGTGTTAGAACATAGTTTGGTTCTACACCAATCTTAGATGTTTTGATGATAACAAGTACTGTTGATGACAATCATGTTCTGACTCTAATAAACAAATATTTTGTATGAAACATTGTTGGCTTCTAAGTTTGTTTAAAAGTATGCAGATAAAGTTCTAACCTTGAAAAGAAAAGAATTCTTTGATCTTATCTACCAGGAGTTCTGATGACAATAGAATAACAGAATTTCTGATGACAGTAGAAGAACATAAGTTTGGATGACAGTAGAAGAACAAAAGTTCTGATGACAGTAGAAGAACAAAAGTTCTGGTGACAGTAGAAGAACAGAAGTTCTGATGAAAGTAGAAGAACATAAGTTCTTATGTCCGTTAGAAGACTCTGATCTAAGCGAAGTTCTAATAGCGTTAGAAGACTCTGATCTAAGAGAAGTTCTGATGTCAGAAGAAGACTCTGAACTGAACATACAGAAGTTCTAACATGTTAGAAGATGTTAAAAGATTCACTCTATAAACGAAGTTTTGATAAACTTCTAAAAAGCACCAGACCGCTCTACAAACTCTGATATCCATGTTCTGGCTGATATGCTCTGAAGCGTTGCCATTAATTAAATGAAGATTTGAAGCAACAGATAACTTCCAACAGGATCTCGCGTTTATGGAAAGAAAAATCAACTCAAATTATCATCATTCCATATACAGCTTAAGATGTCTCCAATAGATATTTTCCATGAACGTCTATATAAGGATTCATCTATGAAGAGAACGATATAGATTAATACACGCATAAACAACAAAATAAAATTCAAATCGTCCATTAGTTCATAAGTGCTGAAATATTCTTGTGTAAAAATCACAGTTGTGATATAGCTTTCTAGAAGCATCATTAAACACATTTTTGTAATTTTCTGAGAATTGTATTCCTTGAGAAACCAAGTTGCGGTGTTCTTGATAAGACTAAAACAATTGGTTTAGGGAATTGTAATTCCTTGAGAAACCAAGTTGTTGTGTTCTTGAGAAGACTAAGGCAGTGGTCTTAGTGGATTGTAATCAAGTTTTGATTAGTGGATTAAGACCTCGTTGAGAGAGGAAAATCACCTTGACGGGTGGACTGGAGTAGTTTGAGTTCAAACGAACCAGGATTAAAATAATCGTGTCAATCTTAATGTGAGTTCAAAACCCCAATTCAAACCCCCCTTTCTTGTGTTTTTCATCCTTCAATTGACATCAAAGCGCCTGGTTCTGGGTGCTAACACTTAACCGTGTCAGAGAAAAAAGATCCATCTTGAAAAACACTATGGCAGAAAAGGTTCAGAACAACTATGACTACAAAGACAGAGTCAGCGGAAGACGTCCAATGTTTGATGGAGAAAACTTTGATTACTGGAAGGACAAAATTAAAAGTTTCTTTCTGGCTCATGACGGTGACCTCTGGGACATGGTAACAGATGACTATACTCATCCTGCTGACGCAAGTGGTCAAAATATTGAAAGGAAGAAAATGTCAGATCAGCAGAAGAAGGAATTCAAAAATCACCATAAGGCTAGAACCATCCTTTTAAGTGCTATCTCATACACAGAGTATGAGAAGATCACAAATAAAGACTCAGCTAAGAACATATTTGATTTCTTAAGAATGACGCATGAAGGAAACACACAGGTCAAAGAAACAAAAGCTCTTGCCCTCATTCAGAAGTACAAAGCATTTAAAATGGAAGAAGATGAAACGGTTGAAGAAATGTTCTCAAGGTTTCAAATTCTGGTAGCTGGCTTAAAGGTTCTGGATAAAGGATACTCTGTTGCTGACCATGTAAAGAAAGTCATCAGAAGTCTTCCCAAGAAATGGAGACCTATGGTGACAGTGCTCAAGCTTGCAAAAGATCTCAACAATATCTCTCTGGAAGAACTCATCAGCTCATTGAGTAGTCACGAGATTGAATTAGAAGAAGATGAGCCCCATAAGAAAGGTAAGACTATTGCTCTTGAATCTAACAAAAAATATGACTCTAAAGATTGTCAAGCAGAAGAAGAAAACTCTAGAGGATCTTCGTCAGAAGTTAATGAGCTATCTCTGCTCTCCAGAAGAGTTCCACAACTCTGGAAGAATAGACAGGGGAAGTTCAAAAATTCCAGAAGATCTAGCAACTTCTCTGATCCATCCTCTAGACATAGAAAGTCCAGAAGCAAAGATGTTGTCTGCTACGAATGTAAGGAACCTGGTCACTATAAAAATGATTGTCCCAAACTTTTGAAAGAAAAGCCATAGAAGAGGTTTGACAAAGAAAAGAAGAAAAGTCTTATGGCAACATGGGATGACTCAGATTCTTCTGAAGCTTCGTCAGACTCAAAAGATGAAAGAGAAAACATAGCATTAATGGCCAACACAGTTGATAACTCAGACTCCTCTGACTCTGAATCCTACATTGAAGAGGTATATCCAAATTTTGCTGTTAATTTTTCTAGAGCTGAATTAGAAGAAAGCTTATCTGAAATACTTGAAATCTATCAGAAGCTTAAAATCAAATACAAGAATCAAATGTATCGATTCGATTCAAGATACTTAGAAACTTGAAACAGAAAATTCTGAGCTTAAGAAAATTATTTCAGAATTAAAAATTGAAAACTCTATTTTTAAAGAAAATCTTCAAAAAGCTCAAGAAAAACCTGTTTTAGAAGTTCTGAGTAACATTGATAATATTCTGAAAGAATATGATATTGGTTTTCAAGAGTTTCTTGCTAAGAGCATAGACAGAAGCAAATAGCTTCAGTGATATATAAAGTAAGTAGAAATAGAAGAAAAAGCTTAGGGTATGTGCCTTCTAAAGATGATAAACCATATTCTGGAGTAGATGATAAGGTCATTAAATACACACCTCTGAAATCACACTTCACCTATGGTCACCCAGATGACATAAAATATACTAGTGAATCATATTATGCTAAGTCTTATGATAAAACTAAGTTCAAACAGAACTTTGAAAAATCTAAGCAAAAAGGACCCAAAAAGATATGGGCACCTAAGGATAAAATAATATATGTTGCAGATGTCTTTGACAATAAAGTTGAAACACCAGTCATGGTACCTTGACTCTGGATGCTCTCGACACATGACGAGAATAAAACATATGTTCTAAAGTCTGGAACTTAAAGCTGGAGGTTACGTAGGTTTTAGAGGCAACTAGAAGGGTAAAATCATTGGTTCTGGAACTATTGGCACAAAAGTGTTTAATGTTAGGATATTCTAAACGCTCAAGAGGCTACAGAGTATATAACATTGAAACATGTATTGTAGAAGAATCCATTAATGTCAGATTTGATGATAAGCTTGGACCTCAAAAGTCAAAGTAAAAAGACTCTCGTGCAGGAATATAAATTCAATTTACAGGATCAGAAGATGGTCCTGACAGAAGTTCTGAAGAAGCAACCAAAGACAGAAGTTCTGAAGAAGAAACCAAAGACAGAACTTCTAATAGAAGTGCTGAAGCAGTAACCAAAGACAGAACTTCTGAAGAACTCATCTAGAGAAAGCCATCCAGAAGCAGCTTAGCTCATCCTGAAGAAATGATTCTAGGAAAGAAAGATGATCCAATCAGAACTAGATCTATATTCAGAAACTCTAAAGAATCTCTCATGGGTCTAGTATCCTTGATTGAACCAATTTCTGTAGATGAAGCTCTTCAAGATAATAATTGGATCATTGCAATGCAAGAAGAACTAAATCAATTTACCAGAAATGATGTATGGGATCTTGTGCTCAAATCAAAAGGTTTCAACATTATTGGAACCAAGTGGGTCTTCAGAAAAAAGCTGAGTGAACAAGGAGAAGTAGTCATACACAAATCTCGATTGGTAGCACAAGGTTATAGCCATCAAGAAGGAATAGACTATACAGAAACCTTTGCCCCAGTCGCTAGGTTAGAATCTATCAGACTTTTAATTTCATATGCTGTTAATCATAATATCACACTTTATCAGTTGGATGTAAAAAGTGCATTCTTAAATGGTTACATTGACGAAGAAGTTTATGTCCATCAACCCCCTGGTTTTGAAAACTCAAAACATCCAGAATTTGTTTACAAACTCAAAAAATCTTTGTATGGTCTTAAACCAGAGGGAAAGTGGATTTTACCTGAGGGAAAGTGGACACAACCTTATTCGGTAAGACATTTAAAAATGATATTCTGATATATCAAATATATGTTGATGAAATAATTTTTGATTATACTAAATCCTTCCTTGGGAGAGAGTTTGCTAAGTCTATGTAGGCAGAGTTTGAAATGAGTCTCATGGGCGAACTCAAATTCTTTTTGGGAATTCAAATACATCAGACCTAAGAAGCAACTTACATACATCAGAATAAGTATGTTAAAAAACTTATGAAGAAATTTGACATGTCAGATAGCAAACCCTCTAAAACCCCTATGCACCCCACATGTATTTTGGAGAAGGAAGAGGTAAGTAAGAAAGTAGATCAAAAGGTCTACAGAGGTATGATTGGCTCTCTCTTATATTTAACTTCCTCAAGACCTGATATTTTATACATTGTCTATCTTTGTGCTAGATTCCAATCAGATCCTAGAGAAACTCACTTAACTATTGTTAAGAGAATTCTTAAGTATTTGAAAGGTACTACTAATCTTGGTCTATAATACAGAAAATCCAGAGCATAAAAACTTGTAGGATACTGTGATGCTGACTTTGCCGGAGACAGAATATAAATGAAAAGCACTTCTAGAAGCTGCCAGCTTCTGGGAGAAAATCTGATATCTTGGTCCAGCAAAAGACAATCCACTATTATACTATCAAATGCAAAAGTAGAATATATAGCAGCAGCTGGATGTAGTACTCAGATGCTCTGGATGAAAAGTTAACTTGAGGACTTTCAGATATTCGAGAGTAACATTCCTATCCTTTGTCATAACACTTCTTCTATTTGTTTATCTAAAAATCCTATTTTGCATTCTAGAGCTAAGCATATAGAAATTAAACATCATTTCATTAAGGACTATATTCAGAAGGGGATTCTTTCTTTAAAATTTATTGATACAGACCATCAATGGGCTGATATATTTACAAAACCCCTTGCTGAAGATAGGTTTAATTTCATTCTCAAACATCTTAGTATAGAATTATGCCCAAAATGAAAAGATTAATTTTTCTTAACTTGTAGAATACTATTCTCTATGAACCTCTGATCAATTGTCCTTCAGAAGTGAGAAGGGTAAATGAATCAGAATCTATCAGAAGATCTGAGAGATGACTCAAATCAAGACAGAAGCATGTCGTTCACCAGAACAACACTTGTCAATCTTAATTGTTAAAACACTCTCAGAAGATGAACACATGTTCAAACTCTGTGTAACACAGTGGGAGAACTGACTTTGGATTGTTTTGCGTTTTATCGCAAATGTTGCGGATAGCAAGAGTCGCCATCGACTTTTCTTTTATCCAATTAAGGGAAGGTGAAAAGAACAGGAAAAGACCTTCGTTAGATTCTGAGTAAGGGAGGTGATTATGAAAACGGAAGTTGTTAGCATCCTTTTCATCCGTAGTTATCTATGGGCTCTTAATTGCTTTAGCTCACTTTAAAATTTGCTTTCTGTGTGTGTGTTTGAAAATGTTTTTGAAAAGGCATTTAACTTTGACTTCGTAATGATTCACGCTGGAATGTATACGAAGTGTTCGGAAATGTTTCATTTTGGAAAAGTGTTTGAACTTTGTAAAAGTGTGAAGTGTAAAAAGATTTTTTGATAGAGTAAGCAATTAAGAGTCTATTACCTACTCAGAACGGTCGTTTCCGTGTTATTTTACTTTCCTTTAGAATAGTGCTATCCATACCATTAGTTGGTAGGTAACCCTATTCGTTGGATGTAAAGGGACATTTGTATGGTCATAGAAGGCAACTTGTAGGGAGTATCCTAGCACATTCGTAGGGACGATCATCACTTTTCGTAGGTACCAATTGAGGGACGAGATCATGTATTTGTAGCCAACATCGAGGGACTGTGATCTTTGTATCGAAGGGACTATGATGATATGTTTCCTAGGCAACTTGTGCTAGTATACCTCTACGTTCGAGGGACTTGACCATTTATTCAAAAAGGCAACGAGAGAGAATACCCTAGGGGGTGCATGTGTGAAGAGAGTGTGTCAAATTCAGATAATTTATCTTGTATTTAGAGGTGATCTATGTTGTTGTTATCTTGCCATACACACCTAATTTACTAGCAATTTATAGAGAGCGGAAACTAAATTGCGGAAAGTAAAGTGCGGAAAGTAAATCCTATGCTATTACATGGCTTTGGGGCAGTTACATAATTGAGGAATGCAGAAAGTAAACCTAATTAAGCTATTACATCCCATGAGTAGTTACATAATATTGGAAAAGATGCGAGAAAATAAATAACGGAATAGAAAAACTAATCCTAATATTTTTTGATTTTTTTATCTGAAAACTGTGGAGAATAATCCTACGTCTAATTGATTTTAATTAATTTTTAGAGAAAATATTAGTTAATTCTAACCCTAAATTAATTAATTAAAATGATAGAAAAAATTAGTGGAAGTTGTCTAATTAATCCTAATTGTTTAACCTAATTTACTAATTTTAATTAATTATGAAATTAATAAAAATATGGAAAAGATAAATGGAAAAAAGATGTAGAAGCGCTTTTAGAAGAAACGCTCCCAGAAGCTGGAGCTTCTGGGAAATCCCTTGCTGGAGGCACCCAGAAGTTGGAACTTCTGGGGTTTCTGCGCTGGAGGCGCCCAGAAGTAGGCACTTCTGGGGCTTTTCTGGCTTGGAGGTGCCCAGAAATTGGAATTTCTGGGGCTTTCTGCTGGAGACGGATCCAGAAATAGGCGCTTCTGGGTGTAGCATCTTGTGAAGGGATCAGAAGTATATACTTCTGTTGCTGGAAAGGGCCCAGAAGCTGGAGCTTCTGGGGCGTGACTTCTGGAGAGCATGCTTCTGAAACCTGAAACTCAGTAAAAAAAAATGGAAATTATGGCAAAAGGCAAGGTTCGAACCCGTGCCTTTGGAAGCAAGTGACTTAATGCGTGCAAGGTTAACCGCTGGGGCGGTGATACATCCATGAATTAATTTACATAGATTAATATATATGCAAGATTCTTTCCCTCGCTGGTTCAAGTCAGAAGCTCCGGATCGGACCTCCGGTTGTCTTCTCCGGTTTTGTGCTTTTTCAAACCTGCAAAATAAAGAGAATTCACACAAGAGATTAAGGCTACCCCCCCTAAATCGGCCCCTGCGAGTTCAATGGTGGTATTGGTTTGCCCTAAAAATCCCTACATCCTGAGCTTCGAAGCTCTCAACCAGTTTTTCCCTAACAATGGCAAATACAGGTTCCTGCGTTACAACTCAAAAGCAAAACATCAAATTGACTCTAAACAACATCATGAACACATATGAATGCATAAACACGAATTATTTTACATGAATCAATGATTTGAGTTTCAAAAATCTTTACCAAACCGGTGCACTTAGGGAAGCGATTTCTTGGTGCTTTAGGATCGTGCAAAGCCTGGGATCAACTCCTGGAATGTTCAGGAGAATGATAGGATGCTCAAATCACCTTGGGAATGGCTGGAGATTAGGATACGAATTTTGCAAGTTTATGAAAATTTTGAGAGATTAGGGTTGCTGTTTGAGGCTAGGGTTCGCCTTTTGTGCTTGTGAATGTATCATTTATATATAGAGCATGAGATTTGATCAGAAATAATGAGAAAGTATCCTCTCTTGAATGCAAAAATATTCTCTTGTCAATATTCACCAAATCTTTCCAAAAGTGAATTTTTTCTTCTTTATGGCTTCTTGCACGAATTATACATGGGCTTCTTGCATGGGCTATCTTGGACCTCAAGATAAGTAGAAACCAAGCCCAACATGTCTTAGACCTTGCCTTTGTATTTTATTTAATTTAAAGTTGAATTTAATGCTTTAAATTCAAAATAATTTAAATAAATTGGAAAAGAGGCGTGGCAAGGAGCATAGAGACCATGGATAATTTTAAGATCTAGTTTGGATCATAAAATTATAAGCCCATTTGAAAAATATTTGCTTTTGTCAAGTATTTCTCATTGTGCACCTCCTCAAAAATGCTCAACTTGCACAATGTGTATCTTGCTCAATTTTTAACATTTTTGGGTGTTCTTGGACTTTGATCCCTAACTTCCAAATGAAGCATTATCTGCCCAAGCTTGCGAGACATGAAGTTGTAGAGAATTGAATTCTCTGCAAAATGAGTTGTGGTGGAAAAAATTCTGATAAAGTATGTGATAGTTATGCTTGGTCAAAGTTCTGTTGACTATTGTTTAAAAAAGCCTAATTTAGAAACTTTGACTTTTGATCAAATCTTGACTTTTCTTAAGGAATCATGATCAACCCTTGATCAAATTATGCATATTACTTCAAAATATTGGTGTTGACAAAAAATTATGAAGTTTGACTGTAAGTTGACCACAGTTGACTTTTTCTCCAGTATAGTTAATTTTCAACCATCTGAGCCATTGTCTAAGCAAACTTGACTTGTAAGGCTTGAAACTTGACATGGAGATTCTTTGAAGCATATTATGAGGTATGATGACCACTTGAAGCATGGGAGGCCCACCTTGACTTGAGAATGGCCAAACCCTAGTTTAGGTTTGATTGCTTAGAAGAGGGTTTGTCTGGTTAGTCCTTATGAAATCCTTGAGTATGGATATGTGAGTTGTCTTGAGAAGTGGGAGGGAAAATTTTGGGGTATAATAGTTTCCCCTATTCAATCTTCTCGTACTGGCAGGGTTAGATTGGCATGCTTGCCTTTCGTAACCTGAAGGTAGAAGATGATTGAACACTCGAGTACACTTGAAAATTTGCACTCGCTGCTGGTTGATAATGCGCTGGAATGGGCTTATATATGCCATTTGGAGAAGATGAGATGGAGGGTGAGTCGTACGCTAGACTCTATATTTGTCAACGGAGATGGGCTTAAGATGCCATCGGAGAACACTGATTTGTACGCTAGACTCAGAAGGTGTATTTTGAGTAGAAGAGGCGACAGAGATGGGCTTAAAGATGCCATCCTGGGAAACTAATGTTGGGGGAGTGATTCGTACGTTAGACTTCACGCTCGTCTTTGAATGAGGTTATTGGTATGTATTGATTCTTAACCAAATATGCCGCATTTTGAAGTTGGAGAGATGTTGACAAGTAGTCGGAGATGGGCTTAAAGATGCCATCCGGGGTGGTTGATAATAAGAGAGATTCAGAATAAACCTTCGTCTTGGCTACTCTTGAGGTGGATATTTGGCAGGATGTGGATACCTTTCCCGTCTTGTTTCGGGTGTTAATCCAATAGTTGTTTCCTGGAGACGATTTGTATGGTCTTTCAGATAGGTTTCCCGTCTTGTTTCGGGCATTAATCTTTGACCAGTTGTCTGGAAGTGATTTTCATGGTCGTTCAGATAGTTCTCCCATCTTGTTTTGGGTATTAATTTTTGACCCTTCGTTTGGAAAATGACTTTTATGATCGTTCAGATAGTTCTCCCGTCTTGTTTCGGGTATTAATCTTTGACCTTTCGTTTGAAATATAGCTTTTACCTGCTGGGAAATAAATCTTGACAGGATATGGTTAGTTCTATGCAGATTATGATGCATGCGGATGTATGGCAATATTGTGATGCAGCTATATGAATATATATGTATGAATGCAAATGTATTTCAAAACATATCCATCTTGAAGAAAATGGGAATGTCCTGCTGGAGATTTCTGATGCTTGCTTGGGGATAGGGTTGTCACAAACCCTGACTCGGAGGGGGAAAAGAGATGTTTTTGATTCCTCCGATGCACTATCTGACCAAGTTTTGAGTCAGGATATTAATGTCGTTGGAAGAGTAGAAACAATCAAGAGATACTCGGCTAGGGATCTTACGCGTAGATCTTGCTGTGGAATACCCGGTTACTGCTTGGAGATTGATGTAACGTGGCAAAGCTGATAGGGACGTTAGAGCTGACAAAGCTCGAAGAATCCTTTGAGGTGATGAATCTGAAGTTTGTTGAAACCTTTGGCTGGGGAATAAGAGAGATGTAGGTTCCTCCGATGCACTATCTGACCAAGTTTCGAGTCTGGATACTGCTGCTGCTGGGGGAATGATAATCGTCGGAAAGTACTCCGCTGGGGATGAATATCTTTGTGTACAAACCATGTTGGGGAATAGTGTAATGAAGCTGATAGGATCACTGCTCGGGGACTAACGTGATAGAATTGAAGTATTGGAATACTTGCTGGGAGGAGATTAACACTTCATCGGAGAAGGTTTATCCTTGTGGGGGGAGCGATGGCTCTGTGGGGATTGTACTCTTGTGAAAGTGACTTTATGGGGGATGCGTTGGTGACTTTAGTTGTCATCTCAATTCCTAGAGTTTGTAGTAATTACTTTTGTTCGTTTGCTTTTCATACGTTTGTGAACAGATGTTTACTGTGAAATGCATATAATCATTCAAAGTAATCATTGGACTTTATGCAAAAAACAATAAAATATTAACACTGTAAAAGGAATGAGCATTGATTTTGAAAATTGGCGTATGGCCAAGTAGTTTGCATACAAGAGACGAATAAGAGTAAAAGCTATGCGGAAATAATCTCATCGAGTTTCGACTATGCTGTTGCTCATATATTTCGACTATCTCATCTCCTTGCTGTCAGTAGAAAGCGAGTGAATTGATTTTCGCCATTCGAATCTTGAAGTTGATAGTAGTGTAGTCTGTAGGTAGGTGATCTGGACGAGACATAGTTGTACGCTTAAATCTCTAACTTTTTCCTAGACCACCCTTTCGGGTTTTCAGTCTACCGGGATACCCTTTTTTGCCCAAGCCGCCCTTGTAGGTTTTCGACTTGCCGGGTGCACACACATTTTTGTATATATCCTTAATTTTTGCCCGGACCTTTTGGTTCGCCAGGATGCCCTTACTTTTGCCTAGGCCGGTCAACCTAGAGGGTCTTGTTTATGCGTAGTATTTTTTTGACTATGTCTGCGTTCATAGGGTGAGGGAAATCTTCCCCGTCCATGGTGCTAAGTATCATTGCTACGCTGGAAAATACTGTTTTGACTACAAATGGTCCCTCATAGGTGGGAGTCCATTTTCCCCTGGGGTCACCTTGTGGAAGGATGATGCGCTTGACTACTAGATCACCGACTTGGTAGACTCGGTGCTTGACTTTCTTGTTGAATGCTCTGATCATTCATTTTTGGTAGATCTGTCCATGGCAGATGGATGCAAGTCGTTTTTCGTCGATCAAGTTGATCTAATCAAGGCGAGTTTAACTCCATTTGTCTTCACCTAGTTCTACATCCCGGAGGACTCTGGTTGAGGGTATCTGAACCTCGATTGGCAAGACTGCCTCCATGTCGTATACAAGAGAGAAGGGGGTTGCCCCTATAAATGTTCGTATTGTAGTGCGGTAACCGTGGAGAGCGAATGGCAACATCTCGTGCCAATCCTTGTATGTCACTTTCATCTTCTATATGATCTTCTTGAGATTCTTGTTAGCGGCTTCCACTGCGTCGTTCATCTTAGGCCAATATGGAGAAGAGTTGTGATGCTTGATCTTAAAATGCGTGCAGAGCTCAGTGATCATTTTGTTATTGAGGTTGGTACCGTTATCTGTGATAATCCTTTCGGGGATGCCATATCGACAGATAAGTTTATGCTTGATGAATCGAGCCACAACGTTCTTGGTAACAGATGCAAACGAGGCTGCTTCTACCCATTTGGTAAAGTAATCAATTGCCACAAGAATGAAACGATGTCCATTGGAAGCAGTGGACTTGATTTCTCCGATCATGTCAATGCCCCACATTGCGAAAGGCCAAGGAGTGGTCAGGATATTCAATGGTACTAGAGGTATGTGCACTTTGTATGCGTATATCTGGCATTTGTGACAAGACCGAGCGTAGCGATGACAATCAGCTTCCATGGTGGACCAATAGTAATCTGTTCTCAGAATATTCTTAGCCACTATATGTCCACTGGAGTGGGTACCAAATGCGCCTTCATGTAATTCCTCCATGATCTGTTCTGCTGTTTTCTGGTCTACATAGTGGAGTAAGCACAAATCGTGATTGCGCTTGTATAAGATGTCGTTACTGAGAAAGAATTTGGATGCGAATCTTCTTAAGAATTTCTTATCATTGACAAATGCCCCTGTGGGATATTCGTGATTCTCGAGATACCTCTTCACTTCGTAGAACCAAGGTTTCTCTTCTGTATCAAGTTCACAACAATATGCTGGTTCGTCAAACTTTTCGATGATGATTTGGGGAGCTTCGTTGTCCCACCTGACCTTGAACATAGATGACATAGTAGCTAATGCATCTGCCAGCTGATTCTCTTCTCGTGGAATATGATCGAAAGTAATTTTTTTGAAGTAAGGGATCAGGCTTAAAAGATGCTCTCGATATGAAATGAGATTCGGATGCTTCGTATCCCATTCGCCTTTAATCTGAATGATCACTAAAGCTGAGTCTCCATACACTTGCAAGAATTTGATTCTTAAGTCAATAGCAGCTTTGATACCCATGATGCACGCTTCGTATTCGGCCATGTTGTTAGTGCAACTGAAACATAATCTGTCGGTGAAAGGCGTGTGCCCGCCGGTAGGGGACGTAATGATGGCGCCAATGTCATTGCCAAGTGCGTTTGAGGCTCCATCAAAGACCATGGTCCATTGGGATCCTGGTTCAGGTCCTTCGTCTGGTCCTGGTTCTTCGCCATCAGTAACTAGCAAAACATCTTCGTCTGGAAATTCGAACTGCATAGACTGATAGTCATCTACGACTTGGTGAGCCAAATGATCAGCTACTACACTTCCTTTCATTGCTTTCTGAGTAGTATACTGGATGTCGTGTTCGGTCAAGATCATTTGCCATCTTGCTATTCTTCCGGAGAGAGCAGGTTTCTCGAATGTGTATTTTATCGGATCCATCTTGGAGATTAACAAAGTAGTGTGAGTCAACATATACTATCTTAGTCGGTGAGCAGCCTAAGCCAAAGCGCTGCAAGTTTTCTCGAGCTGTGAGTATCTGGTTTCACAGTCGGTAAACTTTTTGCTAAGGTAGTATATTGCATACTCTTTTCGACCAGACTCGTCATGTTGCCCCAACACACACCCCATTGAGTTCTCTAATACTGTTAAGTATATGATAAGAGGTCTTCCTTTTGCAGGTGGCATCAAGATAAGAGGATTTTGTAGGTACTCTTTGATTTTGTCAAAAATTGTTTGACAAGCGTCGTTCCATTCTACTACTTGATATTTCTTCAGTAACTTGAAGATTGGCTCACAAGTAGCGGTTAGATGTGCAATGAACCTAGCAATGTAGTTCAATCAACCCAAGAAACCTCTAACTTTTTTCTCGGTGCGGGGCGCCGACATTTCTTGGATAGCTTTAACGTTGGAGGGGTCAACTTCAATACCTTTACCATTGACTACGAACCCTAAGAGTTTACCGGATCTGACTCCAAAGGTGCATTTGTTGGGATTGAGTCTTAGTCTATACTTCTTCAACCTGTCAAATAGTTTTCGCAAATGATCAAGATGTTCTTCCTCAGTCTGTGGTCGAGCTATCATGTCTTCGACATAGACTTATATCTCGTGATGAATCATGTCATGAAACAAAGCTACCATGGCACGTTGATATGTGGCGCCAGCGTTCTTCAGACCGAACGACATGACCTTGTAGTAGAATGTGCCCCACTGTGTAACGAAAGTAGTCTTTTCCATGTCTTCAGGAGCCATTTTGATCTGGTTGTAACCGGAGAAACCATCCATGAAAGAGAAAACCTTGTGTTGAGCGGTATTGTCAACTAGAACATCAATATGAGGAAGTGGAAAATCGTCTTCGGACTCGCTCTGTTAAGATCCCTGTAATCCACACACATTCGTACTTTGCCATCTTTCTTAGGTACGGGTACCACGTTTGCAACCAACTGTGGATAAGAAGTAACGGCTAGGAAACCTGCGTTGAACTATTTCATAACTTCGGCTTTGATCTTCTCAGATATCTCAGGACACATACGACTAACCTTCTGCTTCATAGGGAGAAAACCTTCTTTCGTCGGTAATCGGTGTACCACAATATCAATGTCTAGACCTGGCATGTCTTCGTAGGAAAAAGCGAAAACCACGATATAGTCTCGTAACATTTGGACCAATCTCTCTTTGACACTATTCTCAAGACCTGCTCCTATCTTGATTTGTTTGCTGTCTTCGTCAGTACCTAGATTCAGAACCTCGACTGGCTCTTCGTGTGGCTGTATAACCCGTTCTTCTTGTTGTAGTAGTCTAACAAGTTCTCCTGGAACTTCACAATCTTCCTCACCCTCATCTTCGGCTTGGTAGTTCGGATTATCGAAGTCATATTTAGCAATAACAAAGCTGTTATCAACGAGATTCAGAGTGAATCTGCAGTGTATCACGTGGGTGTGTGTGAGAACACATAGCTTCCGAAGGGGTAGTAAAGTAAAAGAAAAAAGCAAAGCATTTGAATGCAAAAAGTCCAATGATTTTATTGAAATGAAAATATGCAGATGACAAATAATAACCCTCACAAACGAGCCTTGATGTCCCAGGTAAGGCATTAGGCTTTTAAGTTTATTGTCTGAACATAATAAAGAATGAAAAGCATAACAAAAACCAAAAAGCAATTACTCCTATCTAAAGGAGATTGGTATGACATCCTCGGTCTTCCAATTGCTGAGTCCGTTATCTGGAGTTGGGAAAATCCAGTTGCTGATGTCGAAGTCGTTGTCGTCGTCTTCTATGGCATGGACTCCATTCTGGCTGATGCGGACGGGAAATTTGCCGGCACGTTCGCGGCGTATCATCTTCTGTCCTTTGGTGGTGAAGCCTAAACCAGTCTTGTCAGATTTGAAAGCAAGATCAGGGAGTTGGCCCCAAGCAGTATGACCTTTTTTAACTGCATCTTGAGCTTCCTTCAGTGAGGCCACCCTCGGCGGAACTTGTGTAACTTCAGGAGTAATAGGAGAATCAGCAGGCATGACTCTCGGAACTTCTTCGAAGGCTTGACAAGGAGTTTCGAAGAATTCACCTTCTATTTCGAGGAATCAGAATGACTGCAAATGGCTTACCATGTATTCTTCCTCACCACATACTATAACAATCTTCCCCTTTATTGGGTACTTCAGCTTCTGATGCAAGGTAGAGGTAACAACGCCTGCCCCATGTATCCAAGGGCGTCCAAGCAAGCAAGAGTAAGCTGGACGGATGTCCATGACGAAGAAGGTAGATTCGAAAGTCTGGGAACCGACTTTAACTGGCAGGATGAGCTCTCCAAGCACTGTTTGTTTAGAACCATCAAAAGATCTTACAATTCTGTCGTTGGGCTTCAAAACCAATCCTTCAACATCAAGTCGGTCGAAAGCACTTTTTGGTAGGATATTTAGAGCAGAATCGGTATCTACCAATACGTGGGACAATATAATACCCTTGCATTCAACAGAGATGTACAAGGCTTTGTTGTAATTCTTTCCGGCAAGAGTCAGATCAACATCAGAGAAACCTAACCCATTATTGATAGCCAGGCTAGCGACACAACCTTCGAATTGATCAACAGTAGTATCTTGCGGTATGTGAGCATTCTTCAGAAACTTCACTAAGGCTTTAGCATGAGCCTCGGAGCATAATTGTAGAGCAAGCATGAATATCTTGGACGGAGTTTGTCCCAACTGTTCCACAACATTGTAGTCGCTCTTCTTGATGATCTTCAGAATTTCCTCCATTTCTTGCTTGGAGGTGTCTTCAGCAACTTCCTTTGGTACTTCTGTCTGAGCAGGATGAGTCACTGGTTCTTTCCCTCTAGCTTCGGGAATTGGTTCGATAGTTGGAATGCGAGCTGGAGTCGCAATGTCTTTTGGAGGAGAGATCTCTGGAGAAAATACTCTTCTAGTTCTGGTTACTTTGCTTGATCTGGTAATGTTGTCGATGTCGGGAATGGTAGCTTCAACTGCAATGTCTTCAATGGTTAATGGGTCTTGCTTGACGCCATGATAGTAAACTTCGGCTCCATAATTCTACGGTATAGCCTTGTTAGAGGATTATGGAATGGGTCTGGGAGAAGTGATGATGAGAGGTGTCACTCTAGGCGCAGGATCGATAGAGGAGATTCTTATTGTGTTCACGTCAGCATAATCTTCTGAGAAATCGTCTCCCTATCCGGTTGTCTTGACATCCTCAATAGGAATTTTGTAGCTGTCAGGAGCGGTATACTTAACCATAAAATCAAACTTTCCACTTGGCTGCCCCAAGGTATCCTAGACATCTTCAGACTCTTAGAGATGTCTTTGCACAAATTCTCCACAGGTGAAGGTTTCAAAAATAGTACTTCGCGGTTGTTCATCATACGTTGAATACGCCTTCTCAACCAAGCACATCCGTCAGATTCAGATGCACACCAACGACGATCATCCGGGCATCCTGGAAACACACCGGCTTGTAGCAAATCTTTCTTGACAGTCATCAAAGGAATGGTCAGATTGTTCACATCATACACATAGGAGTCTTCGTCAATAGCATTTGAACTTTTATCGTGGTTAGGTATTGGTGGATTGATCACATTTGGAACCTCGACAGGAGGGTCAAACTCAATTTCCCTGGCTTCAATCATGTCTTGAATCTTGTTCTTCAGAGCCCAACAGTTGTCAGTGTCGTGCCCTGGGCTGTTGGAGTGGTGTGCACACTTTGCATTAGGATTGTATTTTGGAGAGGAAGTGTTGATGTGCTGAGGAGGATCCCTCAAAGTAATCAGCTCTACTTTTAACATGTGTTGCAAAGCTTGCGACAATGGCATGTTGATCTTCGTAAACTATCTTCGTGGCGCGTTCTGGTTACGCGTGTTGTCTCGCTGAGGTTGCGCTGGTGTAGGATTGGAGATCACTACTGCCCCCACATATTGAGTATGATCAGCTTTGTCACGACTTTTCTAACCATGCACCGCATTGGCTTCTTTCTTACCGCCAAAAGATCTCTTCGCAGCATTTGAAGATGACTCTACCTGAATCTTTCCGCTCATGATTCCAACTTCGATGCGTTCGACTGTCAATATCAATTCGGTGAATCAGGCTGAATAGTTTCCAATCAGATGATTGAAGAATGGGCCTATCAGAGTTCCCATGAACATATCAACCAACTCCCTATTGGACAAGGGTGGTTGAACCCTGCCTGCTAGATCTCTCCATTTCTGAGCATATTCTTTGAACTTCTCATCACGACCCATAGACATGCTTTGTAGTTGCATGCGGGTGGGTGCTAATTCAGCATTGTATTGGTAATGCTTGTAAAAAGCATCTGCTAAGTCATTCCAGGTACGAATGTGGGTACTCTCTAGCTGATAATACCACTCCAACTGAGTTCCGGACAAACTCTCTTGAAAGAAATGGATCCATAGCTTCCTATCATCGGTATGAGGATGGATCTTCTGAACATAGGACTTCAAGTGCAATTTCGGGCAAGAGATACCATCATACTTAGAAAACGTAGGAACTTTGAACTTGCGGGGAATTACCACACCAGGAACAAGATTCAGATTATCAAAATTTAGCCCGGACATTTTTAGATTTTCCACAGCATTCAGACGGTCTTCAAGTTGTTTGAATCTGTCATCATCAGGAGGATACTACTCACTCAGGTAGTCTTCTTCTCTGTTTTCAGACCCTTGACGACTTCCTTCGCTGTTCCTAATGCTTCCCTTGGTTTCACCACTCTTGTTTGAGATTTCTAAGCGGCTGACCACCTTGGCTGCACCCTTGTGATTTCTTCCCATGTTGAGAATACCAATGGTCTTCTTCTTTCTAGTGATGAGCTTCTTCAAATCTTTCTGGCCTTGGACCAAGTTGGTGAACATCTCCTGGAATTGATAATTCTGAGCCTGGAGATCCTTGACAGTCTATTCAAGAGCCATTTCCATACTAAAATAAACAGCAAGGGAATAAGAAAGTCGGTCTTCAATGTACCTGTTATGAAATGTTATGCCATGATATGCGATGTTTATGCAATGCAATGTTTTCAAGGATCTTAGGAATTTAAATTTGTTTAACAAGCACGAACAAACTTTTATTAGTTTTTCTCTTTTTTCATTTTCTTTTTAAGTACAAAAGATAGTTTGGAAAAATAAAAGAACAAATTCCTAGAGTTTTAAGTCTCCCATGGGCGCTTCCTCTTGGTGTTGAAGTAGATGTTGATGTTTCTCTCCTCGTGAAGTAGCTTTGTCAATTCTAGTACCTTCTTCTCGCTTGCATAGCACTGAGCTTCAAACATATCCATTTCTTCTTTAAGTTGAATCCAGGACCTCTTCAAGTCTTGGAAATCATTAGGCATGTCAGGATGGAGAACGGTATAGGGTTCGTCACCTATAGCAACAGGTTCCATAATCACGGGTAGAACCGGCATAAATGGCATCATGAGGTTTTGAGCTCGAGCTCGCACCCATTTGAGGTAAGGTTCCCAAGGAATAGAATTCTTGTGTCCCAAAGTCTTGGTATCAGTCTTCTTTACCATGCCCCAAGCATGCACGAATCTTCGACGACAATTCTGGAGATCGTGGTTGTAGTCGAACACAATATCTTGGAGAAGTATATCATGAGGACCATCTCTTCGAGCATAACCAAACTGACGTAGAGCTAGAGAAGGGTTGTAAGTGATACCTCCCCTTATGTCAAGGAGTGGTACATTAGGGAATTCTCCACAACGCTCAATGAATGTGAAGTCCTTTTGAGAGAAGAGACACCAACGGATATCTGAATGAGAAGGTGACATTAGTCTTTGAGACCACTTCAATATTTGCTCGTTCTTCATTACGGATTGAGGAAGGTGCGAAATAAACCACCTGGAAAGTAATAGTATGCAACACATGAGAGTTCCTTGTCGTTTGATGGTACGAGTGTGGAGAGAATGTAGAATGTCCCCAAGTAAGGTAGGCACAGGATTATGGGTGAGGAATATCTTGATGGAGTTCACGTCTATGAACTGATCTGGATTAGGGAATAACACCAAGCCATAGATTAGCAAGTCTAAAACGTGTTCGAATGCATGGAAACTCATAGCTTTCAGGAATTCTCGAGCTTTCTTTATTAGGAACTTAGCAAGGAAACCCTTAACTCCGCTTCTTGTTTCCCAATTAGCTTCAATGTCTGACCGCTTTAAATGTAACGCTGATGCGATGTCTTTGTACTTCGGAGCTTTTTCTGGACCAGTGAATGGAATCTGATCAAGGATAGGTATCCCAAGTAGCTTAGAGAACTCTTCCAATGTAGGTACCAACTGATAATCTCGGAATGTAAAACAATGGTGTTTCGGATCGAAGAACTGGAATAAGACGTGCATCATATCTTCTTCAAAGCCGGAGATAACCAAGTCAAGAAGATAGCCATGTCTTTTGATGAACTGAGCATGATCGGGAATTTTTGAAACCAATTCTTTGAGTTGAGAAGGTATACCCATGAAGTTGATTCGGATAGTCTTCCTAGAAGCCATAATTCCTACAAAACAGAGCAAAGATAAATACCTAGGTCCTTGAAATGGTTAGAAATGATGATGAAATGTTATGATGTCATGTTTAAACAAACATCAAGCGCAAGCAAGTCACACAATAGCCCTAGGTTTAAGGCTTGCGTGAGGTATAGGTGACAACCCTACCAAAGTTTGAGTGGGTTCATCCTGTCCTATAATAGTAACCGGGTTCTAGGAATCTCATATCATTGATCTTTCTCGTAGGCTTTATTTCAATACGAATACCACGTGGTCGACCGAAACATCCCGAAAGTCAAATCTTAATGAGTGTAGCATCGAGTATCAACCAACCTCAGTCTACACCGAAGCCGGCCATCTCACTACCTTCTAATGGCAAAGATGGGTCAATTAGGGTTCTAAAAGTTGAGTTAGTGCTGATGACACCACGCAGACGCCAAATACTTTCCTCAACTAGACATGAGGAGCATCGGGACATCAAAGTGTCGCACTAACGTAGCCATCATGTTGACCGTTTCGGTATACGCCTAATGGTCGCGACGATTTATTGCTACTTACCTAAGGAAATCTGGATCCGGGTGTAGGATCCCCCACAAGTATAATACCCAAGCAACCATTAAGATAAGGCATACAAGTCAAACAGAAAGCAGTAAAGTGATCTAAAATCTTTAAGGTATCCTTTCTTTTAGGGTGTCTCCGCGGCAGAATCGCCAGTTCTGTAACATGGTGGGAGAATTGACTTTGGATTGTTTTGCGTTTTATCGCAAATGTTGCAGATAGCAAGAGTCGCCATCGACTTTTCTTTTATCCAATTAAGGGAAGGTGAAAACAACAGGAAAAGACCTTCGTTAGATTCTGAGTAAGGGAGGTGATTATGAAAAGGGAAGCTGTTAGCATCCTTTTCATCCGTAGTTATCTACGGGCTCTTAATTGCTTTAGCTCACTTTAAAATTTGCTTTCTGTGTGTGTGTTTGAAAATGTTTTTGAAAAGGCATTTAACTTTGACTTCATAATGATTCACGCTGGAATGTATACGAAGTGTTCGGAAATGTTTCGTTTTGGAAAAGTGTTTTAACTTTGTAAAAGTGTGATGTGTAAAAAGATTTTTTGATAGAGTAAGCAATTAAGAGTCTATTACCTACTCAGAACGGTCGTTTCCGTGTTATTTTACTTTCCTTTAGAATAGTGCTATCCATAGCATTAGTTGGTAGGTAACCCTATTCGTTGGATGTAAAGGGATATTCGAAGGGACATTCGTATGGTCATAGAAGGCAATTTGTAGAGACTATCCTAGCACTTTCGTAGGGACGATCATCACTTTTCGTAGGCAACATCGAGGGACGAGATCATGTATTCATAGGAAACATCAAGGGACTGTGATCTTTGTATCGAAGGGACTATGATGATATGTTTCATAGGCAACTTGTGCTAGGATACCTCTACGTTCGAGGGACTTGACCATTTATTCAAAAAGGAAACGAGAAAGAATACCCTAGGGGGTGCATGTGTGAAGAGAGTGTGTCAAACTCAGATAATTTATCTTGTATTTAGAGGTGATGTATGTTGTTTTTATCTTGCCATACACACCTAATTTACTAGCAATTTATAGAGAGCGGAAAGTAAATTGCGGAAAGTAAAGTGCGGAAAGTAAATCCTACGCTATTACATGGCTTTGGGGAAGTTACATAATTGAGGAGTGCAGAAAGTAAACCTAATTAAGCTATTACATCCCATGAGTAGTTACATAATATTGGAAAAGATGCGAGAAAATAAATAACGGAATAGAAAAACTAATCCTAATATTTTTTGATTTTTTTATCTGAAAACTGTGGAGAATAATCCTACGTCTAATTGATTTTAATTAATTTTTAGAGAAAATATTAGTTAATTCTAACCCTAAATTAATTAATTAAAATGATAGAAAAAATTAGTGGAAGTTGTCTAATTAATCCTAATTGTTTAACCTAATTTACTAATTTTAATTAATTATGAAATTAATAAAAATATGGAAAAGATAAATGGAAAAAAGATGTAGAAGCGCTTTTAGAAGAAACGCTCCCAGAAGCTGGAGCTTCTGGGAAATCCCTTGCTGGAGGCACCCAGAAGTTGGAACTTCTGGGGTTTCTGCGCTGGAGGCGCCCAGAAGTAGGCACTTCTGGGGCTTTTCTGGCTTGGAGGTGCCCAGAAATTGGAATTTCTGGGGCTTTCTGCTGGAGACGGATCTAGAAGTAGGCACTTCTGGACGTGGCATCTTGTGATGGGGTCCAGAAGCTGGAGCTTCTGGACGTATCTGCCTCTGAAGGGATCAGACGTGGGCACTTCTGTTGCTAGAAAGAACCCAGAAGCTGGAGCTTCTGGGGCATGACTTCTGGAGAGCATGCTTCTAGAACCTGAAACTCAGTAAAAAATTGGAAATTATGGCAAAAGGCAGGGTTCGAACCCGTGCCTTTGGAAGCGAGTGAATTAATGCGTGCAAGGTTAACCGCTGGGGTGGTGATACATCCATGAATTAATTTACATGGATTAATATATATGCAAGATTCTTTCCCTCGCTGGTTCAAGTCAGAAGCTCCGGATCGGACCTCCGGTTGTCTTCTCCGGTTTTGTGCTTTTTCAAACCTGCAAAATAAAGAGAATTCACACAAGAGATTAAGGCTACCCCCCCTAAATCGGCCCCTGCGAGTTCAATGGTGGTATTGGTTTGCCCTAAAAATCCCTACATCCTGAGCTTCGAAGCTCTCAACCAGTTTTTCCCTAACAATGGCAAATACAGGTTCCTGCGTTACAACTCAAAAGCAAAACATCAAATTGACTCTAAACAACATCATGAACACGTATGAATGCATAAACATGATTGATTTTACATGAATCAATGATTTGAGTTTCAAAAATCTTTACCAAACCGGTGCACTTAGGGAAGCGATTTCTGGGGCCTTTAGGATCGTGCAGAGCCTGGGATCAACTCCTGGAATGTTCAGGAGAATGATGGGATGCTCAAATCACCTTGGGAATGGCTAGAGATTAGGATATGAATTTTGCAAGTTTATGAAAATTTTGAGAGATTAGGGTTGCTGTTTGAGGCTAGGGTTCGCCTTTTGTGCTTGTGAATGTATCATGTATATATAGAGCATGAGATTTGATCAGAAATAATGAGAAAATATCCTCTCTTGAATGCAAAAATATTCTCTTGTCAATATTCACCAAATCTTTCCAAAAGTGTATTTTTCTCTTCTTTATGGCTTCTTGCACGAATTATACAGCTTGCATGCGCTATCTTGGACCTCAAGATAAGTAGAAACCAAGCCCAACTTGTCTTAGACCTTGCCTTTGTATTTTATTTGATTTAAAATTGAATTTAATGATTTAAATTCAAAATAATTTAAATAAATTGGAAAAGAGGCATGGAAAGGAGCATAGAGACCATGGGTAATGTTAAGATCTAGTTTGGATCATAAAATTATAAGCCCATTTGAAAAATATTTGCTTTTGTCAAGTATTTCTCATTCTGCACCTCCTCAAAAATGCTCAACTTGCATAATGTGTATCTTGCTAAATTTTTAACATTTTTGGATGTTCTTGGACTTTTTAGAAAGATCAGGGTGTCTTCTAAACATCCTTTTTGGTTTCATCTTCATTGGAGTTTCCATGCTCATGAACACTTCTTTTCAAAATATGACTTTTTGTTGACTTTTAAATGGACCTGTAATTTATCTAGAAGTTATGGATCAAAACATTACAAGTCCTTTTGAAAGTCAACAAAAAGTCATCTTCTTGCAATGAAGTATTCATGAACAAGATACAAATTGTGCAAGTTTGACATTTTTGAGGAGGTGCACAAAGGAAAATACCTAGCAAATGCAAATATTTTCCAAATGGGCCTAAGTTTTCATGATCCAAACTTGATCTTGACATTATCCATGACATCCACCCTCATTACCACGCCTCCTTCCTTTTTATTTGATTTGTTTTTGAATTAAATGGCTAAAATTCAAATTTAATTAAATAAAATGTAAAGGTAATTGATAATACAAGTTGGGCTTGGTTTTCACTTGTCTTGAGGTCCAAGATAACCTATGCAAGCTGTCAGATTCGTGCACAAGGCTTTGAGGCAAGATTGAAACACTTTTGGGAAGATTTGATGAAAATACCAAATAAAATATTCTTGCATTCAAGGCAATATATTTTCCCATAATTATTGACCTAATGCACTCTCCTATAAATACACTACAAGATCAGAAGCACAAGAAGGAAACCCTTGCCTCAAGAACAAACCCTAAAACTCACAAGAATCTCAAGAAATTTGCAAACACGAATTTCAAATTCCAGCCACTTCCAATCACTTTCAAGCACTCCATCGTGCTCCTGTGGTAAGTTTGAGTAAGTACTGTCATACCCCAAAATTTGCCCTCCTACTTCTCAAGGCATTTCATAAATCTATACTCAAGGATTCCTCAAGGGTTGATCAGACAAACCCTCTCCTAGACAATCAACCCAAACTAGGGTTTGGCAATTCTCAGATCCAGATGGAATTCCAACATCTCCAATGGTCATCATGCCTCCTCATATGCTTCAAAGATTCTCCATGTCAAGTTTCAAGCCTCACAAGTCAAATTTCCCCAGACAATTGCTCAGATGATTGAAAATCAGTTGTATTGAACAAAAAGTCAATTGTGGTCAACATACAGTCAAACTTCCTGATTTTTGGTCAACATCCTCATTTTGAAGTTACATTCATCATTTGATCAAGGGTTGATCATGATTGATCAAGAAAACTCAAGATTTGCTCAAAAGTCAAACTTTCCAAATTAGGGTTTTTTAGTGAAAAGTCAACTGAACTTTGACTGAGCATAACTTCTTCATACTTTCTCAGAACTTTGACTGAGCATAACTTCTTCAATTCTCTACAACTTCATGTCTCACAAGAATGTTCAAAAAATGCTTCATTTGGAAGGTATGGATCAAAACATTACAGGTCCTTTTCAAATTCAACAAAAAGTCAACTTTTTGTTTTGAAGATTTATTGAGCATGGAAACTCCAATTGAGATGAAACCAAAGCTTTTGTTTAGAGGACACATAGAGCTTTCTAAAAAGTCCAAGAACACTCAAATATGTGGAAAATTGAGCAAAATACACCATTCAGAAGTTGGGCATTTTTGAACAATTGCACAAAAGGGGATATTTGTCAAAATCCAATTTTTTCCAAATGGGCCTATAATTTTATGATCCAAACTTGATCATGATATTATTTGTGACCTATTGATGCCTTGCCATGACCACATTCTATTTTATTGATTTATTTTTGAATTTAAAACCATTTAATTCAAATTTAAATTATATAAGATATGAAAACAAGATATATTTTCAAATGGATTGGATTTCTATCAAACTTGAGGTCCAAGATAGCCCACAATACTTGCCAATTTCGTGCTAGCTTGCATATGGAAGTGAAAATCAAATTTTCTCCAAAATTTGATTTGATTTGAAAGGAATTAATATCACATTGAATACCATATCTTTTTTCACTCTCTTTGCACTCATTCCTCACTCTATAAATACTCAGCCTATTGCACATCACAAAGGACGAAACCCTAGCCTCTACAACAACCCTCACTTTGCTCAAATTTTTCACAAAGTTGTGAAAATCGAATTCCACTCTCCAGCCAGTTTCAAGGAGTTCTAAGCACTCAAACATGTTCCTTGCCATCCCAGCAATCATTCCCAGCCTTTACTTGAAGCCAAGACTTCCCAGATCGTGCCACACATCAAGCTCCGATTTGGTACTTTTCATAATTTCGATTTTCTTATTTCATGCGTTGTTAACTGCTTTTGTGTGTTTGAATGGGTTCAGGACATCCAATAGGTCATGAATGATGCATCTCATGCGAGCATACACGTAGAAATCATGTTTTGCCATAGTTAGGGTTTCTGGAGCTGTCTTCTTCGAACCGGCTTGTACAGGTCGATTCAGTCAAAACCAACACCACCATTGAATTCGGAATAGTCGATTTAGGGGGGTAGGGTCCTCCTTTGTTCTTTATTTGGCTTTTTTTGCAGGTTTGAGTTTTTGTTTAATCGGAGTAGACGACTGGAGCTAGGGCTCCGGCGTCGTTGACCGATGTTGAAAGCGGCGAGGCATGCGTGGCACAATCGTGCCTTCTGATTTGTCCATTCGCTCAACCCGGGGTCCACTTGCTGATTGTGCGTTGAATCCAAAAAAGCCATGACACGTTTACATACTTATTGCCATGTTTCCAATTCACAAACACCAAGTACACGTTGGCCCAGTGGTTAAGACGTGGGTATGTGAAGATGCTCTCCAAGGTCACAGGTTCGAACCTGGTCAGGACCATATTATTTTTTCTCTTTTGCAAAACTAACTCTTTTTTCATATTTTTCTATTTTTTCTTTAATATTTTCCATCCAATTTATTTTATCTTCAATAATTTTTATCATGCATCTAATAAACCCCAAAAATATTTATTTTTTGCATAATCATCAGAAAAATGCTTATTTAATTTTTAAAATTAAAATTATTATTTTTGCATGCATATTTAATTTAGTTTCTAATTAAGCATTTAAATGACTTTTAATTGTTTTTTAAATTATCAAATCAACTCCAAAAATTCCCAAAAATTTATCTTATCATATTTATGTTATTATTAACACAAAAACGTTTCTCATTTAAAAATACTTATTTTTACTAACATTTTCCTCTTATGCAATTTCTCGAATTTCCCGATTTTGTATCTATTCACAGGTTGTACCGCTTCGGACGATTTTTATTGCTTTTCTTTTCCAATTATGTAACTGCCTATGGAATGTAATAGTCTAATTAGGGCTTTTATTTTCCGCACTCTGATTATGTATCTACCCCAAAGCCATGTAATAGCGTAGGACTTTACTTTCTGCACTTTACTTTCTGCAATTTACTTTCTGCACCCTATAAACTGCTAGTAATTAGGCGTGTATGGCAAGATAAAATTGGACATAGGTCACTCATAACTACAAGATAAAATACCTGAAATCAACACACTCTTTTCACACATGCACCCCTTAGGGTAATTCTCTCTCGTTGCCTTTACGAATTCAAATGGTCAAGTCCCTCGAACGTAGAGGTATTCTAGCACCGTTGCCTTCAAAAAAAATCATCATAGTCCCTTCGATACAAAGATCATAGACCCACGATGTCGCCTACGAATACATGATCTTGACCCTCGATTGTCGCCACGAAAATGATGATAGTCCCTTGAATGTGCTAGGATACTTCCTACAAGTTGCCTTCTATGACCATCCGATGTCCCTTCGAATGTCCCGCTTACATCCAACGAATAGGGTTACCTACCAACTAATGGTATGGATAGCACTATTCTAAAGGAAAGTAAAATAACACGAAAACGACCAATTCTTTTTAGTTGCTTGCTCTATCAAAATACTTTTCACACCTCACACTTTTTATGAAAGTTCAAACTCTTTTCAAAACGAAACATTTCCAAACACTTTGTATACATTCCTACATGAATCATTACAAAGTCAAAGCGAAATGCCTTTTCAAAAACATCTTTGTCAAACACACAGAAAGCACTTTTTTTAAAAATGATTTAAGAGCAACTAAGAGCCCGTAGATAACTACGGATGGAAAGGGGTGCTAATACCTTCCCTTTTCATAACCTTCTCCCATACTCAGAATCTAAAGAAGGTATTTTCCTGTTCTTTTCACCTTCCCTTAATTGGATAGAAGAAAAGTCGGTGGCGACTCTTGCTATCCGCACATTTGCGATACAAAAATCTCAAAGTCAGTTCACCGTATTACAGGCTGGCGACTCGCGAGACACCCTAAAAAGAGAGAATGCCTTAGGGATTTCTAGATCACCTTTATTGCTTTTTGTTTGACTTGCTTGCTTTATCTTTAAGGGTTGCTTGGGTATTATATTTGTGGGGGATCCTACACCCGGATTCGGGTTTCCTTTTAGGTAAGTAGCAATAAATCGTTGCGACCGTAGGCGTATACCGAAACGGTCAACATGATGGCTACGTTAGTGTGACACTTTGGATGTCCTGATACTCGTCATTTCCAAGTTGAGGATAGTATTTGGCTTCTGCGTGGTGTCATCAAGCACTAACTAAACTTTTAGAACCTTAATTGACCCATCTTGGCCATTAGAAGGTAGTGAGATGGCCGGCTTTGGTGTAGACTAAGGTTGGCTGATACTCGATGCTACGCTCATTAAAATCAGACTTTTGGGATATTTTTGGTCGACCACTTGGTAGTCGTATTGAAATAAACGCCTACGAGAAAGATCAATGATATGAGATTCCTAGAACCCAGTTACTATTATAGGACAGGATGAACCAACTCAAACTTTTGGTGGGGTAATCACCTATACCTCATGCAAGCCTTAAACCTAGGCTCATTGTGTGAATTGTTTGTGTGTGCTAAACATGACATCATGACATCATAACATTGCATATCATTTCTAACTATTTCAAGGACCTAGGGATTTATCTTTGCTCTATTTTGTAGGGATTATGGCTTCTAGAAAGACTATCAGAATCAACTTCATGGGTATACCTTCTCAGCTCAAAGAATTGGTTTCAGAGATTCCCGATCATGCCCAGTTCATCAAGAGACATGGTTATCTACTTGACTTGGTTATCTCCGGTTTTGAAGAAGATATGATTCATGTCCTATTTCCGTTCTTTGATCCGAAACACCATTGCTTTACATTCCCAGATTATCAGTTGGTTCCTACCTTGGAAGAGTTCTCTAAGCTGCTTGGGGTACCTATTCTTGACCAAATGCCATTCACCGGTTTAGAAAAGGTTCCTAAGTACGAAGACATCGCATCAGCGTTACATCTTAAGTGCTCAGACATTGAAGCCAATTGGGAAACAAGAAGTGGAGTTAAGGGTTTACTTGCCAAGTTCTTAATTAAGAAAGCCTGAGAATTCCTCAAAGTTATGAGTTTCCATGCATTCAAAGACATTGTGACCTTGCTAATCTATGGTTTGGTTCTATTCCCTAACTCGGATCAATTCATAGATGTAAACGCCATCAAGTTGTTTCTTATCCGCAATCCTGTGCCTACCTTGCTTGGAGACATCCTACATTCTCTCCACACTCGTACTACAAAAAGACAAGGAACTCTCATGTGTTGTATACCGTTACTTTCCAGGTGGTTTATTTCACACCTTCCTCCATCAGTTTTGAAGAACGAGCAAAGGTTGAAGTGGTCTCAAAGACTAATGTCACTCTCTCATTCAGATATCCGTTGGAATCTTTTCTCTCAAAAGGACTTCACTTTCATTGAGCGTTGTGGAGAATTCCCTAATGTACCACTCCTTGGTATAAGGGGAGGTATCACTTACAACCCTTGTTTAGCTCTACGCCGGTTTGGTTTTGCTCGAAGATGGTCCTCATGATATGCTTCTCCAAGATATTGTGTTCGACTACAACCACGATCTCGAATTACCGTCGAAGGTTCATACGCTTGGGGCATGGTAAAGAAGGCGATACCAAGACTTTGGGGCACGAACTCCATTCCTTGGGAACCTTACCTCAAATGGGTGCGAGCTCGAGCTCAAAACCTCATGATGCCATTTACACCCGTGTTACCGTAATTATGGAACTGTTGCTATGGGTGGCGTACCTATCTTGTTCTCCATCCCGACATGCCTCTGATTTTGAAGACTTGAAGAGATCCTGGATTCAGCTTAAAGAAGAAAGGGATACATTTGAAGCTCAGTATTACGCAAGCGAGAAGAAAGTGCTAGAGTTGACCAAGCTACTTCATGACGAGCGGAACATCAACGCCTACCTCGGCACCAAGAGGAAGCGCCCATGGGAGACTTAGAACTTTAGGATTTTTATGCTTTCCTTTTATTGTTTTGAACTATCTTTTGTGCTTAAAAAGAAATAGAATAAAAAGAGAACTAATAAATGTTTGTTCATGCTTGTTTAACAAATTTAAATTCTTAAGGTCCTTGAAAACATTGCATTGCATTTGCATAAGCATCGCATATCATGGCATAACATCTCATAACAGGTACATTGAAGATTGGTTTTCTCATTCTCTCGCTATTTATTTGAGCAGAAATGGCTCTTGAACAGACTGTCAAAGATCTCCAGGCTCAGAATGCTCAGTTCCAGGAGATGTTCACTAGCTTGGTCCAAGGCCAAGAAGATCTGAAGAAGCTCATCAATAGAAAGAAGAGGGTTGTTGGTGTTCTCAACATGGGCAGACGTTACAAAGGTGGTCCTAAAGTGGTCAGCCGAATAGAGCTCTCAGAAGGAAGTGTCAAAACTGAGGGGAGCGTCAAGGGCAATGAAGAAGGCAGTCAGCGTGAGCCTGAGAAAGAGAGAGAAGATCAATATGATAATAGCTAGTACTCTGATGAAGATGACAAGTACAAGCAACTTGAAGACCGTCTGAATGCTGTAGAAAACCTGAAGATGTCAGGGCTGAATTTTGATGATCTGAGTCTTGTTCCTTGTGTGGTGTTTCCTCACAAATTCAAAGTTCTAACTTTTGCCAAATATTATGGCATTTCTTGTTCGAAGCTGCATTTGAAGTCCTATGTTCAGAAGATCAACCCCCACACTAATGACAGAAAGTTGTGGATGCATTATTTCCAAGAGAGTCTGTCCAGAACTCAATTGGAGTGGTATTATCAGCTAGAGAATGACCGTATTCGCACTTGGGTGACTTAGCGGATGCTTTCTGAGACAATATGAGTACAATCTTGAATTGACACCCACTGCATGCAACTACGAGCATGTCTATGGGTCGTGATGAGAAGTTCAAAGAGTATGCTCGAAATGGAGATTTAGCGGTGAGTTCACCACCCTTGTCCAATAGGGAGTTGGTTGATATGTTTATGGGAACAGCGACCCCATTCTTCAATCATCGATTGGAAACTCTTCATCCGGATTCACCGGTGATATTGATCGGAGGCGCATTTGGTATCAAGAGTGGGAAGATTCAGGTAGAGTCGTCATCAAATGCTGCGAAGAGATCTTTTGGTGGCAAGAGAGAAGCCAATGATGTGTATGGTCAGAAAAGCCGAGCCAAGACCGACCGCGCTCAATGCGTGGGCGGTTGTGATCTCGATCCTACATTAGCACAACCTCGGAGACAACGTAGCGAGGCAGCGCGAGGCAGTTCGAAGATCAACATGCCATTGTCGCAAGCCTTGCAACACATGTTGAAGGCAGAGCTGATTACTTTGAAGGATCCTCCTCAAAGTGTCAACACTTCCTCTCCGAGATACAATCCTAATGCTAAGTGTACTTACCACTCCAATAGCCTAGGGCACGACACAGACAACTGTTGGGCTCTGAAGAACAAGATTCAAGATATGATTGAAGCTAAGAAGATTGAGTTTGATCCTCCTGTCGAGACCTCGAATGTGATCAACGCGCCTATGCCTAACCATGACAAAAGTTCCAATGCTGTTGGTGAGGATACTTATGTTTTCAACATAGATGACTTGACCATTCCTCTGATGACTGTTAAGAAGAATTTGCTACAAGCGGTGTCAATCCGGGATGCCCGAGAATTGCCGTTGGTGCCCATACGCACGATGGTTGTGCTTGGTTGAGAAGACGTGTTCAGTGCATGATGGATAACCGTGAAATACTATTCCTGAAACCACCTGTGGAAAGTCTGTGTGAAGACATGTCTAAGAAATTGAAGATTGAAGATGTGAATGAAATTGTGCCGAATGTGTGGGATACCTTGGGGCAGCCAAGTGGAAAGTTTGATTACATGGTGAAGTACACTGTTCCTGAGAGCTACAAGATTCCTATTGAAGATGTTAAAGCAACCGGATGGGGTGACGATTTCCCAGAAGACTATGCTGATGTTAACACAGTAAGGATTTCCTCTGCTGATCCTGTGCCTAGAGTGGCACCTCTCATCATTACTTCTCCCAGACCAGTTCCATATTCCTCTGACGAAGCTATTCCTTGGGATTATGGATCCGATGTCTACTATCATGGCGTCAAGCAAGACCCTCTGACCATTGAAGCTACCATTCCTGACATTGACAACATCACCGGATCAAGTAAGGTGACCCGAACCGGAAGGGTGTTCTCTCCAGATATCTCTCCTCCAAAAGACACTACGACTCCAACTCGCATTCTAGCTGTTCAACCGTTCGAGACTAGAGGAAGGAACGATGACTCATCTGCTCGACCAAAGTACCAAAGGAAGTTACTGAAGACACCTCCAAACAAGAAATGGAGGAAATTCTGAAGATCATCAAGAAGAGTGACTACAATGTTGTGGAACAGTTGGGACAGACTCCGTCCAAGATCTCCATGCTTGCTCTACTCTTGTGCTCTGAGGCTCATGCTAAAGCCTTGGTGAAGTTTCTGAAGAATGCTCACGTACCGCAAGACACTACTAACGATCAATTTGAAGTTTGCATTGCTAGTCTGGCTGCCAACAACGGCCTAGGTTTCTCTGATGCTGATCTGACTCCTGCCGAAAAGAAACACAACAAAGCCTTGCACATCTCTGTTAAATACAAGGGCGTCACATTGTCTCATGTTTTGGTGGATACCGGTTCTGCTTGGAATATCCTTCCGAAGACTTCTTTTGATCGACTTGATGTTAAAGGATTAGTTCTGAAACCCAGTGACATTATTGTGAGGGCTTTTGATGGTTCTAAGCGAACGGTACTTGGAGAGCTCATTCTGCCAGTTAAAGTCGGCTCCCAGACGTTTGACTCTACTTTCTTTGTCATGGACATCCGTCCAGCTTACTCTTGCCTACTCGGACGCCCTTGGATACATGGGGCAGGCGTTGTTACCTCTACCTTACATCAGAAGTTGAAATACCCGGTGAAAGGGAAGGTTGTTCATATCGGTGAAGAGGAATATGGTCATCATCTACGATCGTTCCGATACCTCGAGATGGAAGGTGAATTCTTGAGACTCCTGTCAAGCTTTTGAAACAATCCCAGTCATGCCGTTGACTCTCCGTCACTCTGAAGTTACACAAGTTCCGCCTAGGATGGCCTCGTTGAAAGATGCTCAGCTGTGTTGAAGGAGGAGGTAGTACTATTTGGGTCACTCCCGATCTCCCTTTCAAATCGACAAGGCGGTTTAGGTTTCACCATCAAAGGTCGGAGATGATACGCCGCGTGCCGGCCAACTTCCTTTCGCATCGGCCAGTGGAATCCATGCTATAGAAACGACGACAACGACTTCGACATCGACAGTGGATCTTCACAACTCCGACAACGGACTCGGCAATTGGAAGGCGAAGGCGTATACTAATCTCCTTTAGACAGAGTAATCGCTCTTGTTTTTGTTTTGCTTTTCGTATTTTCGTGTTTTGAACAATGAACTCTAAAGCCTAGTGCCTTACGGGGCATCATGGCTCGTTTGTGAGGTTATTATCATCATTTGCATATTTTCATTCAATAAAATCGTTGGACTTTTGCATTTAATTGTTGCTTTCTTTCTCTTACTTTATCACCCTTCAAAAGCTATGTGCTTCTTACACACCACGTGATACTGCGGATCTGAGAAGAAGAGCGGTTATGACCACGAAGAGCAAGTTGAGGTTGTGAATTTGGGTCTTGATGAAGATAGAAAAGAGATCAAGAAAGGAGCGGATCTTGAGAACGATTCAAAGAAAGATTGATCGGATGCTACGAGACTATATTGAGGTTTTGCTTGGTCATACGAAGACATGCCGGTTTAGACATTGATATTGTGGTACACGATTGCCGACAAAGAAGGTTTTCTCGGTGAAACGAAGGTTAAATCGCATGCATACGAGATGTCAGAGAAAATCAAAGCCGAAGTCATGAAGCAGTTCAACGCCGGTTTCTTAGTCGTTACTTCCTATCCACAGTGGGTGGCTAATGTGGTGCCTGTGCCCAAGAAGGATGGCAAGGTACGAATGTGTGTAAATTACAGAGATTTGAACAAAGCAAGTCCGAAAGACGATTATCCACTCCCTCATATTGATGTTCTGGTTGACAACACCGCTCAGCATAAGGTTTTCTCCTTCATAGATGGTTTCTCCGATTACAATCAGATCAAAATGGTTCCTAAAGACATGGAGAAGACAACTTTCGTTACACAGTGGGGCACTTTCTGCTACAAGGTTATGCCGTTCGGACTGAAGAACGCGGGTGCCACTTATCAGCGTGCTATGGTGACGTTATTTCATGACATGATTCATCACGAGATAGAGGTTTATGTCGACGATATGATAGCTCGATCACAAACTGAAGAAGAACATCTTGATCATTTACGGAAACTATTTGATTTGAAGAAGTGGGATGAGACTTAATCCCAACAAGTGCACCTTTGGAGTCAGATCCGGTAAACTCCTAGGATTTGTTGTCAGTGGGAAAGGTATTGAAGTTGACCCCGCCAAGGTTAAAGCTATTCAAGAAATGCCAGCTCCCCGCACCGAGAAGGAAGTCAGAGGTTTCTTGGGACGATTGAACTATATTGCCAGATATATTGCACATCTAACTGCTACTTGTGAGCCAATCTTCAAGCTACTGAAGAAAGATCAAGTAGAGGAATGGAACGACGATTTCCAAATCGTTTTTGACAAAATCAAGGAGTACCTACAAAATCCTCATATCCTGATGCCGCCCGCCGAAGGAAGACCTCTTATCATGTACTTGACAGTGTTAGAGAACTCAATGGGGTGTGTGTTGGGGCAACATGACGAGCCTGGTCAAAAAGAGTATACAATATACTACCTTAGCAAAATTTTACCGTTGTGAAACAAGATACTCACAGCTCGAGAAAACTTACAGCGCTTTGGCTTGGGCGCTCGACTAAGGCAGTATATGTTGACTCACACTACCTTATTGGTCTCCAAGATGGATCCGATAAAATACATATTTGAGAAACCAGCTCTCTCGGGAAGAATAGCAAGATGGCAAATGATCTTGACGAATCGAGATCCGTATACTTCGAATGCGATCAAAGGTGTAGTAGCCGATCATTTGGCTCATCAAGCCGTAGATGACTATCGATCTATGCGGTTCAATTTCGGATGAAGATGTTTTACTAGTTCGATTGCGAAGAACCGGGACAGACGAAGGACACGAACAGGATCCCGATGGACCATGGTCTTTGATGGAGCCTCAAACGCACTTGGCAATGGCATTGGCGCCATCATTACATCCCCTACAGGCGAGCACACGCCTTTCACCGCCAGACTTTGCTTCAATTGTACGAACAATATGGTCGAATACGAAGCGTGCATCATGGGTATCAAAGCCGCTATTGATCTAAGAATCAAGTTCTTACAAGTGTATGGAGACTCATCTTTAGTGATCAGTCAGATTAAAGGCGAGTGGGATGCGAAGCATCCGAATCTCATTCCGTATCGAGAGCATGTTCTGAGTTTGATCCCTTACTTCGAAGAGATCACTTTCAATCACATTCCACGAGAAGAGAATCAGTTGGCAGACGCATTGGCTACTATGTCGTCTATGTTCAAAGTCAGATGGGACAACGAGGCTCCCCAGATTATCATTGAGAAGTTTGACGAACCAGCATATTGTTATGAACTTGATACAGAAGAGAAACCTTGGTACTACGACGTGAAAAGATATCTTGAGACTCAGGAATATCCCGTAGGGGCATCTGTCAATGATAAGAAGTTCTTGAGAAGATTTGCATCCAAATTCTTCCTCAGCAACGACATCTTATACAAACGTAACCACGACTTGTGCTTACTCCGCTGTGTAGACCGGAAAGCAGCGGAACGTATTATGGAAGAGTTACACGAAGGCTCATTTGGTACCCACTCCAATGGACACACCATGGCTAAAAAGATTCTGAGAACAGGTTACTATTGGTCCACCATGGGCGATTGTCACTTCGCTCGATCTTGTCACAAATGCCAGGTTTATGCAGATAAAGTGCACGTACCTCCAGTACCTCTGAAAGTTCTAACATCTCCTTGGCCTTTTGCAATGTGGGGCATTGACATGATTGGAGAAATCAAGCCTACAGCTTCCAACGGACATCATTTCATCCTTGTGGCAATTGATTATTTCACCAAATGGGTAGAAGAAGCCTCGTTCGCATCTGTTACCAAGAATGTTGTGGCTCGATTCATCAAGCATAATCTTATCTATCGGTATGGCACTCCTGAAAGGATTATCACAGATAACGGCTCCAATCTCAACAACAAGATGATCACTGAACTCTGCACGCAGTTCAAGATCAAGCATCACAACTCTTCTCCTTATCGGCCTAAGATGAATGGCGTTGTGGAAGCCGCCAATAAGAATATCAAGAAGATTATACAGAAGATGACGGTGACTTACAAAGATTGGCATGAGATGTTACCATTTGCTCTCCACGGTTATCGCACTACAGTACGAACATCAACAGGGGCAACCCCCTTCTCTCTTTTATATGGTATGGAAGCGGTCCTACCAATCGAGGTTCAGATACCCTCAACCCGAGTCCTCGGGGCCTTGAGTTAAGCGAAGACGATTGGGTCGAACTCGCCTTGACCAGATTAATTTGATTGACGAGAAACGACTCGCATCCATTTGCCATGGACAAATCTATCAGAAACGAATGATTAGAGCGTTTAACAAGAAAGTCAAGCACCGAGTCTACCAAGTCGGTGATTTAGTAGTCAAGCACATCATCCTTCCACAAGGTGATCCCAGGGGAAAATGGACTCCCACCTACGAGGGACCGTTTGTAGTCAAGACAGTATTTTCCGACGGAGCTATGATACTTAGCACCATGGATGGTGAAGACTTCCCACATCCTGTGAACGCAGACATAGTCAAAAAATGCTACGCATAAAAGAGACCCGCTAGGTCGACTGGCCTAGGAAAAAATAAGGGCATCCTGGAGAACCAAAAGGGTTCGGGCAAAAGTTAGGGATATATACAAAACATGTACACCCGGCAAGTCGAAAACACGAAAAGCGGCTTGGGCAAAAATATTCGGTGGTGAAAACCGAAAGGCGGTCTAGGCAAAAGTTAGGGATTTAAGCGTACGACTATGTCTCATCCAGATCACCTATCTACTTCTAGACTACTATCAGCGTTCAAGATTCAAATGGCGAAGATTAATTCACTCACTTTCTACTGACAACAAGGAGATGGGATAGTCGAAATATATGAGTACTAGCATAGTTGGAACTTAACGAGATTGTTTCTACATAGCTTTTTACCTTTCTTGTGTACAAATTACTTGGCCATACGCCACATTTCAAATAAATACAAGTTCTTTCTCTTTACAATTTTCACTGTTGTTGTTTGCATAAAGTCCAACGTTTGCTTTGAATGATTATATGCATCTAACAATAAAAATCTATTCACGAACATGCGAAAAGTGAACATACGAAAGTAATTACTACAGGCTCCAGGAATTGAGATGACGACGAAGGTCACCAAAAGATTCCCCCGCAGAGCATGATCCCCACAGAGGTGTCGCTCACCTTCCCCAGTGGAGTATACGTTAGTCTCCGAGCAGTGATTCCACTCAACTAAACCATGTGACAACAGATTTCCAAGCAGTAACGATTCATCACCAGCCGAGGTATTTATCCCCAGCAGAATATCTCTCAACAATTACCCTTTTCCCCGGCAGCAGCGGTATCCAGACTTGCAACTTGGTCCGATAGCGCATCGGAGGAAACCTACATCTTTTATTCCCCAGCCAGAGATTTCGACGGGCTCCAGATCCTTCTAGCCCGGTCTCCCAGCAACTATCAAATACTTTCAGCAGGATTTATGCGCAAGATCCCCAATAAAGTACCTCCTAGATTCTCCCCAACAGGGTCTATGCACAAGATCCTCAGCAGCGCGTTTCTCGGTCTCTACCATCCTCAACAGTGTCTAGGCTCGAAACTTGGTCAGATAATGCATCGGAGGAATCAAGGTTATCTTTCTTCTCAGGATTTTCATCAGTTTCATCCCCAAACAGAAGCCAAGAATCCCCAAGCAGAGCATCCACATCTTCTTCGAGATGGATATGTTTTGAAATACCACAACGTCTATCATTCATACATTACTCATGAAAGTCATAATATATGCATATGTCGTTCATACACATCGTCATACATCATACTTTGCATAAGACTAACGATATTCTATCAAAGACTCTTTTGTTTTTCCCAAAAACAGGTGAAAATCATTGCTGAAACAAACAGGTTCAGGATTAATACCCGGAGCCAAACGGGAAAACTATCTGAATGACCGCCCACGTTGTCCTCCGACAACAGATCCATGATTAATACCCGAAGCCAGACGGGAAAACTATCTGAACAATCACAAGTTATCCTCCGATAACAGGCATTGGACCAATACCCGAAGCACAACAGGGAAGCTATCCACATTCTGCCAACTATTATCCCCTCAGAGTAATCAGCACGAAGATGTATTCTGACTTTCTCTTATTATCAACAGCAACTACAGAGTCTGGCGTACGACTCAGTTGCCTTGGATGGCATCTTAAGCCCATCTCCGACCACTTATCAACATTTCTCCACTTTCAGAATGTTGCATATTTGGTTAAAAACCAATACAAACCAATAACTTCATTCAAAAGATGAGCACGAAGTCCAACGTACGACTCTCTCCGGATGGCATCTTAAGCCCATCTCCGTGCCCCCTTTCATCTACAGAGCCTAGCGTACGGCTCACTCCCCAGCATCGATCTTTCCAGATGGCATCTTAAGCCCATCTCCGACAGTTCTCCTATCCCGACAATGATCTCGAGTCTAGCGTACGACTCATTCCCCAGCGAAGTCTCCACCTTCTCCAAATGGCGTCCGTAAGCCCATTCCCGCATCAATCAACAGCGAGTGCAAATTTTCAGGTGTACTCGAGTGTTCAATCATCTTCCACTTCCAGGTCACGAAAGGCACGCATGCCAATCTAACCCTTCCAGTACAAGAAGATTGAACAGGGGCAGCTGTCATACCCCAAAATTTGCCCTCCTACTTCTCAAGGCATTTCATACATCTATACTCAAGGATTCCTCAAGGGTTGATCAGACAAACCCTCTCCTAGGCAATCAACCCAAACTAGGGATTGGCAATTCTCAGATCCAGATGGACTTCCAACATCTCCAATAGTCATCATGCCTCCTCATATGCTTCAAAGATTCTCCATGTCAAGTTTCAAGCCTCACAAGTCAAATTTCCTCAAACAATTGCTCAGATGATTGAAAATCAGTTGTATTGGACAAAAAGTCAACTGTGGTCAACATACAGTCAAACTTCCTGATTTTTGGTCAATATCCTCATTTTTAAGTCACATTCATCATTTGATCAAGGTTTGATCATGATTCATCAAGAAAACTCAAGATTTGCTCAAAAGTCAAACTTTCCAAATTAGGCTTTTTAATGAAAAGTCAAATGAACTTTGACTGAGCATAACTTCTTCATACTTTCTCAGAAATTTTTCTGCCACCTCTCATTTTGAAGGAAATTCAATTCTCTACAACTTCATGTCTCACAAGAATGTTCAAAAAATGCTTCATTTGGAAGGTATGGATCAAAACATTACAGGTCATTTTCAAAGTCAACAAAAAGTCAACGTTTTGTTTTGAAGATTTATTGAGCATGGAAAATTCAATTGAGATGAAACCAAAGAGGTTGTTTAGAGGAAACTTATAGCTTTCTAAAAAGTCCAAGAACACTCAAATATGTGGAAAATTGAGCAAAATACACCATTCAGAAGTTGGGCATTTTTGAACAATTGCACAAAAGGAGATTTTTGTCAAAATCCAATTTTTTCCAAATGGGCCTATAATTTTATGATCCAAACTTGATCATGATATTATTTGTGACCTATTGATGCCTTGCCATGACCACATTCTATTTTATTGATTTATTTTTGAATTTAAAACCATTTAATTCAAATTTAAATTATATAAAATATGAAAACAAGATATATTTTCAAATGGATTGGATTTCTATCAAACTTGAGGTCCAAGATAGCCCACAATACTTGCCAATTTTGTGCTAGCTTGCATATGGAAGAGAAAATCAAATTTTCTCCAAAATTTGATTTTATTTGAAAGGAATTAATATCACACTGAATACCATATCTTTTTTCACTCTCTTTGCACTCATTCCTCACTCTATAAATACTCAGCCTATTGCACATCACAAAGGACGAAACCCTAGCCTCTACAACAACCCTCACTTTGCTCAAATTTTTCACAAAGTTGTGAAAAACGAATTCCATTCTCCAGCCAGTTTCAAGGAGTTCTAAGCACTCAAACGTGTTCCTTGACATCCCAGCAATCATTCCCAGCCTTTACTTGAAGCCAAGACTGCCCAGATCGTGCCATACATCAAGCTCCGATTTGGTACTTTTCATAATTTCGATTTTCTTATTTCATGCGTTGTTAACTGCTTTTGTGTGTTTGAATGGGTTCAGGACATCCAATAGGTCATGAATGATGCATCTCATGCGAGCATACACGTAGAAATCATGTTTTGCCATAGTTAGGGTTTCTGGAGCTGTCTTCTTCGAACCGGCTTGTACAGGTCGATTCAGTCAAAACCAACACCACCATTGAATTCGGAATAGTCGATTTAGGGGGGTAGGATCCTCCTTTGTTCTTTATTTGGCTTATTTTGCAGGTTTGAGATTTTGTTTGATCGGAGAAGACGACCGGAGCTAGGGCTCCGGCGTCGTTGACCGATGTTGAAACCGGCGTGCCTTCTGATTCGTCCATTCGCTCAACCTGGGGTCCACTTGCTGATTGTGCGTTGAATCCAAAAAAGCCATGACACGTTTACATACTTATTGCCATGTTTCCAATTCACAAACACCAAGTACACGTTGGCCCAGTGGTTAAGACGTGGGTATGTGAAGATGCTCTCCAAGGTCACAGGTTCGAACCTGGTCAGGACCATATTATTTTTTCTCTTTTGCAAAACTAACTCTTTTTTAATATTTTTCTATTTTTTCTTTAATATTTTCCATCCAATTTATTTTATCTTCAATAATTTTTATCATGCATCTAAAAAACCCAAAAAATATTTATTTTTTGCATAATCATTAGAAAAATGCTTATTTAATTTTTAAAATTAAAATTATTATTTTTGCATGCATATTTAATTTAGTTTCTAATTAATCATTTAAATGACTTTTAATTAAATGACTTTTAATTGTTTTTTAAATTATCAAATCAACTCCAAAAATTCCCAAAAATTTATCTTATCATATTTATGTTATTATTAACACAAAAACTTTTTCTCATTCAAAAATACTTATTTTTACTAATATTTTCCTCTTATGCAATTTTCTCGAATTTCCCGATTTTGTATCTGTTCACAAGTTGTACCGCTTCAGACGATTTTTATTTCTTTTCTTTTCCAATTATGTAACTGCCTATGGGATGTAATAGTTTAATTAGGGCTTTTATTTTCCGATTATGTATACGCCCCATGTAATAGCGTAGGACTTTACATTCCGCACTTTACTTTCCGCAATTTACTTTCTGCACCCTATAAACTGCTAGTAATTAGGCGTGTATGGCAAGATAAAATTGGACATAGATCACTCATAACTCCAAGATAAAATACCTGAAATCAACACACTCTTTTCACACATGCACCCCTTAGGGTAATTCTCTCCCGTTGCCTTTACGAATTCAAATGGTCAAGTCCCTCGAACGTAGAGGTATTCTAGCACCGTTGCCTTCAAAACAAATCATCATAGTCCCTTCGATACAAAGATCATAGACCCACGATGTCGCCTACGAATACATGATCTTGACCCTCGATTGTCGCCTACAAAAAATGATGATAGTCCCTTCGAATGTGCTAGGATACTTCCTACAAGTTGCCTTCTATGACCATCCGATGTCCCTTCGAATGTCCCGCTTACATCCAACGAATAGGGTTACCTACCAACTAATGGTATGGATTTACCTACCAACGAATAGGGTGACCATCCACACGTTCTAGGCCGTTTCTGACTAAATCGACACCACCATTGAACTCGCAGGGGTCGATTTAGGGGGCTAGGCTTAACCTTAGACTCTAGTTCTTGTTATTTTGCAGGTTTAGGTTTTGAGGCAGCCGGAGAAGACGATCAGAGCTTTGCTGCGGTGTCGCTGACTCATTTGACCGCGAAGACTTCTGACCCTAGGCGTGGCGTGATCTGATTCTTCCCTTCTAGCAACAGGGGGCCCACGCGTGAGTTTGTTTGAAAATTCAAAACAAAACACATTGACACTTATAATCAAATGGTTGTTTTTCATGGAAAACAAAGCCACTCAGCTCAATTGGCAAGCGCACGTTGGTAAAATCCAAAGTGCAGGGTTGATCCCTAACCCTTTTTCCTAACTTTTTCTAACATCTTTCTGATTTACGCAAGTAACATATATAGCCTCCAAAAGTTCTGGAAAACAGGTTTCCAGAAGTTCTGGAAGGAACTTCCATACAGCCTCCAGAAGTTATGGAAAACAGGTTTCCAAAAGTTCTAGAAGGAACTTCCATATAGGTTTCCAGAAGTTCTAGAAGGAAGGATTCCAGAAGTTCTGGAAGGAATTACCATACAGGTTCCAGAAGTTCTGGAAGGAACAATTTCCAGAAGTTCTGGAAGGAGCAATTTCTAGAAGTTCTGGAAGGAACTTTCATACAGCTTTCCTGAAGTTCTGGAAGGAACAGTTCCCATAAGTTCTGGCAAGGAACGATGACCCAATTCCCAGAAGTTCTGGAAAGAGTGAACCAAAAGTTCTGGGACGAATCAAGTTAGAAATTCTGACAAAAAATTATTTACTTTTCTATTTTCTTTTTAATTTTCTTATCTAATTTATTTTCTTTTCAATTATCTTTTAAACTATTTTCTAAAGCTCTAAAAATGTATAATTTTAGATTTAGGTTTCGAAAACCTTTATTTAATTTTTGACATAAAAACATTTTCTTTTTCTACATATTTAAAATCATTTTTCTAATTTAATACTAATTAATTAGAATTAGGTTTTTTTCTTTAAAATCAATCACAAAAACTCCAAAAATAATTTCTTTTCTAGTAATTAGGATTACTAACCTGAAACCTTTTTCTACTAATTTCCAAAACATTTTACTAATATTTTCTTATTATTCTGATTATCTATTTCTTATTTTGCATTTACAATTCTAGAAAGGATGTATAGGTCGCAAGTCTTTTTTTATGTAATAGCGTAGGATTTACTTTCCGCACCTTTATATTTTCGCACTTTACTTTCCGCACTCTTATTATGTATCTTCCCCAAAGCCATGTAATAGCGTAGGATTTACTTTCCGCACTTTACATTTCCGCACTTTAATTTATGTACATATTTAGCTGCTAGTAACTAGGCGTGTATGGCAAGATTAAAAACAACATAAATCACTCCTAATTTCAAGATAACATATCTGAATACAACACACTCTTCACACATGCACTCACCTTAGGGTATCCTCTCTTGTTGCCTTTTGAAACATGGTCATGTCGCTCGAAAGTAGGGATATCTTAGATAAGACGCTTACAAACATATCATCACAGTCCCTTCGATACAAAGATCATAGTCCCTCGATGAGCCTCGATGTTGCCTACGAATACATGATCTCGTCCCTCGATTGTTGCCTACAAAAAGCGATGATCGTCCCTACGAATATGCTAAGGTATCCTTACATGTTGCCTTTTATAACCATCCGATGACCCTTTGAATGTCCCCTTACATCCAACAAATAGAGTTACCTACCAACTAATGGTATGGATAGCGCTACCCTAAAGGAAAGTAAAATAACATGGAAACGACCATTCTGAGTAGGTAATAAGACTCTTTTGCTTGCTCCAATCAATTCAAAATACTTTTCATATCTCACACTATTTTTTTTTTAAACTTTTCGAACACTTTTTATACATTCCATCATAAATCATTACAAAGTTAAACACTTTTCCAAAACAAAACATTTCCAAACACTCCGTATACATTCCAGCGAGAATCATTACGAAGTCAAAGTGAAATGCCTTTTCAAATAATCTTTTCAAACACACACACAGAAAGCAATTTATAAATTTAGCTAAGCAATTAAGAGCCCATAGATAACTACGGATAGAAAGGTTTCTAATACCGTCCCTTTTCATAACTGCCTCCCGTACTCATAATCTAACGAAGGTCTTTTCCTGTTCATTTCGCCTTCCCTTAATTGGATAAAAGAAAAGTTGGTGGCGACTCTTGCTATCCACAACATTTGCGATAAAACGCAAAACAAACAAGTCAGTTCTTCCACCGTATTACAGAACTAGCGACTCTGTCGGGGAGACACCCGAAAGAGAGGCTACCTCAGGGCTTTAGATCATTTTATTGCTTGACTTGTCTGCTTTACTTTTAAGGGTTGCTCGGGTATTATGCTTGTGGGGGATCCTACACCCGGATCCAGGTTTCCTTAGGTAAGTAGCAATAAATCGTCGGGATCGTTATGCGTATACCGAAACGGTCAAATTGATGGCTTCGTTAGTGCGACACTTTGGATGTCCCAATGCTCCTCATGTTCAGTTGAGGAAAGTATTTGGCGTCTGCGTGGTGTCATAAGCACTAACTCAACCTTTAGAACCCTAATTGACCCATCTTTGCCATTAGAAGGTAGTGAGAAGGCCGGCTTCTGTGCAGACTGAGGTTGGTTGATACTTGATGTTACGCTTATTAAGATTCAAATTTCTGGATGTTTCGGTCGACCACTTGGTAGTCGTATTGAAATAAAGCCTATGAAAAGATCAATGATATGAGATTCCTAGAACCTAGTTATTATTATATGACAGGTTGAACCCACTTAAACTCTGGTTGGGTAGACACCTATACCTCATGGAAACCGTAAACCTAGGGCTGTTGTGTGAATTCCTTGTGCTTGCTAGTGGTTTTAAACATGACATCATGACATTATAACATCATAACATTTCTAACTATTTCAAGGACCTAGGGATTTATCTTTGCTCTATTTTATAGGAGTTATGGCTTCCAAGAAGACTATCCGAATTAACTTCATGGGTATACCTTCCCAACTCAAAGAATTAGTTTCAGAAGTTCCCGATCATGCTCAGTTTATCAAAAGGCATGGTTATCTACTTGACTTGGTTATCTCCGGTTTTGAAGAAGATATGATGCACGTCGTATTCTAGTTCTTCGATCCGAAACATCACTGCTTTACATTCCCAGATTATCAGTTGGTGCCTACATTAGAAGAGTTCTCTAAGCTACTTGGGATACCTATCCTTGATCAGATACCATTCACCGGTTTAGAAAAATTTCCAAAATATGAAGACATCGCATCAGTGTTACATCTAAAGCGATCAGACATTGAAGCTAATTAGGAAACAAGAAGCGGAGTTAAAGGTTTGCTTGCTAGATTTCTGATAAAGAAAGCTCGAGAATTCCTAAAGGCTATGAGTTTCCATGCATTCGAAGACATTTTGGCCTTGTTAATCTATAGCTTGGTGCTATTTCCTAATCCCGACCAGTTTGTAGATGTAAACACCATCAAGATATTCCTCACTCGTAATCCTGTGCCTACCTTACTTGGGGATATTTTGCATTTTCTCCACACTCGTACTACCAAAAGGCAAGGAACTCTCATGTGTTACATATCATTACTTTCTAGGTGGTTTATTTCACACCTTCCTCAATCAGTAATGAAGAACGAGCAAAGATTGAAGTGGTCTCAAAGGATGATGTCACTCTCTCATTCAAATATTCGTTGGTGTCTTTTTTCTCAAAAGGACTTCACTTTCATTGAGCGTTGTGGCGAATTCCCTAATGTACCACTCCTTGGCATAAGGGGAGGTATCACTTACAACCCTTCTCTAGCTCTACGTCAGTTTGGAGATGGTCTTCATGATATGCTTCTCCAAGACATTGTGTTTGACTACGAAAACGATCTCCAGAACTACTGTCGAAGATTTGTGCACGCTTGGGGCATGGTAAAGGAGACTGATACCAATACTTTGGGGCACAAAAATTCCATTCCTTGGGAACCTTACCTCAAATGGGTGCGAGCTCGAGCTCAAAACCTCATGATGTCGTTTACAGCTGTTCTACCAGTGGTTATGGAACCTATTGCCGAAAGTGATGAATCCTATATCATTCTTCATCCAGACATGCCTACTAATTTCGAAGACTTGAAGAGATCCTGATTTAGCTTAAAGAAGAAAGGTATACATTCGAAGCTCAATGCCATGCAAGCAAGAAGAAGGTATTATAGTTGACAAAGATACTTCACGAGGAGCGAAGCATCAACACGTACTTCAATACAAAAAGGAAGCGTCCATGGAAGACCTAAGCTCTAGGAACTTCTTTTTATTTGTTTAAACTTTCTTTTGTACTTTCTAAAAGTAAACTAATAAAAAGTTTGTCCGTGCTTGTTTAAAAATTTTAAATTCCTAAGGTCCTTAAAAACATTGCATTGATAACATTGCATATCATGGTATAACATTTCATAACAGGTAAATTCAAGATCGGATTTCTTATTCTCTCGCTATTTATTTCAGCAGAAATGGCTCTTGAACAGACTGTCAAAGATCTCTAGGCTCAGAACGTCCAATTCCAGGAGATGTTCACCAATTTGGCCCAAGGCCAGAAAGATCTGAAGAAGCTCATCACCAGAAAGAAGAAGACCATTGGTATTCTCAACATGGGAAGAAATCACAAGGGTCTAGTCAAGGTGGTCAAACAACTCGAATTCTTAAACAAGAACGGTGAAACTGAAGGAAGTATCAAGAACAACGAAGGAAGGCATCATGAGTCTGAAAGCGAAGAGGAAGACTATGTGAACGAGCAGTATCCTCCTGACAACGAAAAGTAACGAGCAGTATCCTCCTGACAACGAAAAGTACAAGCAACTTGAAGACCGTATGAATGTTGTGGAAAATCTAAAAATGTCAGGGCTTAACTTTGATGATCTGAGTCTTGTTCCTGGTGTGGTAATTCCCCGCAAGTTCAAAGTTTATACCTTTGCCAAGTATGATGGCATCTCTTGCCCAAAGCTACATCTGAATTCCTATATTCAGAAGATCCATCCTCATACTGAAGACAGGAAATTGTGGATCCATTTCTTTCAAGAGAGTTTATCCAGAACTCAGTTGGAGTGGTATTGTCAACTAGAGAGTACCCACATTCATACTTGGAATGACTTAGCAGATGCTTTCTACAAGCAGTACCAGTACAATGCTAAATTGACACCTACCTGTAGGCAACTATAGAGCATGTCTATGGGTCGTGACGAGAAGTTCAAAGAGAATGCCCAAAAATGGAGAGATTTAACAGGCAAAGTGCAACCACCCTTTTCCAATAGGGAGTTGGTTGACATGTTTATGGGAACACTGACAGACCCATTCTTCAATCATCTTATTGGAAATTCTTCAGTCGGATTCACCGAGCTGATGTTGACAGGCGAACGTATCGAAGTTGGAATTAAGATCGGAAATATTCAAGTAGAAACATATTCAAATGCGGAGAAGAGATCTTTTGGTGGTAAGAAAGAAGCAAATGTTGTGTATAGTCAAAAGAGTCGTGACAACGCTGATCGCACTCAATTTGTGGGGGCAGTCGTGATATCCAATCACATACCAGCACAACCTCAACGAGACAACGCGCGTATGCAGAACGCGCCACGAAGACAATTTACGAAGATCAACATGCCATTGTCTCAAGCATTGTAACACATGTTGAAAGCAGAGCTGCTTACTTTGAGGGATCCTCCTCAATACGTCAACACTTCCTCTCCAAAGTACAATCCTAATGCAAAGTGTGCATACCACTCTGATAGCCTGGGGCACGACACCAACAATTGTTGGGCCCTGAAGAACAAGATTCAAGACATGATTGAAGCAAGGGAAATTGAATTCGACCCTCCCATCGAAAATCTAAATGTGATCAACGCACCAATGCCTGGCCATGGTAAAAGTTCCAATACTGCTGAAAATGACTCATATGTTTATGATGTGAATGAGCTGACTATTCCTCTGATGACTATCAAGAAAGATTTGCTGCAAGCTAGTGTATTTCCAGGATGCCCTGATAACTGTCGTTGGTGTGCATCTGAATCTGATGGATGTGCTTGGTTGAAGAGGTGTATTTCATGCATGATGGAAAACTGAGAAGTGCTATTTCTGAAACCTCCATCTGTGGAGAATCTGTGCGAAGACATTTCTAAAAATCTAAAGATCGAAGACGTAAGCGAAGCCATACCAAAAGTCTGGGATACCTTGGGGATACCGCTCCCGAAAGTTACAAGATTCCAATCGAAGACATCAAGGCAACCAGATGGGGAGACGATTATCCGGAAGAGTATGCTGATGTGAACACAATAAGGATTACCTCTGCCGATCCTGCGCCTAGAGTGGCACCCGTGATTATTACCTCGCCCAGATTAATTCCATATTCCTCCAACAAAGCTATACCTTGGAATTATGGAGCCGAAGTTTACTATCATGGCGTCAAGGAAGAACCTTTGACCATTGAAGACATTGCAGTTGAAGCTACCAATCCTGACATCGAAAACATCACCAGATCGAGCAAGGTAACCAGAGCCGTAAGAGTATTTTCTCTAGAGATCTATCCTCCGAAAAACAATACTAAACCAATTCGCATTCCTGCTATTGAACCAATTCCAGAAGCTCGAGGGAAAGAAAAAGTAACTCATCCTACTCAGACAGAAGTACCAAAGGAAGTTGTTGAGGATACCTCCCACCAAGAAATGGAGGAAATTCTAAAGATCATCAAGAAGATCGACTACAATGTTGTGGAACAATCGGGACAAACTCCGTCCAAGACATCCATGCTAGTTCTGCTATTGTGCTCTAAGGCTCATGCTAAAGCCTTAGTAAAGTTTTTGAAGAATGATCACATACCGCAAGACACTACTGTTGATCAATTCGAAGGTTTTATTGCTAGCCTTACCACCAACAATGGTTTAGGTTTCTCTGATGCTGATTTAACTCCTTCCAGAAGGAAACACAACAAAGCCTTGCACATCTCCATTGAATGTAAGGGCACTACATTGTCTCACATATTGGTGGATACTAGTTCTACTCTGAATGTTCTGCCGAAGAGCGCTCTTGACCGACTTAATGTTGAAAACGTGGTCATAAAGCCCGTGACATAATCGCAAGAGCTTTTGATGGTTCGAAAAGAACAGTACTTGAAGAGCTCAACCTGCCATTTAAAGTCGGTTCCCTGACTTTTGACTCTACTTTCTTTGTCATGGATATTCGTCCAACTTATTCTTGCCTACTCGACGCCTTGATACATGGGGTGCATCACACCTCTACCCTACATCAAGTCAAGTACCCAATGAAGGGAAGATTGTTACAGTATGTGAAGAAGAATATATAGTAAGCCATCTGCAGTCATTCCAATACATCGAAATGGAAGGTGAACTCATCGAAACCCCCTGTCAAGCTTTTGAAGCAATTCCACGAGTCATTCCTGTTGACTCTCCTGTCACTCTTGAAGTTACTAGAGTTCCACCGAAGATGGCCTCCTTGAAAGACACCAAAGTTGTGGTTGAAGAAAGAGGTTGTACTATTTGGGGTCAGCTCCCCGATTTTCCATTCAAATTTGACAAGACTGGTTTAGGCTTCACTATCAAAGGTCAGAAGATGATGCGTCACGAACGTGCCGGCAAACTTCCTTTCCACATCCAAAAAAGCGGAGTCCATGCTATAGAATATGACGATGGAGACTTCGACATCAACAATTGGATCTTCCCAACTCCATACGACATACTCAACAATTAGAAGATTGAGTATGTCATACCAATCTCCTTTAGACATGAGTAATCGCTTTTTCTGCTTTTATGCTTTCGAACAATAAAAGACGGGAAAACTATCTACATTATGAGAACTATTCATCTCAAAAATAGCCAAGACAAAAGGCTTATTCTGACTCTCTCTTATTATCAACTGCTCCGGATGGCATCTTTAAGACCATCTCCGACTACACATCTTCATCTCTCCGGATGGCATCTTTAAGCCCGTCTCTGATATCTCTCTCCTCCAAAACACGAACGCAGAGTCTAGCATACGACTCACTCCCCAGCATTATCTTTTCCAAATGGAATCTATAAGCCCATTCTAGCGCATCTCCAGCAGAGTCTCCAGTTCTATAATACGTTGGGAGAACTGACTTGTTTGTTTTGCATTTTATCGCAAATGTTGCGGATAGCAAGAGTCGCCACCGACTTTTCTTTTATCCAATTAAGGGAAGGTGAAAAGAACAGGAAAAGACCTTATTTAGATTCTAAGTACGGGAGGAAGTTATGAAAAGGGAAGGTATTAGCACCCTTTCCATTCGTAGTTATCTACGGGCTCTTTATTGCTTAGCTCACTTTATAAATTACTTTCTGTGTGTGTGTGTTTGAAAAGAATTTTTGAAAAGGCACTTCACTTTGACTTTATAATGATTCTCGCTGGAATGTTTACGAAGTGTTTGGAAATGTTTTATTTCGGAAAAGTGTTTAAGTTTGTAATGATTCACACTGGAATATATACAAAGTGTTTGAAAAGTTTTTGAAAATAGTGTGAGGTGTGAAAAGTATTTTGAATTGATTGGAGCAAGCAAAAGAGTCTTATTACCTACTCAGAATGGTCGCTTCCATGTTATTTTTCTTTCCTCTAGGGTAGCTCTATCCATACCATTAGTTGGTAGGTAACTCTATCCGTTGGATTTAAAGGGTCATTCGAAGGGTCATCGTATGGTCATATAAGGCAACATGTAAGGATACCTTAGCATATTCGTAGGGACGATCACCAATTTTCGTAGGCAACAATCGAAGGACGAGATCATGTATTCGTAGGCAACATCGAGGGTCATCGAGGGTCATCGAGGGACTATGATATTTGTATCGAAGGGACTGTGATGATATTGTTTATAAGAGTCTTAGCTAAGATATCCCTACGTTCGAGGAACATGACCATGTTTCAAAAGGCAACAAGAGAGGATACCCTAAGATGAGTGCATGTTATCTTGAAATTAGGAGTGATCTATATTGTTTTTAATCTTGCCATACACGCCTAGTTACTAGCAGTTAAATATGTACAGAAATTAAAGTGCGAAAATGCAAAGTGCGGAAAGTAAATCCTACGTTATTACATGGCTTTGGGGAAGATATATAATAGGAGTGCGGAAAGTAAAGGGCGGAAATGTAAGGGTGCGGAAAGTAAATCCTACGCTATTACATAAAAAAAAGACTTGTGATCTATACATCCTTTCTAGAATTATAAATGCAAAATAAGAAATAGATAATCAGAATAATAAGAAAATGTTAGTAAAATGTTTTGGAAATTAGTAGAAAAAGGTTTCAGGTTAGTAATCCTAATTACTAGAAAAGAAATTATTTTTGGAATTTTTGTGATTGATTTTAAAGAAAAAAACCTAATTCTAATTAATTAGTATTTAATTAGACAAATGATTTTTAATATGAAGAAAAAGAAAATGTTTTTGTGTCAAAAATTAAATAAAGGTTTTCGAAACCTAAATCTAAACATTTTTTAGAGTTTTAGAAAATAGTTTAAAAGATAATTGAAAAGAAAATAAATTAGTTAAGAAAATTAAAAAGAAAATAGAAAAATAAATGATTTTTGTGTTTTTTGTCAGAACTTCTGACTTGGTTCGTCCCAAACTTCTGGCTCACTCTTTCCAAAACTTCTGGAAATTGGGTCATCGTTCCTTGCCAGAACCTCTTGAAACTGTTCTTTCCAAAACTTTTGGAACCTGGATGGTAATTCCTTCCAGAACTTCTGGAAACCTTCCTTCTAGAACTTCTGGAAACCTGTATGGAAGTTCCTTCTAGAACTTCTGGAAACTTGTTTTCCAGAACTTCTGGAGGTTGTATGGAAGTTCCTTCCAAAACTTCTAGAAACCTGTTTTCTAGAACTTCTGGAGGTTGGATATGTTACCTGCATAAATCAGAAAGATGTTAGAAAAAGTGAGTTAAAGAAAGGGGTGGCACTGGGGATCGAACCCCAGACCCCTTGGATTTTACCAACGCGCGCTTGCCAACTGATCTGAGTGGCTTTGTTGTCTGTGAAATACAACCATTTGGTTATAAGTGTCAACGTGTTTTGTTTTAAATTTTCAAACAAAGTCACGCGTAGTCCCCTAATGCTAGAACAGACGAATTAGATCACGCCACGCCTAGGGTCAGAAGTCTTCGTCGGTCAAACGAGTCAGTGACACTGGAGCAAAGCTCTGATCGTCTTCTTCGGCTGCCTCAAAACCTAAACCTGCAAAATAACAAGAACTGGAGTATGAGGTTAAGCCTACCCCCTGTAAATTGATCCCTGCGAGTTCAATAGTGGTGTCGGTTTAGTCTAAAATGGCCTGGAACATGTGGTACAAAGCTTCTCCGATCTAGAGCCCTAAGAATGGCAGATCGTGTTTTGGCCATTAGAGCTCATCAACGATTTCCCAGATCTGTTCTATGACATCGCATGAACATATTAGAACGGTTAGTTTCAAGTAAAACACGTAAAAAAACAGAATACGAAATCAAGGAAAATATGCAATCGGAGGATCATAGTATGCATGTTTCAGCATGTTATGGCCATGGATAATGATGTGTACTTACTCAAACTTACCCCAGGAGCACAATGGAGTGCTTGAAAGTGATTGAATGTGGCTGGAATTTGAAATTCGAGTTTGCAAATTTCTTGAGATTTTTGTGAGTTTTAGGGTTTGTTCTTGAGGCAAGGGTTTTCTTCTTGCGCTTCTGATCTTGTAGTGTATTTATAGGAGAGTGCATTAGGTCAAGAATTATGGGAAAATATATTGCCTTGAATGCAAGAATATTTGATTTGGAATTTTCATCAAATCTTCCCAAAAGTGATTCAATCTTTCCTTAAATCCTTGTGCACGAATTTGAAAGCTTGCATAGGTTATCTTGGACCTCAAGATAAGTGAAAACCAAGCCCAACTTGTATTATCAATTACCTTTACATTTTATTTAATTTAATTTTAATTTTAGCCATTTAATTCAAAAATAAATCAAATAAAAAGGAAGGAGGCGTGGTAATGAGGGTGGATGACATGGATAATGTTAAGATCAAGTTTGGATCATGAAAACTTAGGCCCATTTGGAAAATATTTGCATTTGCTAGGTATTTTCCTTTGTGCACCTCCTCAAAAATGTCAAACTTGCATAATTTGTATCTTGCTCAATTTTCATCATATTTGAGTGTTATTGGACTTTTTAGAAATCTCAAGATGTAATCTAAACACTCCTTTTGGTTTCATCTTCATTTAAGTTTTCATGTTCATGAACACTTCTTTGCAAGAAGATGACTTTTTGTTGACTTTCAAAAGGACTTGTAATGTTTTGATCCATAACTTCCAGATGAAGCATTTTTAGCCAAAGCTTGTGAGACATGAAGTTGTAGAGAATTGGATTCCCTTCAAAATGAGCTTTAATGGAAAAATTTCTGATAAAGTATGTGAAAGTTATGCTTGGTCAAAGTTCTGTTGACGTTTGTCTGAAAAACCCTAATTTGGAAACTTTGACTTTTGATCAAATCTTGACTTTCCTTGAGGAATCATGATCAACCCTTGATAAAATGATGAATATTGCTTCAAAATATTTAGGTTGACCAAAAAATATGAAGTTTGACTGTATGTTGACCACAATTGACTTTCTGTCCAATACAACTAATTTTCAACCATCTGAGCAATTGGATGAGCAAATTTGACTTGTAAGGCTTGAAACTTGACATCGTGATCCCTTGAAGCATATAATGAGGTATGATGACCACTTTAAGCATTAGAAATCCATTTTGACTTTAGAGGAGCAAAACCCTAGTTTGGATTGATTGCTTAGGAGAGGGTTTGTCTGGTTAACCCTTGTGAAATCCTTAAGTATGAAGATGTGAATTGTCTTGAGAAGTAGGAGGGAAAATTTTGGGGTATGACAGTTTCCCCTGTTCAATCTTCTTATACCGGAAGGGTTATATTGGTATGCTTGCCTTTTGTGACTTGAAGGTAAAAGATGATTGAACACTCGAGTACACCTGAAAATTTGTTGTTGTATGGAATGGGATCGTCAGTCAACGATGCGTTGGAATGGGCTTATAGATGCCATTTGGAGAAGCTAATGTTGGGGAGTGAGTCATATGATAGACTCTGTGTTCGTCTTTTGGATGAGAGAGATATCAGACGGGCTTAAAGATGCCATCCGAAGAGATGAAGATGTGTAGTCGGAGATGTGCTTAAAGATGCCATCTGGGGAGGTTGATAATAAGAGAGAGTCAGAATAAGCCTTTTGTCTTGGCTATTTCTGAGATGAATAGCTATCAGAACGTAGATAGCTTTCCCATCTTGTTTCGGGTGTTAATCTTTGACCTGTTATCTGGGAATAATTTGCAAGGTCGTTTAGATAGTTCTCCCGTCTTGTTTCGGGTATTAATCTTTGACCTTCTGTTTGGAAAATAGCTTTTACCTGCTGGGGAAATAAATCTTGATAGGATATGGTTAGTCCTATGCAGATTATGATGCACGCGAGTGTATGACAATGTTATGATTTTTTATGAGCAATGCATAAATATAGATGTTATATTTCAAAACATATTCATCTTGAAGAAGATAGGAACATTCGGCTAGAGATCTTTGATTTATTCTTGGGGATGAAGTTGTTGAACACCCTAACTGGGGATAAAGGAGATTCAGATTCCTCCGATGCACTATCTGACCAAGTTTCGAGTCTGGATATTGTTGCTGTTGGGGGAATGATAATCATTGAGAGATACTCATTTGAGGATGAATATCTTGTGTATAGGCCTTGTTGGGGGACGATGTGATATAGAATAACCTGTTACTGCTTGGCGACTGATGTAATTGGTTGATGTGTTACTGCTCGGGGACCAATGTAACATGATAACTTGAGGATGTAGATAGGTCTGATAGGATCACTGCCCGGGGACTAACGTGATGAAGTTGATAGGATCACTGCTCGAGGACTAACGTGATGAAGATGAAAGGATCACTACTCGGGGACTAATGTGATGAAGTTGATATGATCACTGCTCGGGGACTAACGTGAAGATTTTTATAGGGTCCCTGCTCGGGGACTAACGTGATGAAGTTGAAAGGATCACTGCTCGGGGACTAACGTGATGAAGTTGATAGGATCACTGCTCGGGGATCACTACTCGGGTTGATAGGATCACTGCTCGGGGACTAACGTGAAGATTTTTACGCCATTCGAATCTTAAAGCTGATAGTAGCATAGTCTATAAGTAGGTGATCTGGACGAGACATAATCGTACGCTTAAATACCTAACTTTTTCCTAGACCGCCCTTTTGGGTTTTCAGTCTACCGGGATACCCTTTTTTGCCAAAGCCGCCTTTGCAGGTTTTTGACTTTCCGAGTGTACATTTTTGTATATATATCCTTAATTTTTTCCCGAACCTTTTTGGTTCTCCAGGATGCCCTTATTTTTGCCTAGGCCAGTCAACCTAGAGGGTCTCGTTTATGCGTAGTATTTTTTGACTATGTATGCATTCACAGGGTGTGGGAAGTCTTCTCCATCCATAGTGCTTAGTATCATAGCTCCACCGGAAAATACTGTTTTGACTACAAATGGTCCCTCATATGTGGGATTCCATTTTCCCCTGGGGTCACCTTGTGGAAAAATGATGCGCTTGACTACTAGATCACCGACTTGGTAGACTCGGTGCTTGACTTTTTTGTTGAATGTTGTGATCATTCGCTTCTGGTATATTTGTCCATGGCAGATGGTTGTGAGCCGTTTTTTGTCGATCAAGTTGATCTGGTCAAGGCGAGTCTAGACCCCTTCGTCTTCGTCTAACTCTGCGTCCTGGAGTACTCTAATTGAGGGTATCTGAACCTCGATAGGTAGCACTACTTCCATACCATATACGAGAGAGAAGGGGGTTGCCCCTGTAGATGTTCGTACTGTAGTGCGATAACCGTGGAGAGAAAATGGCAACATCTCATGCCAATCCTTATAGGTTTCTTTCATCTTCTGTATGATCTTCTTGAGATTCTTGTTGGCAGCTTCCACTGCGCCGTTCATTTTTGGCCGATATGGATAAGAGTTGTGATGCTTAATCTTGAACTGCGTGCAGAGTTCGGTGATCATTTTGTTATTGAGATTAGTACCATTGTCCGTGATAATCCTTTCGGGGACGCCGTACCGACATATAAGATTATGCTTGATGAATCGAGCCACAACATTCTTGGTAACAGATGCGAACAAGGATGCTTCTACCCATTTGGTAAAGTAATCAATAGTGACGAGGATGAAACGATGTCCATTGGAAGCGATGGGTTCGATCTCTCCAATCATGTCAATGCCCCATATTGCAAAAGGCCACGGAGCGGTCAGAATATTCAAAGGGACTGGAGGTATGTACACTTTGTCTACGTATATTTGGAATTTGTGACAAGATTGAACATAACGGTAACAATCAGCTTCCATGGTGGACCAATATTAACCTGCTCTTAGAATCTTCTTAGCCATTATATGTCCACTGGAGTGGGTACCGAATGCACCTTTGTGTAACGCTTCCATAATTTGTTTTGTTGTTTTCTGATCCACACAGCGGAGTAAGCACAAGTCGTGATTGCGCTTGTATAAGATGTCGTTGCTGAGAAAGAATTTGGAGGCGAATCATCTTAAGAACTTCTTATCATTGACAGATGCCCCTGCGGGATATTCCTGAGCCTCGAGATACCTCTTCACTTCGTAGAACCAAGGTTTCTCTTCTATTCCTTCGGTATTAAGTTCACAACAGTGTGCTAGTTCGTCTAGTCTTTCAATAGTACTTTGGGGAGCTTCGTTGTCCCATCTGACCTTGAACATAGATGACATAGAAGCTAATGCGTCTTCCAACTGATTCTCTTCTAGTGGGATGTGATCAAAAGTGATTTCTTTGAAGTAAGGGATCAGATTCAACACATGCTCTCGATATGTAATGAGATTCGGATGCTTCGTATCCCAATCCCCTTTAATCTGACTGATCACCAAAGCTGAGTCTCCATACACTTGCAAGAATTTGATTCTTAAGTCAATAGCAGCTTTGATACCCGTGATGCATGCTTCATATTCGGCCATGTTATTGGTGCATTCGAAACAAATTCTGGCGGTGAAAGGCGTGTATCCGCCTGTAAGAGATGTAATAATGGCGCCAATACGATTGCCAAGTGTATTTGGGGCTCCATCAAAGACCATGGTCCATCGGGATCCTGGTTTAGGTCCTTCGTCTGGTCCAGGTTCTTCGTAATCAGTGACTAACATAATATCCTCATCTAGAAACTCGAAATGCATAGACTGATAGTCATCTACGGCTTGATGATCCAAATGATTGGATACTATACTTCCTTTGATTGTCTTCTGAGTAGTATATTGGATGTCGTATTCGGTCAAGATTATTTTCCATCTTGCTACTCTTCTGGAGAGAGAAGGTTTCTCGAATATGTATTTTATCAGATCCATCTTAGAGATCAACAAGGTAGTGTGAGTCAACATATATTGTCTTAGTCGGCGAGCAGCCCAAGCCAAAGCGCTGCGCTGCAAGTTTTCTCAAGCTGTGAGTATCTTGGTTCACAGTCGGTAATCTTTCTGCTAAGGTAGTATATTGCATACTCTTTTCAACTAACCTCGTCATGTTGCCCCAACACACACCCCATTGAGTTCTCTAATACTATTAAGTACATGATAAGAGGTCTTTCTCTGAATGGTGGTATCAGGATAGGAGGATTTTGTAGGTACTCCTTGATTTTGTCAAAAGCTGTCTGGCAATCTTCATTCCATTTCACTACTTGATCTTTCTTCAGTAACTTGAAGATTGGCTCACAGGTAGTAGTTAAATGTGCAATAAATCTTGCAATGTAGTTTAGTCATCCCAAGAAACCTCTGACTTCCTTCTCGGTACGGGGAGCTAGCATTTCTTGAATAACTTTAACCTTGGCAGGGTCAACTTTAATACCTTTACCACTGACATCGTATCCCAGGAGTTTACCAGATCTGACTCCAAAGGTGCACTTGTTAGGATTAAGTGTTAGTCTGTATTTCTTCAGTCTATCAAACAACTTTCGCAAATGATCGAGATGTTCTTCTTCAATTTGTGATAGAGATATCATGTCTTCGACGTAGAGCTCTATCTCGTGATGAATCATGTCATAGAATAAAGCTACCATGGCACGTTGATATGTGGCGCCAACTGTAACACCCCAATATTACCCAAGGTTTATTATACAAAATTAGAGTAAATTAAAATTTCATAAACTCAATACTGAGGCATCACACCTTCCAAACCAAATCACTTTAAGCAGTTTACTTTAAAGTATAAATCTCGGATACATAGCATCGTCGGAAAACATAAATTGAATCATAAAAATCAAAACATCTTCTTTATTAAACTTCCTCATAAAATCATATTTTCATAAAGTATGATTCTTATACACAAAGGAATAACAACAATAGAACAACAACAAGACAACATAAATATTCCCCCCGAGTGCTACGTATCGAGCGAATCGACTAACTAATAGCAGCCATAAACTTCGTCTTCATAACCTGCACGCTACCAATATAATGGTAGAAAACATAAATTAAAGGCATGATAAAGTATATATATATATATATATATATATATATATATATATATATATATATATATATATATATATATATATATATATATATATATATATATATAATTATAAAGAGTATAGATTAATAAGTACAATTCCAACACTTATTCAAAACTTACTTACTTTAATCGTCATACTAATGTGTATAATCTACACTTTATCGCCATAACCTCAACAGTATAAATCATCGCAACAACACATAAACTATAAACAACAACACCAAACAATGCTAATAACATAAACAACATAAATGAAATCATCACCAATTGGCTAAAGCTCATCGTCGCTTTTCGGCATAAAAACCCATCGTCACAAACATCATCACACAATATTTGCATTAAGCATTTCATCAAGTTAAATCATCACAAAACTCATCACTTATATTCATCACCTAGTTATCATGAAACTATCAAGTTATATTCATTTTATGTTCATCATAAAGATCATCACCAAACAAAGCATCATATATCATCGAAATTCAACATCGTCAATCAATTAAAAATCCAACACCAAACAACTCAAACATAAACATAACCTACTCCGTGAGATACGACTATGTTATGCATGTGGTACCCGTCGCTTTGTCCATAATTAGGAACACTTGGCATAAAAGCCTCGTCGCTTGGCATAAAAGCCCTCGTCGCCAATGCAATGTATGTGACTCGATAATAAAACAACACAACACAAAAACATCATCATCGCTCATCAAAATTGGCATAAATCCCACATCTCCATAATTTATCCACATCAAGATAAATATATCATCGCATCATATTTGCATTATGCAAAACATCACCAAACAATTTATCATCATAAAAAATCATGCATTCACAAATCGGAAGCATTTATTAACAACATCAATATAATCATCACATCATCATGTACAAAGACATATATCATCGCATCGCATATCAACAAGTATTCATTAATAAATAAACCGTCGCAAACATTATGTTTATTCACACAACATCATTATCAATTAATCCACCAATTTTCAAAAACGGAAAAAATAGTCAAAACACCAATAATCGTCGCGAAATCCATTCTTAATTACCGGCATTAATTATAAACATCAACGTCGAACTCGGATAGTTCATATATGTCTTAAATTGACTAAAAAACAATCCGGTTCAATTTACCGTAAATTGGCCTATTTCAGGTCGTTTCGTAAAACTCATAATTTCTAAAAACTAACCTCACCACTACGTTCTACACGTCAAACTTAGCTAGCACGTCAATTTTCATTGAATTCGGAGCAACTTGCTCCGTCATCGAATTTACCAAAATCGGAAAATCGGAACATAATCGGGTTCTAAATTTAATCGGATAAATTATGTCCTAATTATATTTTATGGATGTCAATTTCTACTAGGTGTAATTGGGATTATTTGAACAAACAGAAGTCATTTCTTAAAATTATGCAGGAAACTAATTTGATAGAAAAACAGAAAACAGTGTTTACAGAAAAATCACAAAACAACAAAACTCTTCATTCTCCTAGACCACACAGGGACGCATGTCCCTTGCTCCTCCTCTACAAATGGAGGCGGGTGCCTCAAGGAGGGGGATGGCCGCCCCACACCATGAGGTGGGCGCCTCCCCCATGTTACTCCCTCCACTATTCGTTCATCTTCTTCCTGCAATATTTGTTTCTTACAGTTTTCTTTTTTCTAGTTTTTATATTTTGCTGTTATGGTTTTTCTTTCCCATTTCCATTTCCATTTTCATTCTATAATCCATATACTACAACACTAATAACAACACACCCATAATCCCTACTCCTAAGTCAACTTTTCTAAACCATTTCAACAATCAACCAACCAAACCCTATAAATCAACTATCAATTTTTCCCCAATCCAAATTATAACCACCAAACCCTAACTATATGAAATGGAAATCAAACCCCTTACCTCTAGCTTGGTTGATTCTTGATGATTCTACAAAACCCAATCATCAAGCTTGATCATGTTATTCCTCTTCTTCTCCTCTTGCTCTTCTTCTCCCAAAACCCTTTCTTTTCTCTCCAAGCTTCTATGCTTCTATTTGGCTTTGGTTGTAGAATGGAAAGAAAATGAGGAAATGTGGTTTTATATGTTGTTTCTTACTAGAAACAAGGGTGCAAACCCCATTTCTACACAATTAATCCTCACACCCCCATCTATTCTTATAAATTAACACACTAATAATATCTACTAATATTATTAACTCAATCAATTAAAATAATTCCGGGATATTAAATATCGGATCCGAATAATATTTTACCGGACCGAACGAAACGTCGCCAAATATATTAATAGATATATCAATTAATATAAATATTCTCATCGCAAAATAAATATCGATCGATAATTCAAAAATATTAATATAATATAATATTAATTAAAACAGGGCGTTACACCAGCGTTCTTCAGTCTGAACGACATGACTTTGTAATAGAATGTGCCCCACTGTGTAACAGAAGTAGTCTTTTCCATGTCTTCGGGGGCCATTTTGATCTGATTGTAACCGGAGAAACCATCCATGAAGGAGAAAACCTTGTATTGAGCAGTGTTATCAACCAGGACATCAATATGTGAAAGTGGGAAATCGTCTTTCGGACTTGCTCTATTCAGATCTCGGTAGTCCACACACATACGTACTTTGCCATCCTTCTTAGGTACGGGCACCACGTTCGCAACCCACTGTGGATAAGAAGTAACAGCTAGGAAACCGGCATTGAACTGTTTCATAACTTCGGCTTTGATTTTCTCGGATATCTCAGGACGCATACGACGAACCTTTTGCTTCAAAGGGAGAAAACCTTCTTTCTTCGGTAGTCGGTGTACCACAATGACAATGTCTAAACCTGGCATGTCTTCGTAGGACCAAGAAAAAATCTCAATATAGTCTCACAGCATCTGGACCAATCTCTCTTTGACATCGCTCTCAAGACCTGCTCCTATCTTGATTTCCTTTCTGTCTTCGTCAGTACCTAGATTCACAACCTCGACTGGCTCCTCGTGTGGTTGTATAACATGTTCTTCCTGTTGTAGTAGCTTGGCAAGTTCTCCTGGCACTTCACAATCTTCCTCGCCTTCGTCTTCGGCTTGGTAGATCGGATTATCAAAGTCATATTTAGCAATAGCAGAGTCGTTATCGATGAGATTCAGAGTGAATCTGCAGTGTATTATGTGGGTGGGTGTAAGAACACGTAGCTTTTTGAAAGGGTGATAAAGTAAAAAGAAAGATAAAGAGAAAATATTTGAATGCAAAAGTCCAATGATTTATTGAATGAAAATATGCGAATGACAAATAATAACCCTCACAAACGAGTCGTGGTGTCCCGGGAAAGGCACTAGGCTTAAAGTTTATTGTTCGAAAGCATAAAAGCATAAAATACGATTACTCCTGTATAAAGGATATTGGTATGACATCTTTAGTCTTCCAATTGTTGAGTCCGTCGTCTGGAGTTGGGAAGATCCAATTGTTGATGTCGAAGTCGCCATCGTTGTCTTCTATAGCACTGACTCTGCTTTTGTTGATGTGGAAAGGAAGTTTTTCGGCACGTTCACGGTGTATCATCTTCTGACCATTGATAGTGAAGCCTAAACCAGTCTTGTCATATTTGAATGGAAAATCGGGGAGCTGGCCCCAAATAGTACAACCTCCTTATTCAACCACAGCTTTGACGTCTTTCAGTGAGGCCATCTTCGGTGGAACTCTAGTAACTTCGGGAGTGACAGGAGAGTCAACAGGCATGACTCGTGGAATTTCTTTGAAATCTTGACAGGGGGTTTCGATGAATTCGCCTTCCATTTTGATGTATCGGAATGACTGCAGATGGCTTACTATATATTCTTCTTCACCGCATACAGTAACAATCTTCCCCTTCATGGGGTACTTCAGCTTTTGATGTAGGCTAGAGGTGACAGCGCCTGCCCCATGTATTCAAGGGCGTCCGAGTAGGCAAGAATAAGTTGGACGAATATCCATGACAAAGAAAATAGAGTCAAAAGTCTGGGAACCGAATTTAATTGGAAGGTTGAGCTCTTCAAGTACTATTATTTTCGAACCATCAAAATCTCTTACGATTATGCCACTGGACTTCATGGCCACTTCTTTAGCATTAAGTCGGTCGAGAGCACTCTTCGGCAGAACATTCAGAGCAGAACCAGTATCCACCAATACGTGAGACAATGTAGTGCCCTTGCATTCAATGGAGATGTGAAAGGCTTTGTTGTGTTTCCTTCTGGAAGGAGTTAAATCAGCATTAAAGAAACCTAAACCATTATTGGTGGTCAGGCTAGCAATAGAACCTTCGAATTGATCAGCAGTAGTGTCTTGCGGTATGTGAGCATTCTTCAGAAACTTTACTAAGGCTTTAGCATGAGCCTCAGAGCACAATAGCAGAGCTAGCATGGATATCTTGGACAGAGTTTGTCCCAACTGTTCCACAATATTATAGTCGCTCTTCTTGATGATCTTCAGAATTTCCTCTATTTCTTGCTTGGAGGTATCCTCAGCAACTTCCTTTGGTACTTCTGTCTGAGCAGGATGAGTTACTTTTTCTTTCCCTCTAGCTTCGGGAATTGGTTCGATAGCAGGAATGCGAATTGATGTAGTAGTGTTTTTCGGAGGATAAATCTCTGGGGAAAATGCTCTTCCGGTTCTAGTTACCTTGCTCGATCTTGTGATGTTGTCGATGTCAGGATTGGTAGCTTCAACTGTAATGCCTTCAATGGTCAAAGGTTCTTGCTTGACACCATGATAGTAAACTTCGGCTCCATAATTCCAAGGTATAACTTTGTTGGAGGAATATGGAATTGATCTGGGGGAGGTAATAATCAAGGGTGCCACTCTAGGAGCAGGATCAGAAGAGGTGATCCTTATTATATTCACATCAGCATACTCTTGCGGGTAATCGTCTCCCCATCTATTTGCCTTGATGTCTTCGATTGGAATCTTGTAACTTTCGGGAGCGGTATATTTCACCATGAAATCAAACTTTCCACTTGGTTGCCCCAAGGTATCCCATACTTCTGGTATGGCTTCGCTTACATCTTCGTTCTTCAGCTTTTAAAAACTTCTTTGAACAGATTCTCCACAGATCAAGATCCCCAACAGAGTCGCCATCTCCAGCCCATACAACAGCGAGTGCAAATTTTCAGGTGTACTCAAGTGTTCAATCATCTTCTACCTTCAGGTCACAAAAGGCAAGCATATGAATTTAACCCTTCCGGTACAAGAAGATTGAACAGGGGAAACTGTCATACCCCAAAATTTTCCCTCCTATTTCTCAAGACAATTCACATCTCCATACTTAAGGATTTCACAAGGATTGACCAGACAAACCCTCTCCTAAGCAATCAATCCAAACTAGGGTTTTGCTCCTCTCAAGTCAAAATGGATTTCTAATGCTTCAAGTGGTCATCATACCTCATCATATGCTTTAAGGGATCACCATGTCAAGTTTCAAGCCTTACAAGTCAAATTTGCTCATCCAATTGCTCAGATGGTTGAAAATCAGTTGTATTGGACAGAAAGTCAACTGTGGTCAACATCCTGTAAAACTTCATAATTTTTTGTCAAAGTCAATATTTTGAAGTAATATTCATCATTTGATCAAGGTTTAATCATGATTCCTCAAGGAAAGTCAAGATTTGATCAAAAGTCAAAGTTTCCAAATTAGGGTTTTTTAGACAAAAGTCAACAGAACTTTGACCAAGCATAAATTTCACATACTTTATCAAAAAAAATTCCACTAAAGATTATTTTGAAGGGAATTCAATTCTCTACAACTTCATGTCTCACAAGCTTTGGCCAAAAATGCTTCATCTGAAAGTTATGGATCAAAATATTGCAAGTCCTTTTGAAAGTCAACAAAAAGTCATCTTCTTGCAAAGAAGTGTTCATGAACATGGAAACTTCAATGAAGATGAAATCAAAAGGAGTCTTTAGAGTACATCTTGAGCTTTCTAAAAAGTCAAAGAACACTCAAAAATGTTGAAAATTGAGCAAGATTTAAATTGTGCAAGTTTGACATTTTTGAGGAGGTGCACAAAGGAAAATACCTAGCAAATGCAAATATTTTCCAAATTGGCCAAAGTTTTCATGATCCAAACTTGATCTTGACATTATCCATGACATCCACCCTCATTACCACGCCTCCTTCCTTTTTATTTGATTTATTTTTAAATTAAATGGCTAAAATTCAAATTTAATTGAATAAAATGTAAAGGTAATTGATAATACAAGTTGGGCTTGGTTTTCACTTGTCTTAAGGTCCGAGATAACCTATGCAAGCTGTCAAATTCGTGCACAAATGCTTTAAGGCAAGATTGAAACAATTTTGGGAAGATTTGATGAAAATTCCAAATCAAATATTCTTGCATTCAAGGCAATATATTTTCCCATAATTCTTGACCTAATGAACTCTCCTATAAATACACTACAAGATCAGAAGCACAAGAAGAAAACCCTTGCCTCAAGAACAAACCCTAAAACTCACAAAAATCTCAAGAAATATGCAAACTCGAATTTCAAATTCCAGCCACTTTCAATCCCTTTCAAGCACTCCATCGTGCTCCTGGGGTAAGTTTGAGTAAGTACACATTATTATCCATGGCCATAACATGCTGAAACATGCATACTATGATCCTTCGATAGCATATTTTCCTTGATTTCGTATTCTATATTTTTACGTGTTTTACTTGAAACTAACCATTCTAATATTTTCATGAGATGTCATAGAACATATCTGGACAATCGTTGATGAGGTCTAATGACCAAAACACGGTCTTCCATTCTTAGGGCTCTGGATCGGAGAAGCTTCGTACCACATGTTCCAGGCCATTTCAGACTAAACCGACACCACCATTGAACTCGCAGGGGTCGATTTATGGAGGTAGGCTTAATCTCATACTCCAGTTCTTGTTATATTGTAGGTTTAGGTTTTGAGGCAGTCGGAGAAGACGATCGGAGCTTTGCTCCGGCATCTCTGACTCGTTTGACCAGCGAAGTCTTCTGACCCTAGGCATGGCGTGATCTACTTCGTCCGTTCTAGCAGAAGGGGGCCAACGCGTGACTTTGTTTGAAAATTCAAAACAAAACACGTTAAAACTTATAACCAAATGGTTGTATTTCACACACAACAAAGCCACTCAGCTCAGTTGGCCAGTGCGCATTGGTAAAATCCAAGGGTTTTGGGGTTTGATCCCCAACACCACCCTTTTCTTTTCCTCACTTTTTCTAACATCTTTCTGATTTACGCAGGTAACATATACAGCCTCCAGAAGTTCTGGAAAACTGGTTTCCAGAAGTTCTGGAAGGAACTTCCATACAGCCTCCAGAAGTTCTGGAAAACAGGTTTCCAGAAGTTCTGGGAGGAACTTCCATACGGGTTTCTAGAAGTTCTGGAAGGAAGGTTTCCAGAAGTTCTGGAAGGAATTACCATACAGGTTCCAGAAGGTTTCAAAACTCCAACAACTTTTTGGGATTTTGCAAAACATAAAGTTTATGACACCAATTGAACATTTTTCGGTTCGGGACTGAAGAAAAATAAGATGAAGAAAGAAGCAATGTAGAGCTATGTTAAGCCATCGCATAGTGACTGATGTAGAAGTCACCCTACAACGAGGCCGGTCAAATATGATTTATGTGTTGAAAAGGCAAACATGAGGAATGATGTGTAGATCATCCTCTAATGTTTGTCAACACGTGTAAAATAAAATTAAAAAAAATAAGATGAAGAGGGAAAGGATATATCACAAAATCTTCAATGCGACAGATGAATTCATACGGTCTAACTTCATCAAAATCAACCAACTATCTTGGTGGATTTGATCATGAGACCTATCAACATCCAAGTTCCATTGATATTGAGGAAATTTATGGCTCCAAATAAATCCAAAAATCAGCAATGAGTTTTTAATAATAAAAAAAACAAATAAAAAATTGTTTGAAAATTAATTATTTAATTGGACTTTAATTGATGAAATACATAATGGTATCCACCAATATAAAATTCCAAGAAAATTATCCAAGGTCAAACAAAAGTCAACAAGTGCTGACAAAAAATTTTAGAATTTTTTAAAACTCAGAAACTATATTTTTTATTTTTTAAAAGTAAATAAATTAATAAAACAAATCAACAATTTAAAAAAATAGCAAAATCAGAAATAAAAAATAAACTGAGGTCACCAATATTTGTCAAATAAAAGAAAAAAATCATTAAAAAAACTTAAATCTAAAAATTAAATTATGAAAAAATAAAAATTAGAGAGAGAATATTTCAAAATATTTTTGTGAATTTTTTCAGAATTTTTGGGTCAAATAAGAATTTTCTATGATTTTTTTGAAGTTCAAAACATTTAAAATATAAAATCAGAAAATAAAATAAAAGTTAAAAAAATGTAGGCCATTGGATCATAGTCAAAACACATTAGTATGTTAATCCAATGGATCAGACGCGCTATGCTTGATATGGACCTCCTTGATTTTCACACCGGATTAGAAATTAAAATTAAAATAAAACGAAAAAATGTGGCGCGTTGGATCGAGTCTGACTCACTAAAGTAATCAGATCCAAGGGCTCCTATAATGCGCATATGGTAAGGCAAGCACACCGAACCGAATTTGAAAAAATTACATGGCATCACGTTATTGGTTGAAGACAGACACGTAGGTCGTCTTCATCCTCCGGCCATCTCCAATTCGTATTTCCAAAACTGTGAAATAAATTCCTCAGAACAATACCATTGGATTCGTCTCTTCAAGACGGTTCTAATGGTACCATCGCAAAAAAATTATTTCACTTGTACAAAGGATAATTTGAAGAAAATCAGAAAAATAGCAAACACTTGGTTTCAAAAATTCAGAGTCAATTCTCAATGAAAATGAAAATGGTGAAGATCACGAGGATCAGGGAAATAAGGAGAATAAATTAGTACTTGATTTGAAACGATTTGGTCAGGAATCCTACCTGAACGAAGTTCACCTTCAGAGCTCTGAAACTTGACTTGGATAGCACGATTCAGGGGAACTCAAGGCACGATTATTTCCCTGTTAGCTTCAGCGAAGTTTAAGGAAGAAGAATCAGTGGTTAATTTCAAACTAGAAGGGCTTTAAGAGTGAAAACGAATTTGCAAAAATGTGAGGTTTGGAGTGAGTTTGGTAGCGATTTTATGGCTCTCAAAGCTTGAGGAATGAGTGAGGAATAGTCCTCTATTTATGGGGTAGTGAATGGTGATGAAAGTGGGGAGAAATTATGCTAAAATCGTGCAAGCCAAGCTAGCTGAAATCGTGCCAAACGTGGGACTCGAAAGACATCAAAATAATCTCATTTCAAGTGTAATTTGCATCAAAACGAATAAGGGCAATTAGTTAAACATGATGAGCATCTAATCTTTGAGTAATTCGCCTTGTAATCCAACTTTACTTGTGGTAAATTTTTTGATTCGAAGCCAAAATTGGATGTCATGGAGCTTTATTCAAACATGTATAGCTCATTGCTCAGGGACCTTTATGATGCAATCTTGGACTCTTTTGGAAAGCTGAGGTTGCATACTTTGAAATGTGCTTGGAAAGGTGTCATTTGGCATCTTGATCTAGAAGTTATGCCCTCTTGAAATCGTGAAAAATCATCTGATTTTCTACACTTAGAAAAAATTATATGTCTTTCACAAAAAATGACTTATAATCTTTTTAATCCACACATGTCCTTCCATTAAAATTTTTCTCTTGTCCATCAAGATTATATGAAGTAAGTCTCTCACAAAGAAGTTTGCAAAAAGAACCAACCAAAAACTCCAAAAAATGAGAGTTGTGGCCTTGTGAAGTTGATGGAAAATCATGAAATGACCTATAATCTTTTGACTTCTTCAAGAAACTTCCAAACACTTTCAATCTTTGAAACTTAAATGGAGATAAAGTTCACATCTTCAAGATTATTTTGAAAAAATAATGACCTCAAGGTGATAAATAATGATCAAGATATGATCTCTTGAAGTTGATTGATCAAGAATTGAGAAATCTATCAATGGCTTGTAATCTGTTGACTTCTTAGGAAAATTTCCAAGCATTTTCTCTTCCTACCAATTGAACTAAGCTGTATTAGAAATCCTTAGGTTCATTGTGAACAAATAATGAGCTCAAGGAAACAAGGGATGACCAAGTTATGATCCTTTGAAGTCATACAAGATAGATGAAGTATCAATCTAGAGAGTTTGCAATCATAGACCTTCAAAAAAATATTCTCACCAATTAAAATCCTTGGATTAAAGGATATATATGTTAGAAGTCCTTTTAAGAGTCAATTGGCTTTGGAATCATCCACAAACACCAAAATATGGTCCTCAAAAGTCCAAAACCCTAGTTTCCAAGTAGATGGCCATGGTGTGGAAAATTCTTCAACTTTGATAATCTTATTCACATATGGAGCATTCACTCAAGATGGGATACCATATTAGATGGCAAGAGAAATCTTCAATGATAAACAACACTTCAAAATCTTGAGAGTTGGGGAGAGAAGGCATGGAAATAAACATATGAACCTATAGACTTCTTGAAGAAGAAACTCTTGCATCATTCACCTACATCACAACATTTAGAGAGCAAATGATATACACATCGTGATTAGCCAAGTATCAATCATCACACACAAGAAATAAACACATTCAAAGGTACTTGGTGATATTCCAAAGGCAAACTCAGAGATAAGAGAGAGAGAGAGAGAGAGAGAGAGAGAGAGAGAATCCCACTTTGTGATCTTTGTGCAATGCAATGGCATGAGATATTAGAGAATCTTAGGGGCAAATATTGGGGTACAACAAACACTACATATTTTTAGTTCTCTAAGTGAAAAGACTTCGACCATGTCACCAAAAGTTCCCCATCTGACCATTCCATTGGGAATTGCTTCAACTGGAAACAACAACAAGGTCGTCGAAGAACTTTTCGACTTACATGAAGTAAATCCAAAATTCACCCTTTTAAGGCCATAACCATTAAACCCCACTTAAATTTCTGGTCGAAAATTCCAAGATAACAAGCCCCCAATGCTCACTTTGATATGTGCAATAAATCATTACCACTTTTAATGTCATATGAAAATGCATGAACATGAGATTCAAAATATTTATTTCCTCTTAGAATTCATTGATTTTCAACATTATTGCCCTAATGTAATCAAAGACAAATCTACTACTTTTCCATCTAAACCCTCTATGGATGACTTCTCTTTCCTCAATGCCTTTAAAGTGCAGACCATGAGCTCCTCAAATCAAGGAAGTGTTTTGGTTCCCTCTAATTTTTAATTGGATCAAATGTAATACAAATGATCCATATTTAGGTAACAACGTTCCTTCATCTTGCATTGGTTTGCTTATAAATAAAAATAATGGTTGTGTCGTTATTTTGTTACTCAGCTTCGTATTCATAACTCTCTTTATACAGAGCTAATGAGCATAATTCTAACCAATATTAAATTTTCCTTATTACTAATCGTTAGTTGGTCACTGTTGAATTTGATAAATAAAAAGTCACGATTTGATTCCCACAACTGCAATTTGGAAGGTCTAGTGGACCCGATAAAAAAATTTCTTTGTTGCATTTCACTTAGTAGTATTATTGAAGATCCAATTATTATTAGAAAGGAAATTGTTAATAATGTTAGGCGTGCCTAAATATAAATAAATGTATTGCTTTCTTGAGTGTCAAATTGGGTCCCTCCTTTTGTTCCTAATCTTTTCATTTCTAAAATATGAGATTTATTTATTTATTTTAAAAGTGAAGAATGGTATGCTTGAGAGAAAAACTCCTCAAAATAAATTTGGGTCCATCTATTTTCTTCTAGCACTAATGATGGAGTTAGTATAGTAAGCCGTCAAGCAAACGTTGTTTTTTAGATGGAGAGATATGATTTTATGTTAACATCCAAATATGTTTTAAATTTACTCACATAATACCGAGTTTGTTATTGTTTATATAAATTTTAAAAAAATTATCTCTCATAAATATTTGTGAATATGTATTCAAGTTTAATAAAAAATTAAATATTAAATTACAAAATCTTTAATAATATTACATAGCAAAATAAAGTTTGGTTTTGATCTTGTAATTTTTGAACTATTGTCTATTTTATTATTATTTGACCATCTTGTGTTTTGAATAACTTTTGAATAAATTAATTGGGTTTTCTATTTATTAATAAATTAGGTTATAAATTAAAATTTATAAACAAAACTAATGAAGCCTTTTATTATTTTCCAAAACCACTACTATGTATTTGCTTATTCCTAGAGCGGCAATAGTAACCAAAATAACACCGTCATTTCACTAACATTGAGGAAGAAAAGTTTATTCCAAGACTAGATTCCAAGATCCAAAAGAATGAAACAAAATTTTCACATGAATAAATAAGAAAAGAATATAACAAATTTAATAGATGATTCCTAATTAATTTGGTGCCAAGGTTTATATTCTTTGTCTTTGAACCATATAAAACGGTAAGGGAATTGTGCATTGTTTTCACTTTCCATTGTTAATTATGATAAAATGGTATTTGTTGCTAGTAAGTATTTTATATTTTGTTTTTTTCTCTTTGTTCTTTTGTTTTTGTACTGCAATATAGATTTATATTGAAATTTAAAATATTTGATCAATTACACATTAATATATTTACTAAAATTAGTTTAAACTATGATATTTTTTATAAAAGTTATTAATTTATAAATATTAATAATTTATTTAAATTAATAAATAAATATGTTCAATAAAGATTAAACTAGTTAATAATAATTTATACTCATTTAACTCAACAACTATATATCAATTGAACAGCCTCACTAAATCTAAAATATATATATATATATATATATATATATATATATATATATATATATATATATATATATATATATATATATATATATATATATATATATATATATATATATATATATATATATATATATATATATATATATATATATATATAATAATAAAGAAAAACAATTATCAATTATATTTTTAGCATATAAAAAAGTAGAAATAAATAAATAGTAATAAAAGCTACAAGCTAACAAATAATCGGAAATATAAGATAAAAATAAAATTTGAGATCAATATTATAGGTATGATCAGAAATATATATACATAATTGCTGGATTGAAACATACTATAAAATTATGTATGATCTATATTATAGTATGTTTCAATCCAACAATTATGTATATATATTATAGTAATAAAATTTTATAAGAATGAGTGCGATATAATAGGGAAAAGCAGGAGAAGGCGTGTGGGTAGTTATACCCTACTTAAAAGGGTAGTCATTGCAACTACAGGTGACCGTTGGATTGGAAGCGTGTGGGTCACGTGCAGAATTTTAAAAGATTTTTCGGGAATACATCTCGTTGTGGGCTTATGGTTTCTGGACGATTGATCACACGGTTTCAAAAGCATAAAACCGTATGACCAAGGGGGCTTATGATCATGCATAAATACCCAACCGAGATGTAGGGGCCGGAGGAGGATTCGTGGGCGTCCGGGGTAGATCTCGGGCGGAGATATGAGACCCGTGCCCGACCTGGTTCCCGGAATTGAGATAGGAGACCAGGTTCCACCCTGGGATACGGTCTGATCACCTGTTCGGAATAGAGTCCCGGATAGGAGTGGACGTTACAGATTGGGGAAGTAATGAGAGCGTGGAGCCATTAAGAGGGCGTTACAGAGTGAGCCATCATGGCGTGAAACGGTTGATTCCTTCATCTCAAAGCCATAGTTAATGCGCTAGGGCAGTTGCAGGAAGGGGAAAAGGGACTCCATGAATCGTTGATATAAATAGGGCTCCCGCCAGCGGGATAAGCAAGACAATCATCAGCTTGGAACTCTAGTCACTTCACTTGAGCTTCCAAATCCCTAAATATCATTAAAGAGGTTTTTCCTGCAAGAACATATATATATATATATATATATATATATATATATATATATATATATATATATATGAGGAGAGATCAAATTACACCCGAAGAGTTACACCATGAGTTACACTCGCTCAAAAACATCACTTCGGATTAATATTTTTTTAAATTAATTGTTGGATTGAAACATACTATAATATAGATCATACCTATAAAATTTAAGATCAATGTATAATGATTTACCATGTCATTGGATTACATCAAAATTAACGTCATCTCAAGTCCATTTTGACGTTAATTTTTAGATATCTTGATGTCATAGTAAATCATTATAGAATAATCTCAAACTTTATAGTATGTTATTGAACTGTGTAAGTCATGGTGTAATTTGTGTATATATATATATATATATATATATATATATATATATATATATATATATATATATATAGGAGGATCAACCGAAGAGTTACACCATGAGTTACTGCCACGTCACTGATTAATATTTTTAAAATCAAGTTGATTGAAACATACCATCATATAGATCAGACCTATAAAGTTTGAGATTAATCTATAAAGATTTACTATACGATCAAGATATCCAAAAATTAACGTCAAAATGGACTTTCATATAACGTTAATTTTGATCTAATTCAATGACATAGTAAATCATTATAGATTAATCTCAATTTTTATAGGTGTGATCTATAGATGGTATGTTTCAATCCAATGGTTGATTTTAAAAAATATTAATCAAGTGACGTTTTGAGCCATCAGAATATGTAATTTAATTATATATATATATATATATATATATATATATATATATATATATATATATATATATATATATATATATATATATATATATATATATATATGAAAAGAACATTCAAACACATATAATAATATTTGGTTTTGTGTGGGTTTTAAATTTTCATTTTTTTAATTTGGATCAGTTAAGATTTAAACATTCATATTCATAATTTTTCAAAAATATAAATCATATCTTCTCATTCAATTAATTTGGATGAAAAATATAAGTTTGTCTCGATCTCCTTTCTAGTCAACGTAAATTCCAAAAAAAAAAAACTTCAACCCTAAAGGAGCACTTAGTGGAGTTCAAACAGATGTTTTATCGTCTAACATACTTTAATATGTCTTCAAAATATTTACAATAGCTTTCTTCTTCGGAGGTCTTCACAATCATATCGTCGGTGTTCACCTCTAAATTATGCCCTAGTTTGTATGAGAACACCATATTCAATAGCCTTTGCTAATTAGCGCACACATTCTTTAATCTAAATCTCATGACATTGTAATAGTACTTATCATGGTTGGACATGAACTCAATCTTGGGCAGGTCTAAGGGGTCCATTTTTATTTTCTTATAATTAGGTTAAGCATCCATGAAGCTTGAAGTCAAAGAATTTAAGCATCCATAGGCTAATTTGTCCATATTGTGCAATAAATATGGATCTTCAGGGCACCTTACATTTAGATCAATGAAACTAACACACATCCACCATTTATTTGATGATTTTGAAATAAGGACCTCTTTAAACAACACACTTGGATATTTGACTTCAACTATGAACCCTAGATTCTTTAACTTTTCAAACTCCTTGCTGATCGTCGCCCGCTTATCTTCGCCAACTTTATGCTTTCTCTATGCCACATGTTTCATTGTGGAATAAATGGCGAGGTTGTGACAGAACACCCAATCATCTATACCCGACATGTTTGGTGGAGCCTAAGTAAAGAAATCAACATTCCTACTTAGCAGTGCGATCAAGTCTTCTTATTAACCTTTGGTCAAGGAGGTTCCTAAATTGGTGGTTTGAAAATCTTGAGGTCAAATCTAGACCTCCTTTAAATATTCTACATGTATCAGTCTTTCTTTCTCAAGATCTATCCAATTACCTAAGTTCACTAAATTCATTCCTTGCATTGATAAACCCCTTAAAGAACAAAAAATGGTCTTCACAATTAAATTTAAGTATTAGAAAAATGTTTTTCAAATTCTGATTTTAATCTTGGAAAATTTTCAAAATCATGTTTTTCCAAACCACACAATTCTCCCCCCCCTCCCGTGTGTTAGTATCAAGTCCAATAAATGGTATTAGGACTAATAGTCTCAGGAGAAAGATGACTTCCAACACATGATTCTTTTCAAAACTCACCACCACCTTTTTTGAAAATTATTCCTTCTTTTATATACATGAGTTTTTCTTGAAAATAAAAACTTTTTCTTTAAAAACATATTTAGTGGTCTATTTTACCCTTACTCATTAAGTTAATGATGAAGAAGGAGAAAAACCTTATTTTATCCATGGACCAAAGAAGAAAAGAAAATTTAAATTTAAAATCCTTTTAATATTTATCATTTCAAAACCACCAAGGACATGATAATTGTGAAGAACATAATGCATAATCAGCTTTATAAAGATACACATGGAAACAGATCAGAAAAAATGACATTCAACATTACAAAGATGCAACCATTAAAGAAATTCAGCCAATGTACTTAAGGGGTTAAAATATGCAAGTCATGGGTTTGGTAAGGATTGACAATATTTCAAATATAGAAAAAGCTTCATCAACAGAGCCTCAGATAAAATGCAACCAAGTGGATTAAATCAAAAGCCTTAGAAGATCTCAGGCAAAGTGTCAACACAGTGAATACATGAGGCACATGATTAGGGAAGTTATCGTAATTTAGTAAGTGATTGAAATTTTTTTAAAAGAAAAAGTTATTTCTTTATATAAGTAGATGTCTATAAACAATACATGCTTAATTTTTTTAATTCCTTGAAAAAATAATACACATTAAGAAGTATATATAAAAGTTGTATAGAAAGTAATGAGAGCATTCAAAAAGCCAGAAATATGTTTAAGATTGAAACCAATCGATTGGATCAAAGTGTATTTAAGGAACAATGCAATTTGAATCCTCAAATGATTAAAAGGATTATATATCACTTCTTACCTATTCTAGATATCATAGCCGTTATTTTTAAATGAGCTAATCCATTGGCCTAATCGGTTAACATCGGTCATTTTTTATTTAATGAAGTTTTCTTTTTTGGAGGATTTAAACCATATAAATAGATGTCTCATTCGTCGATTCAAATCATACAAACATTTAGAGATAAAAATATGTGGTTAGAAGATAAAATTGTTAAAATCTTTTATTGGGGATTGTGTGATCAACTCCTGATATTAGTTTAGTTTGAAGATCGTTAATTTGATGAATTTCCCTTAAGGCTCTTAGAAAGCGTTGCTCATTTGAAGGTTGAATATTATCAATATTTATGAAATTATCATTAGGTTCATGGTTAGTCTGGTTAAAACCACAAGTTAGAAGATTAGCCTGTAAAAATATCAAGAGGCTATTGGTTATCATGTTAAAACAAATTGACTCGGATTTTTTATGGAGAAAAGATAAATCACTTTAATCTATACGTGGGAAGGAAGCTTGGCAACTTCAATCTCAACAATTTCAATGGAGAAGATGCGAACGATCATATCTTCCATCTTGCAAGTAAAACCACGAGGACCCTGATTTGGTGTATTGATCAGAATAAGAGACGGCCAGAACAGGTGAAGGTCCTTCGAGAAATGTTGATGATGAGGAGGGGGTGGTGTACCTGCAAGGCACTTCGATGCTAAAGTAAGAAAATGTTTAAGGTGAGTATAATGAATATTAGAGTTTTTAGAGTAAGAATGTGATACCTTGCCCTCAAAGATATGAGGGTTCATAGAATAATATTAGGAGGATTCTCATTGGTTTCTATATTTGGGCCTAGATATGCGGATCTGCGGATATAGCTCTCTGAGCTGACTTGGTCAGACCGAGCATTGATGCTCGAAACTAGCCGTTATATCGAGCAGAGGGTTCACAACGGGCATAGTCCTAAACAAGATAAGTTGGGGGGATCTTCTCGATAATCGCCGAGTAGAGGACTCCAAGTGGCGCATGAAACGGGAAGGTAAAAACCCCCAGTTCGTTATCGGTCCTTCGTGGGTCGTTACAAGTTGTGGTGGAGTGACTTGCCCGACAAGTGTTTGGGCAGTCTAGAATAGTATCCCCCAAGTTGTTGCGTTTGGTCATGGAGGCGATTACTTGATTTTGAGGAGTACGATCGAGGTTGTTTACTTCGAGTAGAAGAAAAGTTTCCGGGGAACCGAAGGGTTGAGGAAATTGGAAGGTTTTTGTCCACGTGGCCTCGAACCGTGTGCGCTGACTGCTGGCAGACCTAGGGGCTAGGGTGTAATGATGAATTTCCTAGGCTCCCTAGGTAGGCGTATACCCACTTGCGAAGCGAGATGCTTATACAAGAGAGAGAAAGAGTCTTTATTTAGTGGCTTTTCTCTATTTGATCTCATTCGCTTACGCTCGACTTCAACATTCAACAATTTGGGGAGCTAATTTAACGTGGGTGAGACTCATCTCCGCCATTTTCTGCGACATCAGCGTTCCGATTACCAATTCTATAGTCATTTTCTACTCTTAAACAGTACGTTTATGAATTCTTACTTGAGTTTGGTTTATTAGCTTCGAAAACTTTGGATATTTGTAGAAATGCATATGGTTAGGGTTTTTGTTTTTGGGAATTTCTTTGGCAGTGGGTGGTTACTCCGCCTCCCTCTGGCGCCTTATGCCGCTTAGGTTACCTGTGTGTTTCTTTCTCGGTGTTGACCTTTGTTTTGATTGTGTGTCATCCTCTCGGAGAGGATCTGTTCGCAATAGTGGTTTGAGTTTGGAGAGTCTAGGTCTGAGCGTTTCCTGTCGAGTGAGGGCTTTTGATCGGGGATATGATCCTTGCTCGTCCAAGCCCTTTCACTTGATTAGTGGTGGAAGGGTGGATTTGACGTATATATCGAGCTCACCTATCTCCTTTGCTTTTCAGGTATTATGGCAAGTGTCGACGAGGACATTTGAGAGGATCTAGAGGGTTTCGGGAAAATTTCTTCAGAGTTTGCTTCTGCTGAGCAGAATGATTCGGTGGAGTTTATTGATGAGAGTCCTCCCATTCTTGAGGTCGATGAGACCAACAAGGTTTGGTGTGGGTGGCCCCCGACATATGGAATCGAGCATCGCAATTCGTGGATCACCCGAGCGAGGTGTTTCTCCAGGTGGATTCATATGCGACGGTCGAAGTTTTCGGGAAACCGGTGTGACTATTAAAGACTAGGATGTGTATATTCCAGCTAAGGATGATAGTATTTTTTCGAGATACGAAGTCCGCTACATCCCAGTTTTTGATATCTGGTTTCGGGAGTTGGGTTTTCGGGTGCCTTTCACTGACTTCCAGGTGAGGGTTTTTCGTCACCTTCGTCTGGCCCCATCCCAACTCGACCCTAATGCTATAGCTTTCCTGTGGGAATTTGAAATTATTTGCAAGTATTTGGAGGTGGGAGCTACTCTCGAGTTGTTCTACTATATTTTTGTCTTCAGAGGGGTTCGAAGAAGGTTGAAGGGAAGGTTCGGTGGGGATTGGTATCCTTGAAGCACCAAAATGGGAAGTTGTTCAAGGCGTATCAGGAGTCTGTCCGCTTCTTTAAGGATAGATATATGCTCCTCCAGTTAGTGTCTAACTGAGCACTGCGTAATGTATTTCGGACGGTTCCCGACTTGGAAAAGGATGGGACCCGTGCTTGAATGAAGACGGGGAGCAGAAGTATGCGTTCGTCAGAAAGTTCCGATTCTGGTGGATGAGGAAACATTTTGACAAGAACCCCGATTTCTAAATCTGGGCCAGAGAGAAATTGGGTGAAGAGGGCCTGGCCAGTTTCGAGAAACTGTCAGTATTCGTTGTGGGCTTCCCCCACATTCAGCGTATGGGGAAAGGGGGAAAGTCGCTCCTAAACTAGGATGGAAAAGGGGATCTCTGAGCCGAGCTTGATAAACGTCAAAGAGCTCCTTACTTGTAGGGACCCTGAAGCTTATTTGGGTAGATGCCTTGTTCCGTTTTGGAGTATGTTTCAGTGTATATTTTGTATTTGCTAATCCATATTTGTTCTTTTTGTTGTAGATAGGATGAATCTGGTCATGGAACGTGTGGCTCGTCAGGCCCTGAGATCAGAGGGTGAAGGAGGCTGCATCCTCCCTGACATAACTGGGGGCGACTCTAGCAACTGGTTCAGGGAAATCATCCACCGGACCGACAATTGGGACATTGTCTCCTCAGCCGGTGTCATCGAGGCTGAAAAGGACGTGAGCTGATATAGATCTGACGAATGATAAAGAGAAGGGGAAGTTCAACATCCCTCCCTACTGGCATGATAGAAATTATTTTGAGAGTGCGAGCGTGGTCCCCCCCTCATACTGAGAAGCTTATGCTGGATGGGCTAGATCGATCGACCAAGAGGACGAAGTTGACTGATGATGTAGGGGCATTAATGTGGATTTTTTAGATGGCTGCTTCTTTTTTCGAGAAAAATCAACCCCCGGAGGCCGAGCTGTGTCAACTTAAGACCAAGTTGAAAGAGGTAGAAAAAAAGGGAGAGGAGGTTCGGAAAAAGTTGTCGGAGGAACTCAAAGTGGCTATCGAGGAACGTGATAATGCTCTAAAGGATAAACAGGCGCTCGCTGAGGAGATTGGCCGTTTGAAGAAGGAGATGGAATCGGCCGAAGGAGAATTCGACGAATGTTTAAGGGTGAGGACTCGGGCGGAGTTCATTGGTCGGGTGCACCAAGCTTATGATGACGTGGTGTTTGCCTCAACGGCAAGTTTTGAGAATGTTGTGGCTCAGATGCGTGTTTTAAACCCGGGCGTGGAGTCGGTGACTAATGGAATGAGGTTCATTTCTATGTCGAGGGAGGTGAGATGAAAAATCCAACGTGCTTTGATGATGTGATCGTGGATGATACCCCCTGCAAGTGACCCCCGTAGAAGATCCAGTTCAGCCTGTCGAGTGACTTCGCATTTTGCCCTTGATATGTTGGTTTTGTTTGGTATTTTCTCGGGCATAGCCCATCTTTTGTAATGACAATTTCGGTTTTTGTGACCATTTTGATGTTTATTTTGTTGGGGTGGAGTCCCCGTTTTAACTCCAATACAAATTTGACCCTCGTGGTCGTTAATGTAATCTTAATATTTTATGTTTATTGGTTTTTGTATGATTATGATATTTGTTGTTTGGGAAGATGCTCGTTTATTAGGTACGATCTTCACTAGTGTGGGGCGACTAGTCGAAGGAGGCCAGTTTGTTTGCTGGGCTTGGTCCAAAACTCAAGCTTTGATTAAAGGCTTGAGATCGGTGGCGTGAACGTACCATCGCGAGCTGGCTATTTTGTCGGGCGAGGTACTTAGACAACGGGGCTCGTTTTGAGTCCCTCATGTCGAGGCAGAGATCTAGCTCGTTATATGAGTAGAACGATTATCTCTTTAATGCCATAATATCACACATCACTGGTATCAGGGCATGCGCTTAGTGTCGAGATATAAGCATCAAGGTGGTTTTAGAGGTGTATTGACTATTTGTGCCTTAACTATAATATTGTTTAAGTTTTTCGACGTTCCATGATCAAGCAAGTTATTCCCCTTAAAGATTTTCTAAGTAGTAGGCCCCCGTTCCCGTTTTGGTGTAAACACGGTAGGGGCCTTCCCAATTTACTGTGAGTTTACCCTTGGTGGACCTTTTAAAGTTCCGGTTAACGACTAAGCTTCCGACGTCGAATTCACGAGGGATGACTTTGGCGTCATAGAGGAGGGTTATTCTCTGTTTAAGTGATGCTTCTCTCAAGGCAGCCCTCTTCCTTATCTGCTCGACCAGGTCGAGTTCCTCTCTAAAAGACTGATCATTCATCTCCTCGTCGAGAGAATATTCGGTTCTTCTGGATGGATTGCCATCTCTATTGGAATGACGGCCTCGGTTATGTATGTTAATCGGAATGGGTCTCCCCGGTGGAGGAGTGGAAAGTAGTTCAAGAGGCCCAAAGTACATTATGTAGCTCTTCGACCTATTTCTTCTTTGATTCGTCTAGTCTGAGTCTGAGCCCGTGCATTATGACTCTGTTCACGAATTCGGCCTTCCAGTTTGTTTGCGGTTGTTCGACCAAAGCAAAGTGCTGCACGGTTCTCAGATGAGAAACAAATTCTTGGAAATTTCAGTCGGTGAATTGTATCCCGTTGTCGGTGACTATAACTTGTGGTATGTCGAATCAGGCTAGTATGTTTCTTTTATAGAAGCGTAAGATATTTTAGGCGGTGATCTTAGCCAACGAGTCGGCCTCTATCCATTTGGTGAAGTAGTCGACGCCTACTTTTAGATTATTGTTTTGATAGGCCCCCATGACGAACGGACCGAGGATATCTAGCCCTCACCACGAGAAGGGCCAAGGGGATGAGAGGGATTTAAGTTCGTTTGGAGGTGCTAGGTGCATATATTCGTGCCATTGGCAGTTGTCGCATTTCTTTATGTTTTCTTTGGTATTGAGCTGCATGGTCGGCCAATAATAACCTGCCTTGAGGGCTTTCCTAGCGAGCGATTTGCCTCCTAGGTGTTGGGTGTTGATGCCTTCGTGTATCTCTTTCAATATATACGGATCTTTGGCTACTTAGATGCATTTGAGGAGAGGGATGGAGAATCCCCTTATGTAGAGTTTATCTTCGAGGATGACATACGAACATGCCCTTCGTCTGATGATGCTCGCTTCTCTGGGATCATCGGGAAGAGTTCCATTTGTAAGGTATCTATAGACGGGTGTCATCCAAGAGGTTCCTTCTTCGATAACGAGCACATTGTGATCGAGGCATTTTTTCTCGATGCTCGGTTGAGGGAGTATCTCTTGGATCACCGACTTGTTTCCTCCTTTGTTTTTGTGCTGGCTAGTTTGGGCAGAACATCCGCTCGAGTGTTGTGCTCTCAGGTAATATGATGTATGTCGATCGAGATGAAATCCTTTAAGTTATCTTATACGAGGGCCCAATATTCATTTAGTTGATCGTTCTTCACCTGTTATTCACCGTGAACTTGGGAGGCTACAAGTTGCGAGTTCGTGATGATTTTGACCTCTTTGGCCCCCATATCCTCGGCGAGATAGAGACTGGCGAGGAAGGCTTCGTACTCTTCTTGGTTGTTGGAAGTGGGTAATGAGAGGGAGAGGTATCCCTCTACGATGATTCCTTCTCCATTTTCTAGGATTATGCTTGCCCCGCTACCAGTCGAGCTCGAGGCACCGTCGACGAATATTGTCCATTTGTCGGTCCCTTCGTGGGATGTGGGGAAGGTCATTTCTGCCACGAAATAGGCTAGAACTTGGCCTTTTAGGGTCTTTCTGCTTTCGTACCTGATTTCAAAATCGGATAGTTCCAACGACCATTTTAGCGTTCATCCGGCCATGTCTGGGCGACTCAGCAGTTGTTTGATGGGAAGATCTGTCTAAACTACGGTGGTGTACGCTAGGAAATAGTGTCACAGTCATCTTGATGTGTTAACCAATATGAGGGCTATCATTTTGGTCTGCTAGTATCTTATTTTGGGCCCTTGCGATAGGGTTTTCTTGATATGAAGTAGGGACTGTTCGCATTCTTTAGTCCAGTCGAACACAACCTCTTTTCTTAGCAGCTTGAAGAACGAGAGTGCTTGTTGTGTCGGCCTTGCGACGAACTGTGATAACGAGGTGAGCATCCTGTTGAGGACTTGAATGGATTTTTTGGAATTCGGAGTGGGTAATTTCAAGAATTCCTGATATATGTCGGGGTTAGCTTCTATGCCACGCTCGGTGAGATAGAAGCCGAGGAACTTCTCGGCCCAGACTCCGAAGGTGCACTTTTCGGGGTTGAACCTCATTTTGACTCTTCTGGCTTGATCGATGACTTTCCTAAGGTGTAGGGCGTGATTGAATTCCTCTTGGGATTTTACGATCATATCATCCATATACACTTCGATCATGTCTCCGATTTCGCCCTTGAAAACCTTGTTCATCATTCATTGATATGTCTCGTCGACGTTCTTTAGACCGAAGGACATCACATTGTAGTGATAGTTTCCCAATTAGGTCACGAAGGCCGTATAAAGTTTGTCTGTTTTGGCCATGGGAATCTGGTTATAGCCAGAATAGGCGTTCATGAACGAAAGCAATTTAAAACCTGCAAAATTGTCGACGAGTTTATCAATGTTAGGCAGGGGGTAGGCGTCCTAAGGACATGGCTTATTGAGATTAAAGTAATCAATGCACATGCACCATTTTCCATTATTCTTTTTGACAAGTACATGGTTGGACAACCAAGTAGTATATTGGGCTTCCGAAATAAAATTGGCCTATAGAAGGTCCCTAACAGCCTGCTCGGCAGCCTCAATTTTTCCCAGGGACTACTTTTTCTTGCGTTGTGCTACGGCCTTAAGGGCGTTGTTAATTTTCAGATGGTGACATGCCACCTCTGGATCAAGACCGGGCATTTCCGCAGCGCTCCATGCGAAGAAGTCCTCGTTGTCCTTTAGGCATGCTCCGATCTTGACTCCTTTGTTGGGGTCGCTACTGAGTGGCACAAGCTCGAATTTACCATCTGGGATCGGTCGCATGTGTTGCTTAGAGGGTTCTTCCGAGTTGCTGGGAATAGTTGAGTCTTTCTCGATCATTGGTGCTTTATCTTTCCTCTTTCTTTCTTCCAAGTCCTCGGGCTTTAAGCGACTGTCAAGGTCGATGGCATCGACTCGAGGGAGGGGTTCTGGCTTATGTGAGCTTTTAGGAAGGTCAACCCTGCCCCTGAGCTATAGTTGGAGATTGATGGAATCCATACCTTTAGAGGATGCCTCGAAGCATTTCCGGGCTACCTGAATATCTCCATGCAAGGTTGCCCCTGAGCTATGATATGTCACACACACACACACACACACACACACACACACACACACACATATATATATATATATATATATATATATATATATATATATCAAGTAGGAGTATTTTTTAAATAAGAGATAAGAGGAGCAAATACTAACCATTGAATTTGAAAAATGGTTTTTATGAACATTTATTGTCATAACTTCATCAAGACCCTTTATCAAATCTAATGGTTAGAATTCAATCCTCCTATATCTTATTTAAAAAAATACTCCTACTTGATACATTTCTTATATATATATATATATATATATGGCTGTTGGTTTTCCTGCCATTGTTGTTGCGTGAGAATTTTTAGAAATTCTAAAAGTTGTGCAAGCCTTTTTTAATCATTCTTTTGTCCATGCTTCTTTAAGGAACAAATGGTTAGATCGTATAAATCTCACAACCTTTATGCATTTTATTGTTTCTCATATATTTAGAAAAGAAAATGTTTGTGCAAAAAAGCTTGCGTATATCGGATTCACTCATAGACAATTTATTTGGTTTGATCATATTCATGCTAAAATTAGAGATAATTTTTTGATGAATTTGAAAGAAGTTCCTTGTTATAGATATATTACTTTGTCGGAATTTTGGTGTAGTCCCCCTATTTTTGTGTAAATGTTTTCTTTATTTTTAATATATTGTTTGGCTAAGGGCGTTGAACTTTTAAAAATTAAAAATAAATAGTATTAAAAGCTACAAACTAACAAATAATAGAAAATATATGATAAGATTTTATCTATATATATATATATATATATATATGGTTAAATTGTATAAATTTTACAACCTCTATGCATTTTATTGTTTATCATATATTTAGAAAAGGAAATGTTTGTGCAGACAAGCTTGCGTATATCAGATTCAATCATAAACAATTTATTTGGTTTGATCATATTCTCCCTAATATTAGGGAAGATTTTTTGAGGAATTTGAAAGAAATTCTTTGTTGTAGATATCTTACACATTTAATAATATTTGGTTTTGTGTGGATTTTAATTTTTAATTTTATTTTTGTTTTTAAATTTGGATCAATTAAAATTAAACACTCTTTTTTCACAATGTTTTTAAAAATAAAAATCATATCTTTTTATACAATCAATTTGACTGAAAATGTAAGTTTGCCTCGATCTCCTATTATTCAGCATAAATTCCAAAAAATGGCTTGAACCCCAAATGAGCGTTTGCGTTATTTAATTCATATGGTATGACATCGTAATAGTAATTTTTATGGTTGGACATGAACACAATCTTTGGCAGGTCTAAGGGTTCCATTTTTATTTGGTCGAAGAGTAAGAGCACCATTATCGGTCACTTTTTACCATTCCTATACATTAATCAAAGTGACTTGTGTCAGAAGTAATGGATATTTGTAAGAAAAAAGTGTCTCTACATATGCTAACGTCGGTTAGTGTAATAACGGTGCTACATGTGCCAAGCTAAAAAAAATTTATGATGGAAGAGGTATTTTGACTTTTCAACATATAAAAAAATACATTAAATTAATAGTAATATTTAAAAACTTCTATATTAAATTTTAATGTCTAACGTTAATTTTGTTGAAACGGCTAAAATAAACTAACGCTAGCATTTTGATAGCTTGAAAAACTAACGGTAATTTTTTGTAAATATATAAATAGATTAATAATTTTACTATATTTATTTTTCATTCACAACTAACCCAATTTTGAATTATTATTTCATTTTAATTTTTTTCTTCTACACATTTATTTGTCAATGGATCCCAATCAACATAATTTTTGGTCTAATTTTATGCAAAGTATTGATAGTCATTCTTCTACTCAAAATCAACCAAGTAACTCACATTTTGGAAATGCACCTTTTATCTCAAATTTACACCATAACCCAAATTTTCAAAACTCTCCTTTTATCCTAAATCCACAAAATAATCCACACTTTGGAAATTTCTCATATCATACACCATCTTATCCATATCAATATCAACATTTTACATCTCAATCAACTAACTCCACTATACCACATGAACCTCAAATAGGTAGTAGTGGTGTACAATCAAAAGATCAAGAAACCCCATAATTTATATCTCGATCAACTAACCCCCACTATTAACCTTGGTGAAGAGGATGCATCCGCACCAGTTGTGAATACACATAAGCAAAGGTTCCAACAAAAAGAGGATGAAGTTCTCATTCAGTCATGGCTCAATGTTTCAAAAGATTCAATTGTTGGGGTTGATAAAAAAGGAGATAGTTTTTGGAAGAGGGTTAAAGAAGCTTACAATGAGCATCGTGACATCAATTACAAAGAGAGAAAACCGATGCAACTAAAACATATATGGCATAAAATTAATCCATCTGTTCAAAAGTTTGTTGGATGCTACAAACAAGCTATGTCTACACAGCAAAGTTGGAGTTCCGAGAGTAATATCATGCAAGATGCATATAAAATATATTTTCAAGACGAAGGTGAAAAGTTAACATTTGAGGCTGCATGGAGATTATTGAAAGATGAACCTAAATGGCTTGCAGGTTCGTTAGAAGCTTCTAAAAAAAGAACAAAGGTTTCAGCTTCAGGAGCATATTCTTCATCTTCTAATCCACCAACATCTATGAGCAACGAATATGATCCACCATCACCTACTTTATTACGTTGTCCAATCGGCCAAAAGGCATCTAAAAGGAAGGAGAAAGAAAAGCTTATGGAAATGTCTTCTACTCCCAATGTCAAATATGATTCTTTGAAAGATGACTTCAAAAAAAATTTTGATTTGATGTCAATGTTGCACAATACTATGCACGTATTGAGGGTGAAAAAGTAGAGATAGAAAGAAAAAAGGTTGATGCAAAGATTAAGAAGGCTGAGAGTGCTGAGCAAAGATTGAAGATAAATGATATGAAACTACTCTAAAACAGATATATCAAATATGGATACAAGACAACTACAAGCTCATGAAATCTTGTGCAACATGATTAGAGAAAAATATGCTATTAATTAGTATGATTATGTAATTTAGGCTTAATTAGTATGATTAGGTATTTTGGCTTAATTGGTATGATTAAGTATTTTGGAACTTAATTAGTATGATTAGGTATTTTAGTCTTAATTAGTATGATTATGTATTTTTAAAATTTTCAAACTAGCCGTTATTCAAAGTCAAACTAGTCGTCATTCAAACTATTCGTTATTTAAACTAGTTGTTATTCAAATTAGCCGTTGTTCAAACTAGCCATTATTCAAAGTCAAACTAACCAATATTCAAATTAGCCGTTATTCAAACTAGTTGTTATTCAAACTAGTCGTTGTTCAAACTAGCCGTTATTCAAACTAGACGTTATTCAAAGTCAAACTAGCCGTTATTCAAACTAGTCTTATAAATAGTATTAACATGTACACTAAGCTTCATAGTACTTGTCAACCTCTTTCATTGTCTACAAATTTTTATCATCTTTACCCTTTATCAAACTTCTTTTCACATGGATCCTTCTAATCCTTGCCACATTGCAAAAATGTTCATGGATTATATGAATGATGATATGGATGAAGAACTTGTGAGACTGTTTATGGAAGAATAAGCCTCAAGCTCTAAAAGGCCTAGACGTTAAAGAAGGAATATAGAGAGGAATCGTGAAGAGCGACATGATCGATTGTTTAATGATTATTTTTCAGAAACACCGGTATACATAAATGATCAGTTCCGTCGAAGGTACCGAATGCCTAAACATGTGTTCCTTCGTATTGTTGAAGCTCTGGGTCAACATGATGAGTATTTTCGAATGATGGTTGATGCAACTAGTAGGTCAAGCCTTTCACCATTACAAATATGAACTACTGTTATTCGTATGTTGGCATATGGAACATTTGTTGATAGTGTGAATGCCTATTTAAGAATTGGTGAAACCACAACCCTAAAATGTGTTGGTAAGTTTACAAGAGTAGTGATTAACATCTTTGGGGAACAATATTTGTGAAGTCAAAACGATACAAACATTGGACGTCTATTGCGAATGGGGGAGGCACAAGGATTTCCAAGTATGTTAGGCAGCATTGAATGTATGCACTGGGAATGGAAAAATTGTCCAGTTGCATTGAAAGGGCAATATGTTCGAGGCGATCATGGGAAACTAACTATTATGCTTGAAGCATTTGCTTCACAAGACTTATGGATCTAACATGCATTCTTTGGGGTAGCGGGTTCAAACAATGATATCAATGTGTTAAACCAATCCAATGTCTTCAACGATGTTTTGCAAGGACGTGCTCCCGAGATTCATTATACAATCAATCATACTGAATACAACAAAGGATATTATCTATTAGATGGTATCTATCTTGAATGGGCCACATTCGTGAAAAGTATCCCGATGCCACAAGGTGATAAGAGAAAATTGTTTGCCCAACATCAAGAAGGGGAAAGAAAGGATATTGAACGAGCTTTTGGAGTTCTCCGATCTCGATTTGCGGTCATACGTAACCAGGAACGACCTTGGCACTTAGACACACTTCAGAGCATAATGAATACATGCATCATATTACACAATATGATTGTTGAAGATGAACGTGACACATATGATGGAAATTTTGATTTTACTTATGATCACTTGAGGAATGAGGCCACGGTATTGCCGAACGATTCTAATATTAACTTTCAAGAGTTCTTACGTAGAAGATTTGATGTTCGTGATAAACAAATTCATCGACACCTTTAACAAGACTTAATAGAACATATATGACAACGTTATGGGCAGGAGAATAACAACAATTAAAAAATATTTTAAATATATCATTTTCTTGTATTTTGTACTAGTAATTTATTTTAACATTTATGTTTTTAATGTATTTTTTAATAAATTATTTGTGTCATGTATTGTGTTTTTTAATATATATATATATATATATATATATATATATATATATATATATATATATATATATATATATTACTTTGAATTATTCTAATTGTATAATTTTTTAATGTAATATATAATATAAATATGGGGTATATTGTAAGATTTAATGGGGGGCATTTTACAGTTTTTGATAGGTTGTATGGATATTTGAGAAATATAGTTAAGTTGTTTAAAATGTATGAAAGTGTAATATAATATAAAAAATTGAGTGGATCCATTTAAACAACTTAAATGAGAATAATGGATGTGGGTGCTCTAAGTACCCATTAAACTCGAAGTCAAATAATTTAAGCATCCATCGACTAGTTTTTCCATATTGGGCAATAAATATGGATCTTCAAAACACATTACATTTAGACCAATGAAACCAACATACATTCACCATTTATTTGATGATTTTGAAACCAGGACCTCGTTAGCAAACGAACTTGGATAATTGACTACAATTATGAAGCCTGGATTATTTAACTTCTCCAACTCCTTGTCGATCATCACCCACTTCTCTTCGCCAACTTTATGCTTTCTCTATGCCACATGATTCACCGTGGAATCAATGGCGAGGCTATGACAGAACACCTAAACATCTATGCACAACATTGGGGGAGCCCAAGCAAACAAATCAATGTTCCTACTTAGCAGGGAGATCAAGTCTTCATATTCATCTTTGGTCAAGGAGGTTCCTAACTTGGTAGTTTGAAAGTCTAGGGGCCTAATATAGATCTCCTTTAGATCTTTTGCAGGCATCAATCTTTCTTTCTCAAGCTCTATCCTAAAAAATGGCATATATTTATAGTAGAATGTTATGGTTTTGGGTGTAATCTAGTTGTAATTTTAAGTTAATGATAAGAGATGAAAAATGCATGTTTTAGGGAGGTAAAAGTTTCGTAAAACCTGTTTCTTAAATCATCTGACATGCATCATGCAAAACAACAAAGCACCAATATGGCAAGGTAAATAAGGTAAATGAAAAAGAAAAATAAGCTTAGCACCAAAGAAGAAGATTCTTTGGTTAATTATGAAAATTGACCTTGAAAAATCCTATAGTTGTCTTTGATCATGGTAAAATAAGTTTTTCATTTAGCTTCTAACATTTTAATTTGAATTTTGAATTTTGGTAAACTTTATAAGCTTCTAACCATAATAAGTTTTTTTTTTTTTAACTTTATGATGAGATTAAAAATAATGGTAAATATGGCGGTAAATGAATAGTGAAAGAATGCGTTGAGATTTTATGTGTTTTGAGGCTAATAAAATTTACAAACGAAAAATAAAATTCAGAAGTTGATTTAAATTGCCAAGACCAAATTATAGTACTACAACTACCGTACTAAATTATATTTAACTAGAGAATAGGCCGGAGTCTTCACATAAACATTTTGAAATATATTAAATATAAAGGACTCAAATTTTGTCTTTTGATGAGCAAAACAAATTGGGATTATAAGAAAATGAATGACGGTCTTCAACTAAAACGTTGATGCTTAGATCGACAAGAAAATAAATGATAGTTTTCAACCAAAAGATGCTTATATAAATATATAAATAAATGACCATCTTCAACCGAAATGTCGATTATTAGATCAAAAATAAAATAATTGATTGTCTTCAAACGAAAGGTTGATGCTTATATCGACAAGAAAAAGTGATTGTCTTCAACTCAAAGGTTGATGCTTAGAGCGACAAGAAAAAATAATTGTCTTCAACTGAAAGGTTACTTAGATCTACAAGAAATAAATGATCATATGCAACCTAAAGGATGATACTTAGATCGACAAGAAAATAAATGATCATCTTTAATTGAAATTTGGATGCTTAGATCGATAGTAAAATAAATGATCATCTTCAAACAAAAGGTTGATGCTTAGATCGATAAGAAAATAAATGATCATCTTCAATAGAAAGTTTCATGCTTAGATAGACAAGAAAATAAATTATAATTTACAACTTAAAGGTTGATTCTTAGATCGGATAGAAAATAAATTATTGCCTCCAACTGAAAGGTTGATGCATAGATCGACAATAAAATAAACGATCGTGTTCAACCAAAAAGTTGATAGTTAGATCGACAAGAAAATAAATGACCGCCTTCAATCTAAAGGTTGATGCTTAGATTGTCAAAAAAAATGTTTGTATTCAACCAAAATATTGTTTCTCAGATCAAAAATAAAATAAATGATCATCTTCAACTGAAAGATTAATACTTAGATCGACAAAAATATAAATTGTCTTCAACCGAAAAGTTGATCGTTAGATTGACAAGAAAATAAATATTATCTTTAACTAAAAGATTCATTCTTATATTGACACAAAAAATAGATGATCATTTGGTTTTAATGGATATTGGGATTTTTGGAATGTTGATGAATGTTGAATATTGTTTGTCTTATGCATGATGTCAAAAGATGCTTGGAGTAACGCTCCAAATAAAGAGGTATGATATGGGCACGTGCATGATAATAATGCAAGTTTGCATGAAGTATGATGACTACTTAATACATGAAGTAGGCGACAATGAAGATTGGACTTTAGTAGCTAGGGTGGTGTCAATGTAGATTGAGATTTTTGAAACGTGCTAATGAAGATTAGATTTTAGGAGGTGCCAATGAAAATTGTACTTTGATAGGTGACAATGAATATTGGTCTTTGAGTTTAGGAATGCATGATGAATATGATTATATTCATGGTTTAATTATAGAGGAATGCAAACATTTAATTATAGAGGAATGCAAACATGATTGATGCAGAAGTGATGTAAATATTGTTTATAAGTGCTCATGAAGAGAAAGCTAAAGCTTCTTTTTTACTTGAAAATCTTAAGAAGCACACATATTCTATTTTTGTGATATGCAATGAATGAATAAAACCATTTTTTTATCACCCAGAGAGATTGTATTCTTCAAGATATGGTGTTATCCCAACCTACAAAATATGGTTAAAACTACAATATCAACAATGTTGCGGAGACGCAGTCAAAAATATAAAAGAAATAGCAAGAACTAATCCTAGAACACAACAAAAGTTTGTAAGAGACAAACTTGTCAAATAAAGTTAGAAGCCACCAAAAAAAAGAGAAATTTAATGTTTATTATAATGAAAGATAATCTTGATGGTCTTTAAATATATAAAACAAAACAAAAGTCATAATGGAATTTTAATCCAAAACATAAATAAAATAAAAGAATAAAAGAATAAAATAAACCCTAATTCACTTTTATTCCAAAACAGAAATAAAATAGAAAATTGGGGAAAATATTAAAATACGGTTTTTGAGTCTGAAACAAACTCAGATGACTTTAAAAGCCTTCCTACACCAGTCTCCTCCACCTCTGAATAACTCGATCTTGAGTTCTCTTATTGATAAATATCTTCATATCCTTGATATTCATGAATGTCAGTTACGTTAAAAGTATTTGACATATTCATGAAATCCCGGAGAGTTATCACATAAGTATTATCATTGATCTTTCAGGTCACTTTGAACTGGTCATACTTGTGTGGTTGCAACTTATTGTAAGTACCAACTTGAATTCTCTGCTTATGACAAAACACCTTCACATCGTCATTGAAAGCTTTAACTTTCTGGCATTTATCTCGCGTAGAAGGCAAATTGTTTGATAGCTCATTTATGGTAAGTTCCTTGAAATTCTCTAGGATCCCCAACACTTCTTATGGAATTGTTGTTTCCTTCTATATAGAACTCGTCGTCCCTTTACTCACCATTTGACAGAAAAAATCAATTTCTTTAACAAGCTCATCAAGATCTTTTCACTCCGTGTCATCACCAAGAAAACTAGACTTTTTTCCTCCTGAAATCTTATCAAAATAAAAAACAAGAACCATAACAATTGTATGTGTGCTATACGTAAACAATATCACGGTATCCCGTACTCAAAAAGTGACATCATTATCAAGTTTCCAAGGCCTACCAAGTAAAATACGACAAGCATCCATATCAAGAACATCACAAAGTACCTATTCTTTGTAATGTTTTCAAATGGAGATATGAACTCGACATACTACTGTTACTTGAACTTCAGAGTCCTTGTTTACCCAACTGGGGGTTTATGGTTTATCATGGGGTTTTGGGGACTACTTCAAATAATGTACCAATTTATGTGACCTTAGATTCTTCATGTTTTCAGTATCCACAATCAGATTACACACCATGTTCTTGATAGAATAGTGTGTTTAAAACAAATTCTTGTCTGTCCATCATCTTTGAATGCTACTAAAATTCTCTACAACACAAAATTTACACTCTTATCAGATTCTTCCTTTGAAAGCTCAAACCCTTCATATTCATCGTTATGAGCTGCATGTCCTACTCATTACTCTTCATCTTCCCTTTCTTCCACAACATCAGTGACTTTCCTTGTTGGACAAACATTTGATCTGTGACCTCTTCCATTACAACAATATCATACATCTCCCGTGGGTTTAACATATGAATTATTCTATCTCTAGACTGGTGATTTACTATGATGCACACAACTGGGTTGATAGTTCCCTAATTCTCAGGGTTGAAATTCCTGGTTGTTGCACTCTTTTCCTTGTCGTTTACTAATTCAAAGTTATGTTGGGGCAAATATCTAAAAGATAAGAAATTACGAGAGGATTTCTCCATCAATTATGCTTTCAAAGCTAGACCGTATGCCTCAGCTACAATGCATACAATCTGTAAACCCATTTTCTCATGCAATGATCCTTTTAAGTCAGTGATATATTGAGCAATTTTCTTGCTCTCTGATTCTCCCAATTCATTGCGCTAAAAAAACGCAGAAACTCAATTGTATATTTAGTCACCGTTCTCTTGCTCTAAACACATTTGTTGTACATCTCATAAAAAATCTACTCATAATCCTCCAATAAAAACTACTCCACCATCAATTGTTTCATTCTTCGTCAATATACACCGCAAAAATAGTATCTCAATTCCGATTTGCTAGTGTTACCGACAAAGAAGAGTCTAAAACACAAAACTAATATAAAACAATAGAAGGCAATCTTTTCTATATAAAAAAAAAATGTCATACACATATATTTTAAAAGACATGTATTATTCTTTCAATCATTGAAAGATCAACAAACAAATTTATTGCAAATGAATCTATAATAAAGGCTCTTGTTATTTGACCGGAAATCTAATAAACTCTTAAAACCGATGACCATACACACAGCTCATGCAAAGGTAAATGACCCCATTCGCATTCACTACAACTCCTAATTTACATACATTTTGTGGTACCACAACTTGGGGAGCCATTGAACCTTAGCTTAACTTTTAGCCCATTTATTTTGTTCAATCATAGTTAGTAGGACCACGCAGTGGTAGTTGATCCGTCAGGGTTACAGATAAATATGAAGATGGCATTGCTTTTTCCAGCAAATGGATAATCTTTGACCATTCAAATCTAATTAAACTATACAGTTATCAGAATATTTTTTGACAAGCTGTTAATCGCAATCTTATATGGGGCAATGGTTTGTGGTTGCATTTGTACATGCAATATCTATATGAATAATGTGTTTTGTTAATATGCTTTGATTTGATATTTTTATTTATTTATTTTATATTTAGAAAACCTACTGTAATTAGAATTTTCAAAGATTTAACAATCAATGGATATGTAATGGAACAATATTAATGCCAAGGAATAAAGTACTGTTTTATTAATATAACGATTCAACTTCCAGTGTATAACTTAGAAGGAATCAAACGGTTACAAGCATGGAATGATAAGGAGAGAAATCTCAGTGTGAGGAAGAAGATAGAAGAATGTTCTCATACAAATCATTCACACCCTCAGTCTCAATCTCAATACTATAAATACTAGGGTTAATGGATGAACCCCTGCAGCTTGCAAGAAGGACGACGCGTCCTCATACCTCTTCCCACTTCCTGATTTTGTGGCTGTCTAACAGCATTTGTCTTATTCTCCTTCTTTTCCACCTGTCCACTCTGCTGAGGTGGCTTTCTCATTACAGGATATTGATTTAATGAATAAAAAGTTGATTCTTAATCTGCAAGGCTTAAATTCAATTCCACCTGTCAATATGAAAATCTTTTTAGTGGATAATTACTCTTCTATTAGTTTGATGCTAAAGGATTACACTAAAATAAAAGGGAGGAGAGAAAGAAATTCCACTACTATCTTTTAAAAAATTTAATGATAAAATGAATTCATTTAAAAATTATGTTCATCACCCGAAGAGATACGACATTATATGCGAGAGGCTTTGGACTCAACAAAAGATTTATGCGTATCTTATGGTAGGGAGTTTAAAATGTTAAATACAATTGATTGAAATCATGTTGATTGTCCGACAAGTGAAGAAACTTCAGTCAAATTTACGCATGTAGTTTTTTTCATATCTACTTGTATATCAGAACATCAGTTAATCTAAGTGTCGATCTTTTGTCTTATAGTTCGATCAAGAAATTCACAACCACCTTTTTCTTCATAGATACTCTTGTGCACTGAAATATATCAAACAAGATATCCATAACAAAGTTAATCTGATATTTGAATAATGTAAACTTCCTATAATATACCTTGTGTTCATCAAATGTATCAAAGCAAGCCATACGTCACATAGGGCAAACCTCATCAACAAGAAATTCGAGTAAAATAAGACGATATCTAAAGATTGTGTGTTACTCTAGTGGTGACATAGGCTAGCCTAACACATCAATAAGAATAACAAGGAGATAATCTTGAACACGTGTTGCTTGTAAAGAACCAAAATACGCATTCTATCGTGTGCCATGTCAATATTTACTTCAATGTTTTGATTTTTTTAAACTAAAACCATCTAAAGCATTAGGGGGACAATATACTAGAAACTAAAATTATTATAGTCAAAATCTACGATCATACCACTATGACCTTCCAAAACTCAATCAAAATCAAAGTTCATACCATCTACATGGTAAATTTAATGCAAAGTTCATGCAAAAGTTTTGAAATCAAAATCATTTTGAGAATGATGTTATTGATATATAGAAGATGAACCACTAGTCAAAACACAACGGTTTAGATATTTAAAGTGGAAGAGAGAGATCAAAGGTATGGATATACCAAGAAAAATGATTTGCAAAAATCTTAGGAGTCAAGTTACGCAACCTTGTTGTAGTATGCTTTCAAAAGAAACCTTGCTTCAATTAGGTCTTTTGAGGGTTGTAATGTGACCTGGTTCACGAATTAAGAAACAAAGGATAAAGACTCAAAGTTTATTTTTACCCAAACCATTCTTTGTAATGTTCTTCAGTCCTACATTTAGTTCATTCGAACTATGCATTCAGGTTCCAAGAGAATTTGGAATTGTACTGATGGTAGGAATGATGATGGCTCATAAGCTGATGGATTTCTGTGAAGGCAAGTCACTTCTTCTTACAATATTTTATTGCTTGGGGACTTTTTCAACTATTTTTTGTTTGTTTTGTTAACCCTAACTTTTTCCTGAACTACTTCATTTGAGATTACAGTCAGCGAGATGCCCTAGTTTTTTTTACCTAAGTTTCCTTTTGATTTTAACTTAGCGGCTTTTTCTTTATTTTTCATTCTTCTTTTTTTTGGAAAGATAGTGACTGCCTGTCTTAATGATTACAAGGAACTGTCATACCCCAATTTTTAACCTAAGATACCATCTCATATCATCTACATATGCATCATTGCATCATTGACAAATTTCAAAAGAAGATAACTTGTGTGTGTGCTCCTTGAGCAAAATTCGGGTTTTGAATCAAATCTTTCATAAGTGCAAGATATGATAAACTAGGGATTGAGTCTCCACTCACCTCTAATGATCTATCTTCATCAATCATCAACGTTTGATCTTCAAAATCAAATCATTCCCACAAGATCTATCATGAATCGACCAAATTAGGGTTTTGGTCGAGGATGGTGCATCATTGACTTTTTGCTCAATGAATGATCTAATTGCTTGGAGAATGATCTCAAAATCACCAATGAAATATCTTGACCTAATTTCTTGGTTCAAAACATCTCCAAATCCATGGTTGATTAAATAGTGAAATTCTGAATCACCTGACAAAAATTCAACTGTCCAGATCACTCAAATTTGACTTTTTGGTCAACTTTTGAAATTCAAATTTTTTCAATCATCAAAGAATTTTATATTATCCATCATTATCATCAAGAATCAAAAATGTGTAAAAAATTCAACAAAAACTCAAAACTTGATTTTTCTAAACACTTAGAAATATTTTCAAGTGTCTTTTATCACCTTTTTCACCATTTTCATGGCCATTTTTCACCTAGATCCATTTTGATTCAAGAAACACTTCCAAAATGAAAGTTGTAGATCTTGTCCCAAGATTTCCAAAATTTCCAAGAACATGAAAAACTATTTTGTGGAGCCAGGGTTTTGAAATTAGACATTATAGGTCCATAAACTTGAATTTTAGGTCATTCTTCACAAATTTTTCAAGTGATCTTGCCAAAATCCTATCTCAATCTCTTCTAGAATACTTGTCATCACCATGTGATAAGCTTCATCCCAAAAATATTTTGATCTCATGATTGAAAGGAAGATAAGAACACTTGAGCTTTTAACCATGGTTTAGAAATTTAACCATGTGCATTAAATGCAAAGATTCTATTCGTACCACTTAAGGAAAATTGCAAAAATCCTTCAATCATATCTTGCTTTGATTGTCAAACTTCTTTGCCTATAAATAGAGGTCTTTTCTCATTTGGAAATCACACCAAAACAACTATAAACTTGTTTTCTCTTTCTTTTCTTAGGTTGCATGTTTCAAAGTTCCAAAATGTGAGAATTTGCAAATCTCCAAACCTTGCAAGTTCTAACCAATCTTTGGCTTCAAACACTCTCCAAACACCATTAAGAAGTTGTTAGACCCATCATTCCATCATAAAAACAATCCAAACTCATAATTGTTTTCAAACTTCCATTAGTGCACAAATTGAGCCTTAACCATCAAACTCCCAATCCACTCGTGCGTTTTCCAATCTTTCACTTCAAACACCATCCATACAAGAAACTGCAACTGCATTCGAGGAAGCTATCCTTGGTGCTTTCAGATCATTCTAAGCATCCAAATACGTTCTATAATCATCATTGAAGCTGTCCAGATCAAGAAAGAACTTCTAGAAACACTCTTTCGAGGAATTCGATTTCTTCTCATAGAGGTAAGTTGCTCCAACTTCGAATTTTATGATTTCTGCATTATAGTTCAAAACTTGCTATGCTATTGTGTTTATGCATGTGTGAGGATCATTAACCCTCAATCAATTGCTTAATTTGATGCACATATACGACTGCACAATGATTTTTTTTTCAAATTAGGGTTCATCTGTTTTTGTTTAAATTCAGTCACCTTACACTTAAAATAAATAAAATCAATGATGACCATCGTGTTCCTGGTCAAATTTCGAGCAAGTTTGATGTTTGAATCTTTGAAAATACAAACTGAACTAGGTTTTTTCCTCGAAAATCTTTCGAATTCAAAATCAAATTGATCATGGGCCTCCCTTACGGTGTAAGTCTCAACCCCCTTTGTACATATTTATTTCCTTGTACATATCAACCATTTTTTGTACATATTCAATTCCTTTTACATATTCAACCATCTTTGTAAATATTCAAGTATAACTAGTTTCGTTCACTAGTTTTATCCGCTTGTTTATACACCATTTCCACTTGTATTAAGAAGAACATTATTCTCGGTGAAACTTCTCTTATTCCAGTGCGCCTCCCTTAAGGTGTAAGTCCCACTTCTTTGTATATATCCAAGTACACTAGCTTTATTTGCTTGTTTTATACACTTGTTTATATATTTCCTTCATAAACTCCTATGCATTCACACACACACACACATACACTTTGCCATATATATACTTGTTCATATACTTGTTCATGTTTATTTATGTCATTTCAACTAGTATAACAACTAGGTTCCCCATAGCATCCTCTTGGGATTCGTATAAAAGAACTCCCTCGTTGAGTTAGCCTCCTCTTGGGCTTCGTACAAAAGAACTCCCTCGTTGAGTTAGCCTCCCCTTGGGCTTCGTACAAAAGAACTCTCTCGTTGAGTTTAGCCTTCTCTTGGGCCTCATACAAGAAAGAGACTGAAAATCTCTAACAGCCTCCTATCTGGCTTCGTACAAAGAATCTCCTTCGCTAAGATAGAACCCTAAAGGTATGGTTTCCTGGTGAAGTCACTCTTAAATCCAACCCAGCCATACCCTATAGCCTCCTCTTGGGATCCCAATATAAGGACCCTCGATGTCCCTCGGAAAGCCTCCTCTTGGGCTCACAATACAAGGACCCTCGATGTCCCTCGGATAACCTCCTATTAGGCTAACAATACAAGGACCCACGGGCTTCTTAAAAACATCCCCCTAACAATAACAAAACATTTCTCCTCAGAGATTTGACATGAATCATCTCTATGGAAGAAGTATCTCGTCTATAACATCACTTACAAATTAAACATTTTTCAAAACAAAGACTTTTTCAAACAAAACATCTTTCTTAACTGTAAGTGGCAAATCTTGTACACTCAAGAAAAACGCCTAATGCTTACAATGAAAGATTCAACATTTTGTTCAAACATTTTTCTTAACTGTAAGTGGTAACACTTGTACACTCACGCAAAACACTCAATGCTTACAATGAAAGATTCAAACAAATAAACTTTTCAAAAAATGTAGGTGCTGAAATAGATTAGATACATTTTTCATTAAGATGACAATTGTCGTTGTCTCTTAAATGTTTTGCTTCCACTAGCACATAATTGGAAACTACGATTGCTCTGACTTTCTCAACCTCCTTTTGAGAATACTTAGGCACAAGGTCTCACCCTTGGCGAGCATACTTCTTTCTCCCTCAAATCAAACAAACTCTAGTTTCCCTTAGATCTGAGCTTCAAATGCTCTGATTCCCTCTTGGGGATATGTATGCAGAGGATCCCAATGATCTTTGTGAGAATAATCATAATAAATAAACTTAGGTTCTTGCCTAACCTACCCTTCTTAAATCCCAAAGGATTTTTCCCCCAAAATAGCATAGCAAATAAAACACAAATGCACAAAAGGTCCTATAAAGTACTTTAGATATATAGGGTGCTAACACTTTCCCTTTATATATCTTAACCCTCTTACCCAGGTCACTCCCCCATATGTTGCGTTTAGCTTACACTAATCGCATTGCATATCCTTTTTAGGGTATTTCAGCTTTCCCTTTTTCCTTTCCTTCTTGTTTGGAAATAATAAAGCTTGGTGCTCATGGCATATTTTTTTAAAAACAATTCAAACTTAAATTGTTTTGAGCCGGATATTCGAATTCTGATCGAATTCCCTCATTCTTCACTTTTTACCGTGAATAGAAAAATGACGACTCTACTGGGGAGTACCAAGCTTCTTTATTTGTTTCCAAAAAAGTAAAAAATGGGTTAAGTATAATTTTTGCATTTGTTTGTGTTATACCCCAAAATTTGTCCTCCTATTTCGCAAGACAATCCATATCTCCATACTCAAGAATTTTTCAAGGGTTGACCAGATGAACCCTCTCCTAAGCAATCAACTGACAACTAAGGTTTTACTTCTCTCAAGAAAAGATAATGTTCTATTACCTCAAGTAGTCATCATACCTCCTCATATGTCTCAAGGGATCACCATGTCATGTTTAAAGCCTTGCAGCTCAAGTTTGCTCAGTCAATTGCTCAAATGGTTGAAAATTAGTTGTATTGGACAAAAAGTCAATTGTGGTCAACATACAGTCAAACTTCATAATTTTTGGTCAACATCAATATTTTTAAGTCACATTCATCATATGATAAAGGGTTGATCATGAATCATCAAGAAAAATCAAGATTTGATCTAAAGTCAAAGTTTCCAAATTAGGGGTTTTGAACCAAAAGTCATATGAACTTTGACCAGGCATAACTTTCACATATTTTATCAGAAATTTTTCCACTAAATCTCATTTTTAAGGGAATTAAATTCTCTACAACTTCATGTCTCCCAAGCTTTGGCCAAAAATGCTTCATTTGAGAGTTATGGATCAAGACATTATAGGTCCTCCTAAAAGTCAACAAAAAGTCATCTTTTTGAAAAGACGTGTACATGAACATGGAAACTTCAATGAAGATGAAGCAAAAAGTAGTGCTTAGAGGACATCTTAAGCTTTCTAAAAAGTCCAAGAAAACTTAAAAATTTTGAAAATTAAGCAAGATAGAAGTTGTGCAAGTTTGACATTTTTAAGGAGGTGCATGAAGAGAAATACTTAGCAAATGCAAATATTTTCCAAATGGGCCTAAGTTTTCATGATCCAAACTTAATCTTGACATTATCTATGGCCTGAAAACTCAAGTGCACGCCCATCTTGTATTTATTTGATTTATTATTAAATTTAATGATTTAAATTCAATTTTAATTAAATAAAATATAAAGGAAGAGTTAAGATGAGTTGGGCTTGATTTCTACTTGTATTGAGGTCCAAGATAGCCAATGCTAGCTGGAAATTTCGTGCACCATGCATTAATACAAGATTGAGCCAAATATGGAAGAATTTGATAAAATATATCAATCAAATATTTTGCATTCAAGTTGATATATTTTCTACAAATGCTTGACCTAATCTATGGCCCCATATATACATAGCACATTCAGACATCAAAAAGGACGAGTTTGGTAGCCAGAAAACTAGGGTTCTTGTTCAAAATTTTCAAGAGAAAGTTGCACCATTGAAACCCTAGTTCCAGCCATTCTCAAGAAATTCCAAGCACTCCATCATGCTCCTGAGGTAACATAGGGTAAGTATGGATCAAAATCCATGACCAGAGCATCCTGAATTACATGCATCATGAAGCTCTGGTTACATATTTTTATTAAATTTGTATTTCTGTTTTTATGATGTTTTTATCTAAAATAACCATGCTAATCGTTTCCTGAGGTTTATTAGAGCAGGTCTGGGCCATCGTTACAAGCTTTTCATGCTCAAATCGTGGTTTGCCATAGTTAGGACATATAACTGCTAAGCTTCGTATTTCTATTTGCAAGCACTTTCAGACCAAACCGACACCACCAATGAACTTGCAGGGGTTGATTTAGGGGGGTAGGCTTAATCTCTTGCATCGATTCTCTTTATTTTGCAGGTTTGGAATCTGACCTCGTCGGAGAAGACGAAGTTGACCACCCTGGATGGTGGTTTGAACGTTTGACCCCGGTGACCTAGGCGTGGTGCTTTCTGATGGGTCCATTCAAACTCCCTGGGGCCCACGCATGTTTTGTTTGAAAGTTCAAAATAGATACTTTGATAGTCTATTAAAGTTATGATCCTCTGATGAATTTGATACTCTAACCTGTTTATGCTTTTCAGCGGATGTTCTGACTCAGGTGTTAGAATGAAACGCTACACCGTGTTGAACAGAAGATGAACTATGAAGTTCTGAGAAAGAACTTCGGGAACACAACTTTTGATAGAAGCATACAAGTTCAAACTTCTGATAGAAGAAACTTCTGATGGAAGTAACTTCTGATAGAAGCATGCAAGCACAACTTTTGATAGAAGTAACCTTTGATAGAAGCATGCAAGCGCAACTTCTAGGGCTCGATTCCTGTTGACCCCTTTTCTCACTTTTCTAACTTTTCTTATTATTTTTTATTTTTTGAATTTAATTTAATTTTCTTTTCAAAATTAATTAAAACCTTTTCAAAAATCACAAAAAGATAATTTATTTCCTAGTAATTAGGGTTATTAACCTAAAACCTTTTTTTTACTAATTTCTAAAACATTTTCACTAACATATTTCTTATTATCCTGATTATTTATTTTCTATTATGCATTTACAATTCTAGAAAGGATGTATAGGTCGCACATTTTTTATTCTGTAATAGCGTAGATTTATATTTCTGCCTTTACTTTCTGCACTGCTATTATGTTTCTGCCTCAAAGCCATTTAATAGCGTAGGATTTACATTTCTTCACTTTACATTCCGCACTTTATTTTCCTGTGCATATTAACTGCTAGCTAATTAGGGTTTGCATGCTAAGACTAAAATAAACCCTAGATCACTTCTAATTTCAAGGTAAATATCTGAATACAATACACTCTTCACACTTGCACACCCCTTAGGGTATCCTCTCTTGTTGCCTTTACGAATTCAATGGTCGTGTCCCTCAAACGTAGGGATACCATTAGAAAATACGCCTACGAATAATATCATCATAGTCCCTTCGGTAAAAATATCATAGTCCCTCGATGACCCTCGATGTTGCCACGAAGACATGATCTCGTCCCTCGATTGTTGCCTACAAAAAGTGATGATCATCCCTACGAATTGCTAAAGGTATCCTTACATATTGCCTTCTATGACCATACGATGACCCTTCGATTGTCCCTTCACATCCAAACGAATAAAGTTACCTACCAACTAATGGTATGGATAACCTTATTCTAAAGGAGAAGGAAAAATAACATGGAAACGACCATTTTGAGTAGGTAATAAGAATCTGTTGCTGGCTCCAATCTAAATAATTTTTCACACCTCACACTTTTCAGATACTTTCAAAAAACACTTTGTATACATTCTAGTGTGAATAATTACAAAGTTAAACATCTTTACATTTCCAAACACTTCGTATACATTCCAACGAGAATCATTACGAAGTTAAAGCGAAATGCCCTTTTCAAACTACATAAACACAGAAAGAAATTTTTCAAAAGTGAGCTAAGAAACTAAGAGCCCGTAGATAACTACGGCTGGAAAGGATGCTAATATCTTCCCTTTTCATAACTGCCTCCCTTACTCAGAATCTAACGAAGATCGTTTCCTGTTCTTTTCACCTTTCCTTTATTGGGTAAAATAAAAGTCGGTGGCGACACTTGCTATCCGCAACATTTGCGGTAAAACGCAAAACAAACAAGTCAGTTCTCCCACCGTGTTATAGTTTGTTTTATTGTTTTACGTGTGTTGTTCTGTTACTCGCGAATTCATGTGATGGAAAAAAATCCTAACCTGGATTTAAGAAACATTTTAAGAATTTGGTAGGGTATAAGTCTTGTTAAATTATGAGGAGTCTCAGTCCTTAATAAGTTAATTTGAGATCCCTCGCTTAGTGGAGGTTTTCTTGGGGGTAACTGTGTTTAGCAAGTTATTTGCGAAGACATTTTTGCTTTTCAAGAGAACCAGCGAAGCTGAGTTGGTTGTAGAACCCATAACCTATCCTGGCCATTTAGGATGTAGTGCAGAAACTATTCAGGTATAGACTTGGATTAGTTATCACGCGAGACTACAATCAGGCGAGTTTTTCTTGAAAAATATTATTGGACTACGAGTTAATTGTTTAAACCGATAATACTTCAAAGAGAATCATAGATGCTATATTATCAATAGAACATGTTTTATAGGTGATTGAACCCATGGAACTTACCCACGTTTGGTTCTTATCGTTGACCTCATGCTCGTGAATCCGAATGTTTGAACCTATTTTGTTTTGTGGCATTCATGCATTCCTAAAAACCTCATTTCTAAGTTTTTTTTTTAAATTTCCAAAGAATTTAGAGAATTTTTCTTTGCAAAGATTCTAGGTTAGAGGGATGGATGTAAGAAGAAGAAACACTTAGAGATATGGATTTAGATTGCAGTGATAACTCAATTAAGGAAATCTGAGATAGACAAAAACTTGACTACTTAAGGAAATCTCTTAGGATTGACTTCAAAGTTTATAATGGAGAAATCTTTTAGTTTTGCAGAAGCTGGTAGCATGGTAGCTTTTGAGGATATTTTAGCTTTACTCATTTATGGGTTCGTCTTGTTTCCTAACGTCAAAGACTTCGTTGACATCAATGCCATAAGGATCTTTTATTGAGGGACATAGAGGGTCCTTGTATTGTGAGCACAAGAGGAGGATTTCCGTGGGACGTCGAGGGTCCTTGTATGAAGCCCAAGAGGAGGCTATAGGGTATGACTGGCTTAGATTTAAGAGTGGAAGCCCAATAGGAGGCTGTTACAGATTTGCATAACTCTTTCTTGTATGAGGCTAAAGATAAGGCTAAACTCAATGAGGAAGTTCTTTTGTACAAAGCCCAAGAAGAGTCTAACTCAATGAGGGAGTTCTTTTGTATGAAGCCCAAGAGGAGGCTAACGCAACAGAGGAGCTCTTTTGTACGAAGCCCAAGAGGAGGCTATGGGGAACCTACTTGTTATACTAGTTGTAATGACATAAATAAATATGAACAATTATATGAACAAGTATATATATGACAAAGTGTGTGTGTGCATTCATAGGAGTTTATGAAGGAAATATATAAACAAGTGTATAAAAAAAGCAAATAAAGCTAGTCTACTTGGATATATACAAAGGAGTGTGAAAGCAATAAACAAGTTTTTAAAACAAGAGGATAAGCTAGTATACTTGGATATATACAAGGGAGTGGGACTTACACCTTAAGGGAGGCCCACTAGAATAAGAGCAGTTTCATCGAGAATAATGCTCCTCTTAATACCATTAGAATTGGTGTATAAACAAACAGATAAAACTAGCGAACGATACTAGCTTATACTTGAATATTTACAACAAAAAAAAGTTGAATATGTGCAAGGAAATTTAATATGTACGCAAAAGGGTGGATATGTACAAGGAAACTAAATATGTACATAGGGGGTTGGGACTCACACCGTAAGGGAGGCCCATGATCTATTTGATTTTGAGTTCAAAAGATTTTCAAGAAAGAAACCTAGTTCGACTTGTATTTTCAAATATTAATTGAATCGATCATGGAAAAGAGGTGTGTAAGTTAATTAAAACATTTTTAAAGTTTTGAAAAGTTAAAGGTATTCCCAAGAGGTTTTGAAAAATATTAGGTTTGAAAAATGAAGAAGAAAACATTTTTGAAAAGTATTTAAAAACACTTTAAAAAGTCTATTTTTAACCTAATAAAAATATATCAAAAGAAAATATTTTTTGAAACTTTTTGACATAATCATAAAATAGATATATCAAATGACAAGTGTGCAAAAAATCATCTCAAAATGAGATGTTTTGATTGGTTTTTGAAAATGTTGAAGTTTGTAAAAAATGTGAAAAAAACAAGTGATAAAAAGAATGTTTTGGTTCTAAGGAGTGTTGAACTCTTGACCTTAGGCTTGCATGTGAAAAAATTTGCCACCGAGCCATGTGCGTGGCTTGTCATTTACACGTCTTCAAAAAAATATATTTAAAATAAGTTTGAAAAATCAGTTTTGAAAAATAGTTGAAAATGGAAGAGCAGTGAAAAGAGTAAAAAATAAAAGGTCTCAGGGGGATTCAAACCCTGGAACTATGGCATGGCAAGAGACTAAGAGCACGCGTGCTACCATTGGGGTGGATTTTCATCCGTGAATAAAACATCACCGATTAAATATATTATAAACTGAGATTTTGAATTTTGGAAAAATCAGAAAAATGTGCCAAGAACAATCTTCTTCTTCCTCAAGATTTGATTTCGTATCTCTCTCATTTCTCAATGAAATTGAATGATGTAAACATCAAACATGCTCGAAACTTGCCCAGGAACATGATGGTGGCAAATTTCATTTATTTTAAGTGTAAGGTGATTAATTTTCGCATGAACACGAAGAACCCTAATTATGTTTTTTGATCATGAAATCATGTATGTGCACCAATTCAAGCAATTGATTGAGGGTTTATGATACTCACACATGCAGAAACACAATAGCATAGAAATTTTTAAACTTGAATACATAAATTGAAGAATTCTAATTTGAGAAACTTACCTCTATGAGAACAAATAGAATTCATCGCAGAAGTTGTTCTAGATGTGTTTTGATGATTTGTGTAGCTTCAATGGACCTTATGGAAGGTGTAGAAGTGCTCAACTTGCTTTGAGATATCCTGGAACAATGTGCCCAAGTCCAACTACCATAGCTTGAAGTGTGATTCGGTTTTGATGTTGGAGATGTTACAGATGTGATCTAAGGGTTTGGATCACTTCTATGGAGTGTATCGATGATGTTTGAAGTGAAAGATTGAAGAATGCACGAGTGGAATGAGAAATAGCAAGTTAAGCCTCAATTTACATGTTTTGGGAGTTTGAAGTATGATTCAGAGTTTGGCTTATTTTGGTGATGGATTGATAATTATAACGACTTCCTAATGGTATTTGGAGAGTGTTTGAAGCTTGAAATTGGTCATAACTTTCAAGGTTTGGGAGATTTGCAATTCTCACATTTTGGAACTTTGAAACTTGCAACTTAAAAAAATAAAGAGAAAACAAGCTTATGGTTGTTTTTGTGTGATTTCCAAAAGAGGAAAGGCCTATATTTATAGACCAAGATGTTTGGTAAGCAAGGCAAGATAGGATTGAAGGATTTTTGCAAGTTCGCTTAAGAGGTAAGAATGGAATATTTGCATTTAATGCACATGGTTAACTTTGCAAACCATGGTTAAAAACTCAAGTGTTCTTATCTCTTATTCAATCATGATCACAAGATATTTTTGAATGAAAACTTATCCCTTGGTGATGACAAGACTTCTAGAAGAGTATTTTGGCAAAAATGACTTGAAAACGTGGAAAAATGACCTATAATTCAAGCTTATGGACCTATAAGTTCTAATTTCAAAACCATAGCTCCACAAAATATTTTTTCATGTTCTTGAACATTTTTGAAAGCTTGGAACAAGATCTACAACTTTCATGTTGGAATTTTTTTTTGAATCAAAATGGATCTAGGTGAAAAATTTCCATGAAAAATGATGAAAAAGTGATAAAAACACTTGAAATTTTTTCGAAGTGTTTAGAAAAATCAAGTTTTGACGTTTTGTTGACTTTTTCACACATTTTTTATTTTTGGTGACCATGGTGGATAATATGAAATGCTTTGATGATTGAAAAAATTTGAATTTCAAAAGTTGACCAAAAAGTCAAAGTTTGACTAATCTGGACAATTGACTTTTTGTCAAATGATTCATAATTTTACTGTTAATCAATTATGGTTTTAGAAATGTTTTGAACCAAGAAATTAGGTAAGGATATTTCATTGGTGATCTTGATATCAATCTCCAAGCAATTAGGTCATTCATTGAGCAAAAAGTCAATGATGCACCATCCTCGATCAAAACCCTAATTTGGTCGATTCAAGATTGATCTTGAGGAAATGATTAGAATTTGAAGATCAAAAGTTGATGATTGATGAAGATAGATCAGTAGTAGTGAGTGGAGACTAAAAACCTAATTTATCATATCTTGAATAGATGAAAGATGTGATTCAAAACCCTAATTTGGCTCAAGGAGCACACACACAAGCTAACTTGTTCTAAAATTTGTCAGTGATGCAATGATGCATATGTAGATGATATGAGATGGTATCTTAGGTCAAAAATTGGGGTATGAAAGATGCCCCTATTTACGTTTCTTCAACCTAAGATATGAAGATTAAAAATATCGTCTCGATAGGTGGGAAGAGACTTAAATATCAGAATACGCAAATTTTGGACCTCAGATACCAAAAAATGAGAATGATGCAAAGTGATTGCAAGAAAAATTTACCAAGGAGGTACTAAAGGGTGACCAACTAGTGAAAATTTTTTTTGAGGATGTCTCAATCTGTCTAGGAAAGGAGAATCCTGTTTGTTGGGAAACAAGTATGTGTTTCACTGGGAAAATAGATTCACAATGGAAATGATATATGTTTCGCTTTGGGAAATAAGGAGATTACCTTTTGTCAGCCTAGTGACAATGTTCAGGGTAAGCAAGAGTAATATTACAAATTATCAGCCTAGTGATAGTTTATGGTAATTTGAAATGAAGACTTATTTACCGATTATAAACATTGTGATGGTAAATGGTATGAGTTCTGAAGATATTACCAATTATAAACAAAGTGATAACTATAACAAGGTAATTCTTGAGAGAAATTTATTGGGTATTTAGCCTTATGAATAACAAACAATAATGGAAACAGATCTCAAATGAGTTTCTACTTTTCTAATTACAATCGTGTTGAGGATCTTTTTGAGAAGATGTGGGTGTTTCGATTGTAAAGATACATGTTTCCCCAAGAGAAAGAAAACTGTGGTGATTTCTTGAACTTTCATGATTGGACTTGTTAGGAAGAACAATCATTTTATCATAAGTTCAAAGATAAGAAGGAAATAAGCGGCTCAGATGACGAGGCTATTGCTTATTGCTTGCAGGTAGATTTTTTTGAGATCTAAACCTGAATTGGTTAAAGACGAGGTTCTGTCCAGGAATGAACTGGAAAGAAATTTCAAATAAGATTTTGTACCCAATGATGAACGAACTAGATTGGGGATTTGGAGAAAGAATGTGCTCTTTCTTCTTAGGAGTGATAGTCTACTGGAGAGATGACACGCACATACTTGTTTTCGGGAATAAATGCAGCCTAAACAAGTGATATTTTGCAAGATAGAATAAAACAAGAATTGAAAACAACTGGGCACAAGGCTCAAATTTATTTATAGGATGGTAATCAGCCAAAGGCGTGATTCCATAGATTATTTAAAAAAGTTGGAAATGGTAAATATTAGGAAAAGGCTACATTGAAAGCAATAAACGTTATTCTCCCTAACAACTTTGAATTCCAGCCGTGCTTGTTGCTTCAGAAGATTTGGTTGAAGATTCGTTGATGGAAGATTCTTTAGGTTGACGAAGTACATACTGATTCAGTTACTTTGTCATTTAATCCTTATTTTTTTCCTAGATTGCCTTTTCAGGTTTTCAATCTACCACGATAAAATTTTTCTGTTTATTGTCTCTAATTTTTGCCTGGACCTCCCTTTCGAGTTTTTCAGTTCACCGAAATGCTCATTTTTGCCTAAGCCGCCCTTTTCGGGTTTTTGACTTACCGAGCTATTCTTTTGTCTTTTTAGACAAAGTATTTCTTGACTGCATAATAATTTACAGGATGCGAGAATCATGGCACCGCTAGAGAAGGTTCTCTTAACAACGTACGAGCCTTCGTAATTAGGAGACCATTTTCTCCTAGAATCTGGTTAAAAAAACAAGATCTTTTTAAGCACGAGGTTGCCTACTTGAAATTCACGAGGTCGAACCTTTTTATCGAAGGCTTTCTTCATCCTTCTTTGATACAATTGTCCATGACATAAAGTGGTCATACGTTTTTCATCGATTAAGTTCAACTGATCGTATCTGCTTTTACACCATTCAGCCTCAGATAACTCAGCCTCCATGAGGACTCTCATTGATGGAATTTCAACTTCCAAGGGGAGCACTGCTTCCATGCCATACACTAAAGAGAAATCGGTTTCCCCTGTTGAAGTGCGTACTGAAGTGAGATACCCATGTAAAGAAAATGGAAACATTTCATGCCAGTCTTTGTAAGTGATGACCATTTTCTAGATGATCTTCTTAATGTTCTTATTGGCGACTTCCACAACGCCATTCATCGTTGGTCGGTAAGGAGAAGAGTTATGATGTTCAATCTTGAATTCCTCACACAGTTCTTTCATTATTTTGTTGTTCAAGTTCAACCCATTATCTATAATGATCTTTCTTGGAGCTCCATATCAGCAAATGAGGTTGTTATTGATGAACCTCATAACCACTTGTCTTGTAACATTTGGGTAAGATGCTGCTTCAACCCATTTGGTGAAGTAATCAATGGCCACTAAGATGAAGCGATGGCCATTTGAAATTTTTGGTTCAATCATTCCAATCATGTCGATTCCCCACATGGAGAAGGGCCACAGAGAAGAGAGAACATTCGGAGGTGACGAGAAAACCTGCGTCGAGTTGCTTTTGAACCTCCTTTTTTATTTTATCAGCCATTTCTGGGTGAGTCCTTCTCAGTTTCTGCTTGACTGGCAGACATTCAAGTTTTAATGACAAGTGATGTTCTACGATGTTGGTATCTAACCATGGCATGTCCCAGTAGGACCAAGCAAATACATCGACGTATTCTTTGAGAAGATGTATCATTTTTCTCTTGACATAATCGTCGAGTAGAGCTCAAATGATCACTTCTTTTCTGTTTTCCTCAGAACCCAAGTTTATTGTTTCCAAAGGCTCTTCGTGAGACTGAATGACTCTCTCCTCATGCTTAAGTAGTCGGGAAATCTCATTTGGGATCCCTTCTTCTTCTTGTTCTTCGACTTCGAACACAGGAAATTCAAAGTTGGGAGAGGGCATATGGTTATTGCATTCAATGGGTTTATGGATTTTTAATCTGCACATGTGATTTATGTTTGTTTTTTAGAAAACAACGAATGCAAAAGTGTATGCAGATTATTTGAAAGTGTTTTTTATTTGTTTTTTAGGATTACCATTTCCAAAAAAAAAGGAAAAAAACGAAAAAAAAAACACATAAATGTGGGAAATCAAAACGACGCTTTATTTATGATTCATGTTTGAAACAAAACCCTAAACACAAACTCTCTTGTCTTCTGCGAGACAAAGAGAAAAACATTTAAAAGCTAGCCCTATGAAACATCTCTCTACCTTGGGCTGGGAGAGAGTTCAAAATAAAAGTGAAATGACTACTTTGAACGGTGAACAACATCGGAGCTTCAACAGCTTTCCAATATTGATGAACCCCTTGGTACACTATGTATTTTGAAAGTTTTCCCTTAGGATCATCTTCATTGATGATGTTGATTGTTGGTCGAGCAGGATTTGAAGGCTCTTGTTTGTTAACCTTGTCTTTTGTACTATCGAGGAGATCTTCCTCTGCTTGTTCGACAGGTCAAGGAGTGTAAAATGAGGTACATGTGTATTTAGGTGACATGTATCCTGTGGGTGTAATTCCCAATCTTCCGGATGAAGAGACTTTTCTTTAGAGACACTTTCCAAGTAATTTTCGGGACCATCTTCCCAATCGTCTCCAAAAATTGCATTTATCTGGGAATAAACAAATTCAGGTTCAACAACCTCGGAAGGTGTATTGAAGCAAAGATCTTCAGTCGTGATCTCAAACGGATGATGAGATTGAGAGGGAATGCATACCTCTTTTGGTTGACTACGATATTCAAGAGGATCTTCCCATCCAGATGGTTAGATGTCTTCGATTGAAATTCTTGAACTTTCAAGGGCATTATATTTTACCATTAAGTCAAATTTTCCACTTGGCTGCCCCAAGGTATCCTAAACCTCGGGTGGGATAGGTGGAACTTCTTCTTTATCATCTTGCTGGAACATGCCTTCGAACTTGACTGAAGAAGGATAGAACGGTGTATATGGTTCTTCCTAAGATATGTATCCATAATCGTGGAGATAAGTTTTCCATTCTTCAGAACCAGAGATATTTTCTTCAGTGTCTTCTTCAATAAGGACATTGACCTCTCGAGGAATAGGGTTAAGGAAACCTCCATTGTGGAACACTTCTTTTATTGGACGAAGAGTTTCATCCTTCTCAGTGGGTTTTGAGAGAACTAGAGTAAATCCGAGTCCCGTTTTGGTTTCGTTGTTGACAGGAATCACAACTTATCCCCAACCGTTGGCAAAACCATCTTTCACTATCTGCACTGCTTCTTTGTAAGTGGAGATAGATGATCTGTTTTTCTTAGCAGATTCGTCTTCTAAAGAGAGACCTTGGAACTGCGTTTCTTCCACATCATCAGCAATGATGAAAGAGAAAGTGGATATGTGGCTTACCAACAAGGCTTGCTCCCCACTTATGGTTACCAACTTTCCATTTGTTACAAACTTCAATTTTTGGTGGAGCGTAGATGTAACTGCTCCAGCTTCATGAATCCATGGTCGACCTAGCAAACAGTATAGACGACTTGAACGTCCATAACCTGGAAGGTGACTTGAGAAGTATGCAGACCAATTGTCATCGGAAGATCGATTTCTCCAATAATAGATTTTATTAATCCATCAAAAGATTTGACTACTACACCACTGAATTTCATAGGTGTTCCTTTGTAAGACAGATGAGCGAGAGTCGTTTTTGGCGTTACGTTTAAGGAATAGCCAGTGTCAACTAGCACATTGGACAAAGAGTTAGATTGACAATTCATAGAGATATGAAGAGAAAAATTATGATCCCTACCCTCTTCAGGGAGTTCTTCATCACTAAAGCTCAGATTGTTGCAAGCCGTTATGTTGGCTTCGATCGCACCAAATCGATCGATAGTCACATCATGATCTACGAAGGCTTGATCCAAAACTCTCATCAGGGCCTCTCGACGGGCTTTTGAATTTAAAATCAAATAGAGTATTGAGATTATGGAAGGAGTTCGCATCAGTTTTTCCACAACTTTGTACTCACTCTTCTTGATTAGCTTTAGAATTTCATCAAAGTTAGGATTGATATTGGTTCCATCAGACGGACCAATTTTTAAGTCTGGATTACCAACATGAATTATTACAAGATTCACAACGGGTACATCGACATGAATTTGCCTAACTGCAAGAGTGATAAGCTGCTTTGGTTGCAACGGGGTATGCACACGCCCACTCCTAGTTACTCGACTTACTTCGGCGATGTTAACTACGGATGAAAGAGTATGTATGGGGACTTTCTTCCCATTTTCCATCATTTTTGCATTGTATTGGTAGGGAACTGCTTTGTCAGAGTCATAAGGAATAGGTCCAGGTAGACAAATGATCAAAGGAGAAACAGGATCCCTTGGATTGTTGTATTTGACCTCTACGCGCTCGGGCATATTGAAATGAGGAATGATGACGTTAACTTCAGGAGTTACTGAGTTGATATCTGAGACTAAATGCTCACGCGGATAACATCATATCATATTCACTTCATTCTCATTCCTATTTTTGAGGATTCAAATGTAGCCATTATTCATTAGTCGCTGAAGATCTGTTTTTACAGTAGAACAACTAGGAGAATCTCTAGAAAAAATCCTAAAAGATTCGTAGTTGTGTCGAGCAGAACCTTCCATTACACAGAAAGTGGCATGCATCTGTACTAGATCTGCTCTTACCAAGTTTATGTCAAAGACTTGATATTTGCAAGGACATCCATATACCATGTTCACAGCGTGCCCTCCATGATTAGTCATAGAATTCACTTGTATTTTCAAATTCATATCCTTAAAAAAAAGAAGGTTAGCTCTAACCAATCTTTGAACTTCATCCTTCAAAGCTATCCAATTTTCGAGATCATGGACAAGTTCCCCATGGTGAAAAGGACAAGAAACATCAGCTTTGTACCACTAAGGTAACTTATCAAGCACTGGTGGTGGTGCTCTAGTTTTAACAAGATTCCTCTCAATTAAAGCAGGATATAATTTCGTGTAAGACATCGAAATTGGATCAAATTGTAAAATACTTGGAGCATGATTCTGATTATTATTAAATGGATGAGCCTATTGTCGAGGCTGCTGATTTTTTTGTTGAAATTATAGGGTAAATCCCATGTTTGAAGTTGAACTAATAACTGGTGCGATAGCGACCACCTGTTGTTGGTGATTAATGTTTCTTCTTGGTCTCCCTTAGGATACCATTCCAATATCTTGTTCTTTATTCTTTGGGAAACCACTTCCAAATTTCTTGGTTCCGCTTGAAGATTCAACTTCTTTGGTTAAGCGTCCTACTCAGACTACTTCTTCCAATCGCATCCTCATGTTTACCATTTCGGTGAATTCATTTGGAGCACTGGCGATCATGCGCTCATAATAGAAAGGGCCAAGAGTATTCAAGAAGATCTTGGTCATCTCTTTCTCTTCTAATGGTGGATTGATTTGGGAAGAAATTTCCCTCCATCGTTCGACATACTCTTTGAAAGTATCTTTATCCTATTGAGAGATTGCTCTGAGTTGATCTCGGTCTGGAGCCATGTCCAAATTGTACTTATATTGTCGAACAAAGGCTTCGCCTAGATCGTTGAAAGTTCAAATGTTAGTACTATGCAATCGCATGTACCACTTTAGAGCGGAGCTAGTAAGGCTGTCTTGAAAGTAGTGAATGAGCAATTAATGATCATCATTGTGAGTAGACATCTTCATAGCATACATCACAAGATGGATTTGTAGGCAAGAGTTACCTTTGTACTTTTCAAAGTCGGGACTTTGAACTTGGCAAGTATTCTTACACTGGGAACCAGACACAAATCGTGGGCATTTTTTCCAAATAAATCCTTCCCGTGGATAGTCTTGATCTCTAACTTCATCTTATTGAACTGTTCTTGGAGATCTTCCATACGGCCACGAGGATCCGTGTTTTCGCCAACATCATGATAAATTTTGTTGTTCACATAAGGAATAGTGTGAACCACATGAGTTGAATTTGTCACAATTGGTTGAGAAACCAACATAGTGGCTTGAGGAAAGGTTACTCCGGGTTGCAAAGTAAACGTTGAATTCTGCAAAGTAGGAACCTCAGTTGTGGTTGCCGGTAGTTCAGAAGTATTTTAACGAAAACCTATATCAAAATTGAAAGGAATTCCCCAAGGGTAACCCTCTGGCATAGTGAAAAGCAGATTACTAAATGCCACTACAGAAGTTGGAGTAGTAGTGATTTCTGAAATCATTGTCGCTTGAATTTGATTGTTAGGTGTTGGTTGCTGATTCTGTGCAGCTACCAACGATCTCACCAAAGCATTGAGTCTTTCCAATTCCTCTTGAAGTGTGGTTACTATACCACGAAGCTCAATATTCTCTTGTTCGAAATCTTCCATTTTTTCTATTTGCACGAGTATTGTATCTACGAGCTGACTGTGAATGAAGACGAGAAACTCTAAGACGCGACAGCTTGACAATCTCTAGAGAAAATTCTAAAAGTAAGAATCTAGATAACAAAATCGAAATGCAGTATGTGTCATACCCCAATTTTTGACATAATATACCACCTCACATATGCATCACTGCATCACTAACAATTTCATAATAGAATAGATCGTGCGTGGCTTCTAGAAGTCAAAGTCAGGGTTTCTTCAAAATTTCATCTGTTCAAGATGTGATCAATTAGGGTTTGAGTTTCCACTCACCTCAAGTGATATATCTTAATCAATCATCAACATTTGATCTTCAGATTCTCAAATTTTTCTCATGATCTATCATGAATCGACCAATTAGGGTTTTTATCGAGGATAGTGAATCATTGAATTTCTGCTCAATGAATGATCTATTTGCTTGGAGATTGATCTTAACATCTTCAATGCAACATCTTGACCTAATTTCTTGATTCAAAACATCACAAAAGTCCATGTTTCTTCATCAGACAAATTCTGAATCATCTGATGAAAATTCATCTACTCAGAAAAGTCAAAATTTGACTTTTGGTCAACTTTTTCAAGACCAAACTTTTTCAATCATAAAAACATTTCAAATGATCCATCATGATCATAAAAAATCAAGAAATGTGAAAAGTCATCAACAAGTCAAGATTTGAAAATTTTCTAACACTTAGAAAAATTTTCAAGTGTTAAGAAACATGATTTTTCATCACTTTCATGGCCATTTTTCACCTAGATCCATTTGGATTTAGAAAAAAATCAAAACATGAAAGTTTTAGCCCTTGTTACAAGCTTTCCAAAATGTCCAAGAACTTGAAAAAACACTTTGTTTAGCTATACTTTTGATTTTGAAACATAGAGCTCCAAAACCATGGATTTCAAGTTCATGCTTCAAAATTACAAGTCATTTTTTGCAACTTCTCCTTCTAGAAGCCTTTTCATCACTTAGAGGTGGATTATAACTGATAAATATCAGTTGTGAATGATTGAGAAAGGATTGGATCAAAGAGAAAAACTTAACCATGGTTAAGAAAGTTACTTTTGCATTAAATGTAAAAGATTCCATTTTACCTCTTAACCAAGTTGCAAGTTTCCTTCAATGATATCATTGCCAAATCATTCAGAATTCTTGGCCTATAAATAGAGGTCATTTCCTCATTCCCAAACCACACCAAAGCTATCATAATCAAGCTTTCACTCTTTCTTTCTTGAATTCTAAGTTTCAAAGTTCAAAGTGAGGAATTTTTGCAATCTTCAAGCATTGCAACATCTGAGAGAAATTAGGTTTCTAACATGTTCTAAACATCAATTAGAACTTTCCTAAAACTTAAAAACATCACAAGAACTGCACAAACTCAGAATCATTGTTAAAAATCCAAAAGCTTGCAAATGATGCCTCAACATCCAAACTTCCAATTTGCTCGTGCTAACTTTAATTTAACACTTTAAACATCATCCATATACTACATATGAGTGATCCAAATCATCATCCCTGACCTGTAACATCTCCAACCATGAATTCGAAGCTCACATCAAGTAACTGCAGTTGGACTTGGGTGGAATGATCCAGACCATTTCAAAGCAAGCATAGTGTTCAAACACCTTCCATAAGGTTCAGTGGTGCTATAGCAATCATTAAACAACAACTGGAAACACTCTAAACAGGATTTCGATTTCAGTTTGAAGAGGTAAGTCACTCATACTTCGAACTCTATAATTCATGCATTCCAGTTCAAAAATTGCTTAGCCATCTTGTTTCTGCACCATCACTGATCATTAACCCTCAATCAATTTAACAAATCATGATCCACACACGATTTCATGTTGATTCTTAGAATTAGGGTTCATCTGGTCACGTTTGAAATTAATCATTTTAAACTGAAAATAAATGAAATTAACCATCACCATCATGTTCCTGGGTTCAAAACGAGCAACTTTGATGTTTACATCTTTCAATTTCATCAAGAAATGAAGAATCTATGAATTGATGAAGATTGAAGAAGAAGAACATTGCACGTGTTATTTCATTTTTCCAGAAATTCAAATAATTGTTTTATAATATAATAACATAGAATGAGATAAGTAAATAGATGTATTAACGCCCCAGCGGTTTCCAGCATGCTTTTCATGTTCCTTGCCTTGCCTATGGTCCAGGGTTCGAATCCCCCTGAGACAATTTTGTCATTTTTTCACATTCCTTCATTTTTTAAAAACATTTCGAAGACTTGTTTTTAAACATAATTAATTGGAAGCGTGTAAATAACAAGACAAGCACTTGGCTCAGTGGTAAAGCTTTTCAATTCTAAGCCAAAGGTCATGAGTTCAAACCTCCTTAGGACCAAAATCAAATTTTTACCACTTGTTTTCTTCACCTTTTCTATCAAACTTCAACATTTTAAAAAATCAATCAAAACTTCTCATTTTGAGATGACTTTTTGCACACTTGTCATTTAATATACCTATTTTATGATTATGTCAACAAAATCCAAAAAAATATTTTCTTTTGATTATATTTTCATTAAGTCAAAAATGATACTTTTCAAAGATATTTTCTTTCAAACTTTCAAAACTTAAATCATTTTCAAAACTTCTTGTGAATATACATCACTTTTCAAAATCATTTTCAAAACCTTTTTCAAAACCTTTCATCAAACTTACACACCTTTGTCCATGATCGACTCGATTTGAAGATAAATTGAACCAGTTTTTTCCTCGAATTCCTTAATTGATCATGGGCCTCCCTTACGGTGTAAGTCCCAATCCTTTTTATGTACATATTAAATTTTCCCTATACATATACAATCATCTTCAAAAATATCCAAGCATAAATAAACTTCTTTCGTTTGTTTTCATTCGCTTGTTTATACACCGATTCCAGTGGTATTAAGAGAAGAATCATTCCCGGTGAAACTCCTCTTAAAACCAATGGGCCTCCCTCATGGTGTAAGTCCCAACCCTCCTATGTACATATTCATTTCTGTGTACATAAATACTCTTTCGTGTACATATTCATTCCCTTATACACATTCAAACTTGTAAATAATCAAGTTACACTTGCCTTAAACGCTCGTTTTATACACTTGTTTATATTTCCTTCATAAACTCCTGTGAATACATATCACACTTGTTCATATAACTACTCAGTTATAACATAACAATTAGCCTAACAACTAGGTTCCCCTTTAGCCTCCTCTTAGGCTTCGTATAAGAAAACTCATTCATCTGAGTTAGCCTCCTCTTAGGCTTCATATAAGAAAACTCATTCATTGAGTTTAGCCTCCGCTTAGGCTTCATATAAGACAACACTCCCCTGCTGAGTCAGCCTCCTCTTGGGCTTCGTTCAAAAGAACTCCTCGTTGAGGTAAGATTTCTCTTGGGCATCAAACAAGAAAGAGACCAGGAAATCTCTTAACAGCCTCCTATTGGGCTTCCAATACAAAGAATCACCCGCGCTAGGATAAAACCCTGAGAGTATGATTTCCCGGTGAAATCACTCTTGAATCCTAAGAGGATGGTTTCCCGGTGAAACCACTCTTAAAGCCAAAGCCAGCCATACCCTATAGCTCCCTCTTGAGCTTCATACAAGGACCCTCGATGACCCTCAGAATGCCTTCTCTTGGGCTAACAATACAAGGACCCTCGATGACCCTCGGAATGCCTCCTCTTGGACTTACAATAAAAGGACCCACGGGCTTCTTAAAAGCATCCCCCTAATCCATAATCAATTTCTCCTAGAGATTTAGACACTTATCATCTCTATGGAAGAAGTATCTCATCTATCACATCACATACAATCAAAAACTTTTTCGAACTCTTTTTCAAACAAAAACATCTCTTAATCGTAAGTGGTAACGCTTGTACACTCAAGCAAAACACCCAATGCTTACAATTAAAAGATTCAATCATTTTTCAAACATCTTTCTTAAACTCATAAGTGGTAACGCTTGTACACTTGAGAAAAACACCTATAACTTACGATGAAAGATTCAATCAATCAATCCTTTCAAAATGTATGTGATGAAATAGATTAGATACATTTTTCATTAAGATGACTTTCGTATTTGTCTCTTAATAACTCCCGTTGCTTCCACTAGGATAAGTGGGAACTACGATTGCTCTGACTTTCTCAACATCCTTTTGAGAATACGTAGGCACAAGGTCTCATCCTTGGCGAGCAAAACTTCTCCCTCAAACCAAACAAACCATAGATCCCTTTAGATCCGAGCTACAAATGCTCTGATTCCCATTAAGGGATATGTATGCAGAAGATCCCAATGATCTTTGCGAGCACAATAATAACAAAACCTAGGATCCCACATAAGCTTCCCTTCTTAAAATCCAAATGAGAAACTTTCCCAACAAAAGAAATAACAATTTAAAACACACAAACATATCAAACATATTCATATATAAAGCTATAGATAACTATATATATTTAGGGTGCCACATCTATTCCCTTTATATAACAAACACCCTTGCCCGGAATCTCCCCAATGCGTTGCGTCTAGTTCGCGCTAGTCGTAATGCATATCATATCAATTGAGGGTATTGCAGCTTTCCCCTTTTTCATAATCATTTTTCTTGTGTTGGAAAAAATAAAGCTTGATGCTCGCGGCATCATTATAAACAAATCAAAAGAGTAAATCGTTTTGAACCAGAGAATCTGAATTTAGATTCGATTCCCTCGCGCGTCAGTTTTTAACGCGAACAGAAAAAATGGCGACTCTGCTGGGGAGTACGCTAAACTTTCATTTTAAAAAAAAAACTGTGACTCTGCCAAAGAGCACCAAGATTTTTTGTTTTCAAAAAGAAAAAAAGGGGTTAAGCTTTCATATGTGCATATGGTTGTTTTTCTTTATTGTGTGCTTTTTGCGATTTCATCTGATGGAAAGAAATCCTAACCCGGATTTAAGAAACATTTTAAGATCTAGGTAGGGGTATAGTCCTATTAACTTGTGGGAAGGTTCATTACTTACTGAGTTAATGTGAGATCCCTCTCTCAATGGAGGTTGTCTTGGGAGTATTTGTGTTTAGCAAGTATTTGCAAAGACATTTTGCTTTCGAGAGAACTTACGAAGCTGAGTGGATGTAGAACACATAATCCATCCTGGCCATTTAGGATGTAGTGTAGAAGCTATTCAGGCGTAAGCTTAAAATAGTTGTCATGCGAGACTACGATCAGGCGAGTTTTTCTTGAAAAATATTATTGGACTTCGAGTATTCAACAAATTCGATAATATTTCAAAGAGAAGCGTTGGACCTGTATTATCAGTAGAACCCGTTTCACAAATGAATAAGCCCTTAGAACTTACCCACGTTTGGTTCTTATCGTTGGCCTCATGCTCGTGACTTCGAACGCTTGAACATGTGTATAACCACTAACCGTGTTTTGCATCTTTGTGGCATTCAAAAACTTCATTTCTCTTCCCATTTCCAAAGAATTTAGAGATTTTTCTTTGTAAATATTTTAGGTTAGAGTGATGGACGTCAGAGGAAGATTCACCAAGAAATACAGTTTTAGAATTCCTGATGTAGGAAAGTTAAAAGAGTTAGCATCTTTGGTAGAAGATCCCTCGGATTTCAGAAAATGCTATGGAACTCTTTTAACTGTCCTGAACACTAACTTTGATGAAGGACTTCTCAAAACTTTCGTTCAGTTTTATGATCTAGTCTATCGCTGTATCACTTTCCTTGACTATCAGTTGATGCCTACTTTGGAAGAGTACGCACACATCCTAGGTATCTCAGTATCAGATAAGGTGCCTTTCAATGGTTTGGAAGCCATTCCTATGTCACCAGTCATTGCAACAATGACTCACTTAAAGAAATCTGAGATAGACAAAAACCTAACTACCAAAGGAAAACTCTTAGGACTAACTTCAAAGTTCCTAATGGAGAAGGCTCTTAAATTCTCTGAAGCCGGTAGTATGGTAGCCTTTGAAGTTGTTTTAGCTTTACTCATCTATGGATTGGTGTTGTTTCCCAACGTCCCAAGTTTCGTTGATATCAACGGCATAAGGATCTTTCTGATTGGAAATCTCGTTCCCACTTTGCTTGATGACACGTATTTCTCCATTCATCATAGGAATCGTCAAGGAGATGGAACTATTGTATGTTGTGTACCTCTGTTATTCAAATGGATTATCTCACACTTGCCTAAATCTCCTATCTTCCGCGAAAACAAAGACGATTGGCAATGGTCTCGAAGGCTCATGTCTCTCACAAACAACGATATCCATTGGTATACCTTGGCAAACAATGAGATGGAAATCATTGAAAGCTGTGGAGAATTTGCCAATGTACCTCTCATCGGTACAAAAGGAGGAATCAACTGCAACCCATTCTTGGCGAGACGTCAACTCGGATATGCAAACTCTAGTAAACCCCTTGGTTTTACAGTAGAAAGAAACCTTTATCATGAAGGGGAAGATTCCCAAGGTTTGAAAGCCAGGATGATAAGAGCTTGGCATCACATCCGAAGGAAAGAAAAGGGTAATGCAAGGAATTGTGTAGCCATGGAAATCTACACTTCTTGGGTGAAGAAAAGAGCAAAGGAATTCCGAATGCCTTATGCTTATGAAGAACCCATGTTCTTAGCAGCGTCCAAATCAACCACTTTTCCCGTTGAAACTATGGGAGAATACCAAGAAGCTTTGGCCAAGATAAGGCTAGAGAAAGAGGCTTTGGAAGACAAGTTTCTTAAGATTGACTTTGAAAATGAGAAGCTTAAGAAGCAGGTCAAAGATCATGAGAAAACGCTCTACTTCCAAGATGAATGGCTCATGGAGAAAGATGAGAAGATTAGTCGAAAAGATAATGCGATCAAAAGATACATCAAAGAAAGAAAAACAAATCTTGAGGAAATGACAACCAGCAATCCTGCTCCTGACGAGTGGAAGAAAGTCATCAACAAGCTTAAAGCCGAGAAAGCTGAACTGAAAGCTTACTATGGAAAAGAAATCCTGAAGTTGAAGCTACATTAAGCCTTTGGTTCTTCATCCCACGAGGACGATTAATTAGTTTAGTTTTAGCTTTATCATTTATTTTATCATTGTAAGAGCTATGCTCAAAACCAAAAAAAATTGTTGTAATCTTCTTTCAATAATTAATAAAATAAGTGTTTTCCATCCAAATATTTGCTAGAAATTTCTCTTTTAGTATAAATTCTTTGGAAATTCTTTTCTCTTTGCATTCATAATCTTGCATCATACTTTGCATTTCGAGTTTGTCATTTAGAGTCTTATCTTTTGGAATTTTTTCCAGAGAGAGAAAGATCGTCAAGCTATCGCATCTTAGAGTTTCTCGACTACGTTCATAGCCAACTCACAAATACAATACTCGTGCAAATAGGAGAAAAGCAATGGAAGATTTTGAGATGGAAAATGTTGAGCTTCGTAGCACAGTGACAACACTTCAGGAAGAGGTGGAGGACTCACTTTTTTGGTAAGTTCATTGGCAACTACACAAAGTCAGCAAGCAACATTGAATAGTCAAAATCAAACGACGATTTCAGAGATCACTACTACTCTAGTTTCAGCTGTTGCAGTCAGTAATCCTCTCTTCAGTATGCCAGAAGGTTATCCATGGGGCATGCCTTTCAATTTCGGCATTGGATTTCGTCAACCCACTTCTAAGGTACAGGTAACCACGATTGAGGTTCCTACTACACAGAACTCAGCATTTACTCCGCAACACGGAGTAACCTTTCCACAAGTCACTATGACAGTTTCTCAACCAATCATGACAAACTCAGCTTCTGTAGTTCACGCTACTGCGGACGAAGAAGTCTATCATAAACCAGGCGACAACACGAATCCTCGTGGCCAAATGGAGAATCTCCAGGAACAATTCCATAAGATACAACTTGAGATCAAAATAATCTGTGGTAAGGAATTGTTTGGGAAGAATGCCCACGATCTATGTCTATTTCCTCGCGTAAGGATACCCGCTAAATTCAAAGTCCCCGATTTTGAGAAATATAAAGGAAATTCCTGCCCGCAGAGTCATCTTACGATGTACGCTAGGAAGATGTCTACATATAATGACAATCACCAATTGCTCATTCACTATTTCCAAGACAGTCTCACCGGTGCCGCACTGAAGTGGTACATGGGGCTAGATAGTGCAAATATCCAGACATTCAATGACCTAGGTGAAACCTTTATCCAACAGTACAAATTCAATTTGGACATGGCTCCAGATCGAGATCAACTCCATTCTATGTCTCAAAAGGAAAAAGAGACGTTCAAAGAATACGCCCAATGTTGGAGGGAAATTGCTGCCCAAGTCAATCCACCGTTAGAGGAGAAAGAAATGACCAAGGTTTTCCTGAACACTCTTGGTCCATTCTACTATGAACGCATGGTCGCCAGCGCTCCCGGAGATTTCACCGAAATGGTGAGCATGGGGATGCGACTAGAAGAAGGAGTCCGAACAGGACGCCTAACCAAAGAAATAGGGTCTTCAAGCGGAACCAAGAGGTTCGGAACTGGTTTCTCGAAAAAGAAAGAACATGACGTAGGAATGGTATCCCGGGGGAAACCAAGGAAAAATGTCAGTCGCCGACAACAGGTAGCCATAATAGCACCAGTTGTTAATGCAAGTTTAAACGTGGGTATTACCCCGCAATTCCAGCAAACTCAACAGCCTCGACAACAGGCTCAACAATTCAACAATCAGAATCGTGCACCTCGAACTTCGCAATTTGATCCAATTCCGATGACGTACACGGAATTATATCCTGCCTTGATAGAAAGGAATCTTGTGCAAACAAGGTCTCCACCTCCGGTACTAGACAAATTACCTTGGTGGTACAAAGTAGATATGTTTTTCCCTTTTCATTAAGGGGCACCGGGTCATGATCTCGAACATTGCATAGCATTAAAAGCTGAAGTACAAAGGTTAGTAAGGGAAATCTTCTCTCCTTCAGGAACGCAAATCCAAACGTGCAAGCAAATCCACTTCCCAATCATAGTGGACATGTCGTGAATTTAATACTAAGGAATACAGATCGATATCTTATCACTGACATAAGTATGATAAGAGAAAGCTTGGTACAACTCCATGATACAAACAGTACAATGAGCGCCTTCGCTAAACATGACTACACAGCCTGCAGAATCTGCTTCAGGGATCTTCTAGGATGTCCAACTAGGAGAGCAGACATTCAACGGTTAATAGACATTGGCGATGTTCAGATCTTCAAAAACAGAAACGATTATGACGTGAATATGGTAGGGCATTATCCGCATGAGCTTTTAGTCTCAGATATCAACTCGGAAATTCCCGAAGTAAACGTCATTATCCCTTGCTTCAATGTGCCCAAGTGTGTAGAAGTCGAGTACAACGGTCCAAAAGTTCCAGAATCTCCTTTGGTGATCTGTCTACCTGGTCCTGTTCCTTACAGCTCTAACAAAGCAATTCCCTATCAATACAGTGCAACTATGATAGAAGATGGGAAGGAGAAACCCATACCAACTCTTTCAGCCGTTGGTAACATCGCTGAAATCGGACGAGTAACGCGAAGTGGACGTGTGTACACCCCGTTGCCTCCAAAGCAACCCATTGCTCCCACTGTTGGACAAAATCCCGTTAATACACCTCCCGAGAATCCCATGGGGATTCCTGTTGGTAATCCAAACATAAACGTTGGTCCGTCTGATGGAACCAACGTCAACTCAGATTTCGACGAGATCCTAAAGCTGATCAAGAAAAGTGAGTACAAAGTTGTGGATCAACTAATGCAGACTCCCTCCAAAATTTCAATACTATGTCTACTTCTGAATTCCGAAGCCCACCGAGAAGCTTTGATGAAGGTGCTAGATCAAGTTTACGTAGATCACGACGTGACTACAGATCAATTTGGTGGAATTGTAGGCAACATAACAGCTTGCAACAATTTAAGCTTCAGTGATGAAGAACTCCCAGAGGAGGGAAGAGATCACAATCTTGCTATACATATTTCTATGATTTGCCAATCAGACTCTCTGTCCAACGTGCTAGTGGATACCGGTTCATCCTTGAATGTAATGCCAAAAACGACTCTCGCTCTTTTATCTTACAAAGGAACGCCGATGAAATCCAATGATATAGTGGTCAAAGCTTTTGATGGATCAAGGAAATCTGTTATTGGGAAAGTCGACCTTCCAATGACGATTGGTCCGCATACCTTCCAAATCACCTTCCAGGTCATGGACGTGCCAGCTGCTTACAGTTGTTTGCTAGGAAGACCATGGATACACGAAGCAGGAGCTGTGACGTCCACGCTCCACCAGAAACTGAAGTTTACAGCAAGTGGGAAGCTAGTAACCATCATCGGTGAACAAGCTTTACTAGTAAGCCATTTGTCTACCTTTTCTTTCATCACCGCCGACGACGTTGAAGGGACACAATTCCAAGGACTTTCGTTAGAAGGTGAATCTACAAGGAAAAGCAGATCGTCTATCTCCTCTTACAAAGAAGCAGCGCAGATAGTGAAAGACGGTAATGCCGCAGGTTGGGGACAAGTAATAAAACCTGTCAACAACGAGACAAAAATCGGGCTCGGATTTGCTCCAGTATTTCCAAAAGACAATCAAAGGGATGAAGCTCTTCGCCCAATCAAAGAAGTATTCCACAGTGGGGGTTTTTTAAACCCTGTTCTTCAAGAGGTTAATGTTCTTACCGATGAAGTTAATGAAGATGATCTCTCCGAATCTGAAGAGTGGAGCACTTATCTCAATAGCTCTGAATACGTGTCCCAGGAAGAATCATACGCGCCGTTCTATCCTCCGACTAACCAATTCAAAGGTATGTCCCTACAAAACAATGAGAATGAAAATCCACCTATCCCTTCTGAAGTTTGGGATACCTTGGGAGAACCAAGTGGAAAGTTTGACTACATGGTGAAATACACTGCACCTGGAAGCTCAAAAATCAAAATTGAAGACATCCAACCAATTGGATAGGACGATCCTTTTGAGTATCCTAGCCAACCAGAAGAGTTATACACATCTTCTCGATCTCATCATCAGATTGACATCCCAAATGAAGATCTCTGCTTTAATACGCCCGCCGAGCTTGTTAAGACAGATCTTAACTATCATTACATCAACGTAATTACCGAAGATCTGGAAGACAATTCTGGAAACGAGTTGGAAAGTGTCGCAGACAATGAGTCTCTCCACTCAGAAGATTGGAAAGAACATCCTAAAAATCCAGGATACATGCCACTTGAAAGCACATATGCTGCATATTATGCTCCTCAACCTGCCAATCATGCAGACAAAGATTGCTTCAGCAGCACAAAAGGCAAGGTCAACCGTCCAGAGTCTTCCAAGCCTGTTCGACCAACGACAAAAGTCTACACAAGAAATAAGCCAAAAGAAAAACTACCAGAATATCTAGATTTCCAAGGAGTTCGCCACCATTGGAAGCCTGTTAAAGCTCAGACTGATGTTCGTAGTTCTAAGTAGTTTATTTTGCTTTTGTTTTGAATTCTTGCCTCGCCCAAAGCGAAGAGATATTTTATAGGGTTTAGCTTTTAAATAATTTCTCTTTGTCTTGCCCAAGACAAATGAGTTTGTATTTAGGACCCTGTTTCATATTGTGAATCATAAATAAAAGCGTTGTTTTGATTCCACATTTTGTGTTTGTTTTTTTTCGTTTTTACCCTTTTATGGAAATGGTAATCCTAAAAAAAAAAACTAAATAAAAAACAATCAAAATATAATAAATGATCTGCATACACTTTCACATTAACTTTTTCTCTAAAAAAAAGAGTTAATTAATCAAACATAAATCAAACATGCAGATTAACAAATGGACCAATCCATTGAACACAATAACTCTATGCTCTCTCCCGACTTTGAATTCCCTGTGTTCGATGCCGAGGAAGAAGTTGAAGAAGAGATCCCGGATGAGATTTCTCGACTACTTAAACACGAGGAAAGAATCATTCAGCCTCACAAAGAGCCTTTGGAAGCAATCAACTTGGGTTCTGAAGAAGACAAAAAAAAGTGAACATTAGAGCTCTACTCGACAGCAATGTCAAGGGAAAACTGATAGATCTTCTCAAAGAATATGTTGATGTGTTTGCTTGGTCCTACCAAGACATGCCAGGTTTAGATACCAGCATTGTGGAGCATCACTTACCATTAAAACTGGAGTGTCTACCAGTTAAACAAAGACTGAGAAGAGTTCACCCAGATATGGCCGACAAAATCAAAAAGGAAGTTTAAAAGCAGCTCGACGTAGGTTTCCTCGTCACCTCTGAATATCCTCAGTGGTTAGCCAACATAGTTCCTGTCTCCAAGAAAGACGGAAAGGTCAGAATGTGTGTTGACTATCGGGACTTGAACAAAGCTAGTCCAAAAGATGATTTCCCGCTACCGCATATCGACATGCTGGTGGATATCACTGCAAAGTTCAACGTCTTTTCCTTCATGGACGGTTTCTCTGGCTATAATCAGATTAGAATGGCTCCCGAAGACATGGAGAAGACATCTTTCATCATGCCATGGGGCACATTTTGCTACAAAGTAATGCCGTTTGGATTAAAGAATGCAGGCGCAACTTATCAAAGGGCAATGACTACTCTCTTTCATGACATGATGCACAAAGAGATCGAAGTCTACGTGGACGACATGATAGCAAAGTCTGACACTGAAGAAGAGCATATAGAATATCTCTTGAAATTGTTTCAACGACTAAGGAAATTGCAGCTCCGCCTGAATCCTAACAAATGCACCTTTGGGGTAAGATCCAGAAAACTCCTAGGTTTCATCGTCTGTCAAAGAGGTATTGAAGTTGACCCTGACAAAGTCAAGGCTATTCAAGAAATGCCTACGCCGCAAAGATCAAAAGGTTGTGTGGACAGCCGATTGCCAAAAAACATTCGACAATATCAAGGAATACCTGTCAGAACCACCAATACTGATCTCTCCAGTTGAAGGAAGACCGCTAATCATGTACCTTACCATACTAGAAGAGTCCATGGGCTGCGTACTTGGACAACAAGATGACACCGGTAAGAAGGAGCATGCCATTTACTACTTGAGTAAAAAGTTCACAGACTATGAAACTCATTATTCCATGCTCGAGAAAACATGTTGTGCTTTGGTATGGGCTTCGAAACGTCTCCGCCAGTACAGGATCAATCACACGACTTGGTTAATCTCCAAAATGGATCCAATCAAGTACGTCTTTGAAAAGCCTGCCTTAACAGGAAGAATTGCTCGATGGCAGATGTTGTTATCTGAATACGACATCTAGTACCGTGCTCAAAAAGCGGTCAAAGGAAGCATTCTCGCCGATCACTTGGCTTATCAACCGATCAACGAATACCAATCTCTCAAGTTCGACTTCCCTGAAGAGGATGTTATGTACTTAAAGATGAAAGGTTGTGACGAACCGCTACCTGAAGAAGGTCCTGATCCAGTATCTAGATGGGGCTTAATCTTTGATGGAGCAGTTAACGTTTTTGGCAATGGAATTGGGGCAGTTATCATCACTCCCGAGGGTTCTCATATCCCGTTCTCCGCCAGATTGCTATTTGATTGCACCAACAACATCGCAGAATATGAAGCTTGTATCATGGGTATCGAGGAAGCCATCGACTTGAGGATCAAGATCCTTGACATATATGGAGATTCAGCCCTTGTGATCAATCAAATCAAAGACAAGTATGAAACTCATCATCTTGGTTTGATTCCCTATAGAGATTATGCAAGACGTATGTTGACTTTCTTCAACAAAGTTGAATTGCATCATATCCCTCGAGATCAGAATCGAATGACAGACGCCTTGGCTACTTTATCTTCCATGTTCAAAGTCAACAATTGGAACGATATGCCTAAAATCCGTATCAGACGCCTTGAAAGACCTGCATATGTGTTTGCAACTGAAGCAGTCTTCGACGATAAACCGTGGTTCCACGACATGAAACGCTTCCTTCAAACTCAAGAGTACCCACTCGGGGCATCGCACAAAGATAAGAAAACTCTAAGGAGGCTTTCTAGAAATTTCTTCCTGAATGAAGATGTGCTATACAAAAGAAACTTCGACATGGTCTTACTTAGATGCGTGGATAGACACGAAGCAGACATGATAATTCACGAAGTGCATGAAGGGTCCTTTGGAACCCATTTAAATGGGCATGCAATGTCTAGAAAGATCTTAAGAGCAGAATACTATTGGATAACAATGGAATCCGATTGCTGTAAACACGTCAAGAGATGTCACAAGTGCCATATCTACGCAGATAAGATCCATGTGCCACCAACTCTACTCAACGTTCTCTCCTCTCTGTGGCCTTTCTCCATGTGGGGCATCGACATGATTGGGATGATTGAACCAAAAGCGTCCAACGGACATCGTTTCATTCTAGTGGCTATTGATTACTTCACCAAATGGGTCGAAGCAGCATCTTACGCCAACGTTACAAGACAAGTGGTTGTGAGGTTCATCAAGAATAATCTCATTTGCCGATATGGAGTTTCAAGTAAGATCATTACAGATAATGGATCAAACTTGAACAACAAAATAATGGAAGAACTCTGTGAGGAATTCAAGATCGAGCATCATAACTCATCTCCTTACCGACCAAAGATGAACGGCGCCGTTGAAGCTGCTAACAAGAACATCAAAAAGATCGTCTAGAAGATGGTCATCACTTACAAAGACTGGCACGAAATGCTGCCATTTGCTCTGCATGGGTATCGTACTTCAGTACGCACTTCAACAGGGGCAACTCCCTTCTCTCTAGTATACGGCATGGAAGTAGTGCTCCCCGTAGAAGTTGAGATTCCGTCAATGAGAGTTCTCATGGAAGCTAAGTTATCTGAGGCCGAATGGTGTCAAAGCAGATACGATCAACTGAACTTAATTGAAGAAAAGCGCCTGACCGCTCTGTGTCATGGACAACTATATCAAAGAAGGATGAAGAAAGCCTTCGACAGAAAGGTTCAACCTCGTGAATTCCGAGAAGACGACCTCGTGCTTAAAAAGATTCTGTCTTTTCAACCAAATTCTAGGGGCAAATGGACTCCTAATTACGAAGGCCCATATATCGTCAAAAGAAGCTTTTCTGGCGGTGCTATGACTCTCACAACCATGGACGGTGATGAACTCCCGTGTCCTATGAATGCTAATGCAGTCAAAAAATACTTTGTCTAAAAAACAAAAGAACAGCTTGGTAAGTCGAAAACCGAAAAGGGACTTAGGCAAAATGATCTTGTGACACCGAATAAATCGATTATTAAATAATTACGATTTTAATTATTAATTTAATTAGGAATGTAATATTTAATATTTTGGATTATTGAAGTCAATTGAATTATATGGAAGTGGGTTTATTGGTGGTATGATGAATAAAGTGAGGGTGTGAGGAGTAAAAGACTACTCACATTAATTATGTTATTTTTATTATGTTAGAATAATAAAAGAAATAAAAGAAGGAAAAGAGGAAAAAGATCTTTTGGAGAAAACTCACCGACGTGGAATTGAGAAGAGGAGAAAAGGAGGAAGAAGACCTAAGGTGTCGGATTCAAGAACCCACAAGGTAAGGGTGATTTCGATTGATTATGGTTTATTATCGGTTTTGATTTTAATATTATAGATCATAGCATGTTAGGAAATCTATGTTTAGGGATTTCTAACTTTCCATGGGTGTATACCTAATGGTGTCAGATGATGTCAGATTGTGTCAGAATGTATAGATTTATGGATCTGTATGATATAGGATCATTCTTAATAAAACATGTTATATTGTATGTTATTGATGATGAATGAGTGAATTTATGGTGTCGGAATGTGTGGCACGTTTTGGAATAAAGAGGAAATGGTTTTGGGAAATAATGTTGTCAAAAACTAAATTTTTGGGTCTGATGGTCGTGGGAACCGGTTCCCCAGTGGGAGAACCCGGGTTCCATCTTTTAAAATGGTGAAAATGGTATTTTTGAACTCGTGAACCGGTTCTGTGTGGGAGGAACCGGTTCCACGTTAATTTTCCAAAAATGAAATTTTACTGGAACCGTTCCTACGGAGGAACCGGTTCCCATATATTTTCCAGGCGTGTATTTTTGAGTTGTGGGAACCGGTTACTCCTGTGGAGGAACCGGTTCCATAACTTTGAAAATTTTCCAAACTTTAAAATTCATAACTTTCAAACCGTAAGTTCGCTTTGAGCGCCGTTTGGACGTTGTTTCTTAAATTTAATGCTCTATCTTATAAAATGGAAAGATTTTCTAAAAGTTGAAATTATTTTGAAAAAGAGGCAAATTTCGAAACAAACAATTATTGACTGACGCACTTTAAGGTGCATGTAACAGGGAAACTGTGGTGATGAGTATATTGATACCGAGTGAATGTAAAGCGTGTTATCTGTGGTTATTTGTATGCATGATGGTTGGAATATCATGTTTTTGAGTTTGATTCGGTTTATGATGATTGTTGTATTCATGATTGTATTGATATCATGTGTTTGTTGGTGTTGTATATGCCTGATGGTTGTTGACCTTAGTTGTCATTGTTGTGATATATATCGGTGATAGTCTTACCAATTGAAGGGTAAGTGTTTGGCATATTTATGCTCGGTGATGAATTATTTCATGATAGGTGATTATATCATGTTGATTGGTTTGCATGTTATCTCGATGTTAGATGTATGCATGATTGGTTGATATATCATGTTGATTGTTGTGATTCAGTTATGTTAAATGAATGTATACATAGACTGATTAATGTTGCATGCTGGTGATGTGCGTGCATATGCATTGTTTTGGTGAAGTTAATTCCCATTGTGCGAATTTGACTTGGATTGCCGATAACCGATACCCGAGTGAGGATGGGTGGTTAGGCTGGATTTGTGTCCGGGTGTTTATGGACGAATCGATGGTACTGTATCCGGTTGGTGATGGATCAGTGTTGGGTGACTTTGAGTCACGAGTTGGTACCGCATGCATTGAGTCTGCATTTTGATTGTGTGGAATAGTAACATGTTAGGATGTCTTCCAGTGTTACTATTTTCTGATTGATGATGGTTATGCATGATGATTATATGGTTGTGATTGTGTATGGAATATGAAGTTATGTTGAAATGGGTGGGTTAATATGCTTGAAATATATTGTTAATTGAGAAGCTTATAATATGCTTTAATTATGAGAAGTCTCACCCTTACTTACCATTTCGATTAAAGTTAGCGGTGAGGAGTCGGTGAGGATGGCTCTAGAGCTTATCGCTTAGTACAGTCGGTGTCATGCTCGATTAGATTGTAACACGGGAATGTTAGATGAGGAATTAGATATTGGTTTATTAATTATTTAAAACTTTGTTGGGAATAATAATGATGGAATTATTCCGTGTTTGGTTATGATGTTTTCCGCTGTGTAAGACATGGTCTTATCTATATTGAATTATTTTGAAGGTGTTGATCCTCGAGTAGCATGGCTACCGCTTGAATGAAGTTTTATTTTTACCTATTAATTGTGACATCCCGTGATTACCGTGTTAAACTCTGATTAAAGATGATTTAAATGTTAATTTAATTAATATATTTCGGGGTATTTAGATGGGGTGTTACAATAGTGGTATCAGAGCATAGTCGGTCATTGTGACCAAGGTCTTAATGTCATTATTCCTTCAGATACGATGTGTTTGAAACACGATCGCTTGTTTTTCCTGGTTATCTCGTTGCAGGAGTGGTTTGGAAGCAAGTGGGGGAGAAACTTTGCTTCTCTAAGATGTTTTGGTGTGAAGAGTTGGATCGATGTGCTATTGGTTACACGAGTGCAGATGTTGATTAGACTGTAGTTTCTCGAATTTGAGGGATTACAATCGAGAATTCATATGATGGTCGATAATGTTCTCTTAAGTGGTGACAATTAAGTGCTTGTGTTGTTCGATCACGGGGTGGAGGACGATGTTATGGACAATGATGTTCCATTTGAGGTGTGAGTTCCGCGCTTCCTTGGGAATAATAGCGACTCACCGTCGAGCAAGATGTTGGATTAACCGGAGGTCATCCTTGGGTTGGATGTTTGAAGTTAAACCAAGCGATTATGAATCGTTATGATGAGTCGATGCATATTCTTGGCCTAGAAGATATTTGGTAATTAAGAAGGATGACTTTGAGAAGATGAAGCTGGTGTGGTGGGAAGGTTGTAACACTTCCAGTTGATTGTGGAGCTGCGTGTGAGTTACTTCTTGTTCTTGAAAAGAATGATTGTGTCAATGGTTGATATAAAGTATGTAGTGGTGTGAATTGGTTATTGGAATTGTAACCTGACGCAAGTGATCATGGAGAATGATGTGTGTTGCGGTATGTTGAAGTTAGGATCCCAAATTTTGTATTTGAGGATGTTTTGGGATTTCTCACTCCCACAAGGTGGAAATCGACTACCTATTGCAGGGAATTGATTTCTGACAAATTTCTTCCGAAAACTTGTAAGATTCATAACTTGAGTTTTGGATGTCTGATTTGAGTTCCGTTTGAAGCATTGGAAAGATAATGTGATGAACTTTGTTTTAAAAATGGTCCTAGCACCTGAAAGTAATTTATTTATCATGTAATGATGTTTGAGGAGAATCAGAGTTGTTGTTGATGTCGTTCTTGGTACAAAACTTATTTCTATGACACCGTGCAAGATGTCAACTTTTGAGTTAAGGGAATTGAAGAAGCTATTAGAAGATGCGCAGTGAAATGGATTTGTAAAACCAAGTGTATTGTTTGGAGAGCTCTAATTTCCTTAGTCAAGGAGGAAGGAAGTAGCGCGAATTGCGTGTGGATTTTTGATAACTGATTTAAGTGGTGATTGAGACTAAATATCTATTTCAAATTGTTGGTGATTTGATGGATCAATTAGTTGGAAAGTATGCCTTCGGTAAAGTTGAGTTTAGATTAACTTACCTTCGTGGTCAGGTTAAGGATGAAGATAGTTAGAGATAAGCTTCTAAAACTCGGTATAGGTGTGTTGAATGTTGTGAGGTGAATTCCAACTTCGAGAGATAGTAGAATTTTGTTAAGTTTTCATGGCGTAGATTACGGTATGAGGATGTGAGCTTTCTTTATCATGTTATCTCAAGTGACGGTAATGCGGTAGACCCATCTGAGGCTGACGTAGTGTTGTAGTGGGAAAGTCCAAAATTTGTTGCGGATATTGGAAGATTTCATGGACATAACCAGTAACAGTCGCAGTTATTTGAGACGAGGTCAAGAATGATATATTTTTAATGAATGAGATGTTGGTATTAATAAGAGTGCGACAAGTATTAGAGATGCAGCTTATGTCGATTAAGGATGGATAAGTGACGTTAGCTTCTGAGGAAAAGATAAGTGATAATTAGAGGAAAAATAAATTCGATAGGAAATGCAATTATGTTTAAGATGTCAAAATATTGACATGTGTTAAGAAAATGTTGGAAGTTTCTTTTACCGATCATATGATGAGGTGTATTACCGAGATTTCATATGAAATAAGATTCAGATTGAGCATATATGGATCCTAGATGTTATGAGATTTAAAGGGAGACTAAGAGTTGTGAATGTCGTTAAAGTTCTCCGCATGTATAAGGACTTCAAATGGAAACAAAAGGGAAAATACTTAACAATCGTGTGATGCTAAGTGAGTGTGAAGAAGATTATGTAAACTGTCCGATCGACGGTATCTCATCGTCGATATCAAATGAGAAATATGTGTGGAAGAAGTTGTAAACCTTAAAGGAAGATTATTGAACCATGGTGCTTGGGTGACTTCGAGCACAAGTTCTAAAGGAACGCTATTATAGTTTGGTACGGTGGTTTATACTCCATTGTGATTTCCGGCTATCTATTGACAAATTGAGGAACTGATCACCCTTAATCTCTTGTTGATAATAGACGGGATCGTGTTGGATTTAATAGACTCATCTTGCAAGCTTGATAGTGTGTGAAGTGGTTGACGTTCTAATGAGAAGATAGTAGTTCATCAGTTCGCATGAAACTAAGAGGAAAAGGACTATGAAAAAGACTTGAAATTATCTAGCGGGTCGGAGACTTGAGTGTGTATGCAAGTTGAAGCCGCGGAGTGGAAAGTTTAGAATGTAAGAAGTTGAACGGTGATTTTTGATAGATATTAAGGAGAAAGTCTAAAGATAAAATGTGAAACTTGTAGAGCTGGTAGTTGATGAAAATCAAATGAAGATAATGACTTAAGGTAATTAATCAGAGTCGCGTAGCGAAAGCATAACGTGATGCACTTTGTTATGCGAGTATGATTTTATTTTATTTTTTGGAAGTCACAAATTAAACGTTAGAAGGTGTGGAGTTTATGAAACTATTAGAAATTTCAGAATAGAATTCTTAGGTGAAGGGTTCTCTGTCTTATTGATGTTACATCCATTATAATAGATGTACTAATTTGCAAGCTCTATCGTTGGAACGTAGCCTAGTGGTACTAGCATTGTGTATAAATGTTGTGGACATTGCGGTTATGTAAAGGTTCTTATAATTGTGTTGCAGTGTGGTGAAGTGATAAATCATGTACCCTAGAGTGAAGGGGGTAAGAAGTGAGCTGAGCTGATGTATTCTTAACCCGATAGCAATGGATCGTGTGGGATTCTAGTAGTTGAATAAGAAGGATATTTGTTAGTGATATTGGAAATGATGTCAAACATGACGTGATAGTTGGAAGGAAGGATTTCAAGAGCTGAAGAGGAGGTTGACTAGTGCTCCGATCTTCATTTTGTCGAATCCGACTAAGTCTCGTTGTTGTGTCGTGGCGCATTAATGGGATTAGGTGGTGTGTTGATGCAAGATAAGTTGTGGCTTATGCTTCACGACAATTGAAAGTGCATGAAAGGAGTTGTCCGACTCATGATTTAGAGTTGGCAGCTGTTGTATTTGTTTTGATGTTGGGGAGGCATTATTTATATGGTTCTCGGTTTGAGGTATTAGTGATCATAAGAGCCTGAAGTATCTCTTTGATCAGGAAGAGTTGAAACGATTGCGAGTCAAAGAGATCGCATTGGTAAGAGTAGCTTGGGGAGGACCAGCAGATGGAAATGTTACATGGGAACTGGAGAGTCAGATGAAGGACTCATATCCCAAACTGTTCGTCTAGGTTGTGTTTTCGAGGACGAAAACTCTTTTAGTGGGGGAGAGTTGTGACACCCCGAATAAATCGATTATTAAATAATTACAATTTTTAATTATTAATTTAATTAGGAATGTAATATTTAATATTTTAGATTATTGAAAGTCAATTGAATTATATGGAAGTGGGTTTATTGGTGGTATGATGAATAAAGTGAGGGTGTGAGGAGTAAAAGACTCTACTCACATTAATTATGTTATTTTTATTATGTTAGAATAATAAAAGAAATAAAAGAAGGAAAAGAGGAAAAAGATCTTTTGGAGAAAACTCACCGACGTGGAATTGAGAAGAGGAGAAAAGGAGGAAGAAGACCTAAGGTGTCGAATTCAAGAACCCACAAGGTAAGGGTGATTTCGATTGATTATGGTTTATTATCGGTTTGATTTTAATATTATAGATCATAGCATGTTAGGAAATCTATGTTTAGGGATTTCTAAGTTTCCATGGGTGTATACCTAATGGTGTCGATGATGTCGATTGTGTCGAATGTATAGATTTATGGATCCGTATGATATAGGATCATTCGATTTAATAAAACATGTTATATTGTATGTTATTGATGATGAATGAGTGAATTTATGGTGTCGGAATGTGTGGCACGTTTTGGAATAAAGAGGAAATGGTTTTGGGAAATAATGTCAAAAACTAAATTTTTGGTCGATGGTCGTGGGAACCGGTTCCCCTGGGAGAACCCGGTTCCGCTTTTAAAATGGTGAAAATGGTATTTTTGAACTCGGGAACCGGTTCTGTGTGGGAGGAACCGGTTCCACGTTAATTTTCCAAAAAATGAAATTTTACTGGAACCGGTTCCCTACGGAGGAACCGGTTCCCATATATTTTCCAGGGGCATGTATTTTGAGTTGTGGGAACCGGTTACTCCTGTGGGAACCGGTTCCACCGCTTTGAAAATTTTCCAAACTTTAAAAATTCATAACTTTCAAACCGTAAGTCCGTTTTGAGCGCCGTTTTGGACGTTGTTTCTTAAATTTAATGCTCTATCTTATTAAATGGAAAGATTTTCTAAAAGTTGAAATTATTTTGAAAAAGAGGCAAATTTCGAAACAAACAATTATTGACTGACGCACTTTAAGGTGCATGTAACAGGGAAACTGTGGTGATGAGTATATTGATACTGAGTGAATGTAAAGCGTGTTATGTTGTGGTTATTTGTATGCATGATGGTTGGAATATCATGTTTTTGAGTTTGATTCGGTTTATGATGATTGGTGTATTCATGATTGTATTGATATCATGTGTTTGTTGGTGTTGTATATGCCTGATGGTTGTTGACCTTAGTTGTCATTGTTGTGATATATACTGGTGATAGTCTTACCAATTGAAGGGTAAGTGTTTGGCATATTTATGCTCGGTGATGAATTATTTCATGATAGGTGATTATATCATGTTGATTGGTTTGCATGTTATGCTGATGTTAGATGTATGCATGATTGGTTGATATATCATGTTGATTGTTGTGATTCAGTTATGTTAAATGAATGTATACATAGACTGATTAATGTTGCATGCTGGTGATGTGCGTGCATATGCATTGTTTTGGTGAAGTTAATTCCCATTGTGCGGAATTTGACTTGGATTGCCGATAACCGATACCCGAGTGAGGATGGGTGGTTAGGCTGGATTCGTGTCCGGGTGTTTATGGACGAATCGATGGTACTGTATCCGGTTGGTGATGGATCAGTGTTGGGTGACTTTGAGTCACGAGTCGGTACCGCATGCATTGAGTCTGCATTTTGATTGTGTGGAATAGTAACATGTTAGGATGTCTTCCAGTGTTACTATTTTCTGATTGATGATGGTTATGCATGATGATTATATGGTTGTGATTGTGTATGGAATATGAAGTTATGTTGAAATGGGTGGGTTAATATGCTTGAAATATATTGTTAATTGAGAAGCTTATAATATGCTTTAATTATGAGAAGTCTCACCCTTACTTACCATTTCGATTAAAGTTAGCGGTGAGGAGTCGGTGAGGATGGCTCTAGAGCTTATCGCTTAGTACAGTCGGTGTCATGCTCGATTAGATTGTAACAGGGAATGTTAGATGAGGAATTAGATATTGGTTTATTAATTATTTAAAACTTTGTTGGGAATAATAATGATGGAATTATTCTGTGTTTGGTTATGATGTTTTCCGCTGTGTAAGACATGGTCTTATCTATATTGAATTATTTTGAAGGTGTTGATCCTCAGTGTAGCATGGCTACTGTTTGAATGAAGTTTTATTTTTACCTATTAATTGTGACATCCCGTGATTACCGTGTTAAACTCTGATTAAAGATGATTTAAATGTTAATTTAATTAATATATTTCGGGGTATTTAGATGGGGTGTTACACGTCTCGGTGGACTGAAAACCTGAAAAGACGGTCCAGGCAAAAATTAGAGACAATAAACAAAAATTATCCTAATAGATTGAAAACCTGGAAGGGCAATCTAGGAAAAAGTTAAGGATAAAAAATGACAAAGTAATCATCATTCAATCAAGAATCTTCCATCAACGGATCTTCAATCAAATCTTCTAAAGCAACAAGCACAGTTGGAATTCAAAGTTGTTAGGGATAATAGTGGTTATTGCTTTCAATGTAGCCTTTTCCCAAAAAATTATCATTTCCAACTTTTGTAAATAGTTCATAGAATCACGCCTTTGGCTGATTACCATTCTATCAATAAAATTTGAGCCTTGTGCCCATTTGTTTGCAATTTCTGCTTTATTTTGTTTTGCAAAATAATGCTTTTTATTGTGAAAATCACTTTTGAAAAAAAGTTTTAAATGAATTTTTACTTCAAAAGTTTGAAATAAAAGCAAATTTTCCTTCGAACTATGAACACAGAAAGAACTTCAAACAGTTTTCTCCAAGAGTGTTTCAACCTCTGAAAGATATAACAACTTCTAAAGAAATCTTCTTCTCCTTAAAAAGAGATCATCAAAGGACGGTATTCTTATCCCAAAATGAATCCCCAACATGGTTGCCATAGAAATTCCTTTTTCAGAAAAGTTTAAAGCATGCAACTTAGATTCATCATCAGTAACGTCTACACCATGGCTGCAGATTTTGTTGAGTATTTGTTTGAACTGTGACGTAGTCCTTTTCCCAAATACCCCTTTTGTTGACTTATCAAGTATCGTCAGCATGCATATGACATTCATGACATTCATCATTCATACATAATAGCATCATTAATGCATTTCTGCATTTCTCAAATGTTTGCTTTCAACATCACTTGTTTAGGTTGCATTTACTCCCAAAAACAAGTGTGGGTATGTCATCTCTCCAGTAGATTATCCCCAAACAGAGAAATACATTTTTCTCTATCATATTCCCCAGCTGAGGTCATTCCTCATTTGGAACGAAGTCTTGATTGACCGTTTCTTTCTAGTTCATTCCTGGATAGAACCTCGTCTCTGACCAACTCAGGTTTAGATTTCAAAAAAAAATCTACCTGCAAACAATAAGCAATAGCCTCGTCATCCGAGCTGCTTATTTCCTTTTCATCTTGAAACTTGTCATAAAAGATTGTTCTTCTTAGCTAGTCCAATCATGAAAGTTCTAGAAGTCCCCGTAGTTGTCTTTTTGTCTAAAGAAAACCTATGTCTTTTCAATCCAAATGCCAGCATCTTCTCAAGAGAGAGATCCCCGGCAAGATTGTAGCTGTGAAAATAGAAACTCGTTTGAGATCTGTTTCCATCATTGTCTGTTATTCACAAGGCTGAATACTCAGTAAATTTCTCAAGAATTACCTTGTTATAGTTATCACTTTGCTGATAATTGGTAATATCTTCAGAACTCATTACCATAAACTATCACAAGGCTGATAATTGGTAACATCATTTTCACTTACCTTAAACATTGTCACAAGGCTGACAGAAGGTAATCTCCTTGTTTCCCAAAGCGAAACAGATATTCACTTACATTGTGAATCTATTTTCCTAGTGAAATAGATTGCTTGTTTCCCAACAACAGGATTCTCTTCTCTTAGACAGATTGAGTCATCCTCACAATCATTCCCCCAACATATCATTATTTGATATCCCTTGGGTAAACTTGTTGCAATCATTTTGCATCACTGCATCACTAACAGTTTCAGAATAGAATAGATCGTGCGTGGCTTCTAGAAGTCAAAGTCAGGGTTTCTTCGAAATTTCATCTGTTCAAGACGTGATCAATTAGGGTTTGAGTTTCCACTCACCTCAAGTAATCTATCTTAATCAATCATCAACATTTGATCTTCAGATTCCCAAATCTTTCTCATGATCTATCATGAATCGACCAATTAGGGTTTTTATCGAGGATAGTGAATCATTGACTTTCTGCTCAATGAATGATCTATTTTCTTGGAGATTGATCTTAAAATCTTCAATACAACATCTTGACCTAATTTCTTGATTCAAAACATCACAAAAGTCCATGTTTCTTCATTAGACAAATTCTGAATAATCTGAGGAAAATTCATCTGCTCAGAAAAGTCAAACTTTAACTTTTGGTCAACTTTTTAAAGACTAAACTTTTTCAATCATAAAAACATTTCAAATGATCCATCATGATCATAAAAAATCAAGAAATGTGAAAAAGTCAACAAAAAGTCAAGATTTGAAAATTTTCTAACACTTAGAAAATTTTTCAAGTGTAACATGATTTTTCATCACTTTCATGGCCATTTTTCACCTAGATCCATTTGGATTCAGAAAAAACTCAAAACATGAAAGTTGTAGCCCTTGTTACAAGCTTTCCAAAATGTCCAAGAAATTGCAAAAAAAACTTTTTCTAGCTATACTTTTGATTTTGAAACATAGAACTCCAAAGCCATGGATTTCAAGTTCATGCTTCAAAATTACAAGTCATTTTTTGCAACTTCTCCTTCTAGAAGCCTTTTCATCACTTAGAGGTGGATTATAACTGATAAATATCAGTTGTGAATGATTGAGAAAGGATTGGATCAAAGAGAAAAACTTAACCATGGTTAAGAAAGTTACTTTTGCATTAAATGTAAAAGATTCCATTTTACCTCTTAACCAAGTTGCAAGTTTCCTTCAATGATATCTTTGCCAAATCATTCAGAATTCTTGGCCTATAAATAGAGGTCATTTCCTCATTCCCAAACCATACCAAAGATTTCATAATCAAGCTTTCACTCTTTCTTTCTTGAATTCTAAGTTTCAAAGTTCAAAGTGAGGAATTTTTGCAATCTTCAAGCATTGCAACATCTGAGAGAAATTAGGTTTCTAACATGTTCTAAACATCAATTAGAACTTTCCTAAAACTTAAAAACATCACAAGAACTGCCCAAACTCAGAATCATTGTTAAAAATCCAAAAGCTTGCAAATGATGCCTTAACATCCAAACTTCCAATTTGCTCGTGCTAACTTTGATTTAACACTTTATACATCATCCATATACTACATATGAGTGATCCAAACCATCATCCCTGACCTGTAACATCTCCAACCATGAATTCAAAGCTCACATCAAGTAACTGCAGTTGGACTTGGCTGGAATGATCCAGACCATTTCAATGCAAGCATAGTATTCAAACACCTTCCATAAGGTTCAGTGGTGCTATAACAATCATTAAACAACAACTGGAAACACTCTAAACAGGATTTCGATTTCAGTTTGAAGAGGTAAGTCACTCATACTTCGAACTCTATAATTCATGCATTCCAGTTCAAAAATTGCTTGGCCATCTTGTTTCTGCACCATCACTGATCATTAACCCTCAATCAATTTAACAAATCATGATCCATACACGATTTCATGTTGATTCTTAGAATTAGGGTTCATCTGGTCACGTTTGAAATTAATCAATTTAAACTGAAAATAAATGAAATTAACCATCACCATCATGTTCCTGTGTTCAAAACGAGCAAGTTTGATGTTTACATCTTTCAATTTCATCAAGAAATGAAGAATCTATGAATTGATGAAGATTGAAGAAGAAGAAGAAGAACATTGCGCGCGTTATTTCATTTTTCCATAAATTCAAATAATTGTTTTATAATATAATAACATGGAACGAGATAAGTAAACAGATGTATTACCGCCCCAGCGGTTGCCAGCACGCTTTTCATGTTCCTTGCCTTGCCTATGGTTCAGGGTTCGAATCCCCTGAGACCATTTTGTCATTTTTTCACATTCATTCATTTTTTAAAAACATTTCAAAGACTTGTTTTTAAATATAATTAATTGGAAGCGTGTAAATAACAAGACAAGCACTTGGCTCAGTGGTAAAGCTTTTCAATTCTAAGCCAATGATCATGAGTTCAAACCTCCTTAGGACCAAAATAAAATTTTTACCACTTGTTTTCTTCACCTTTTATCAAACTTCAACATTTTCAAAAACCAATCAAAACTTCTCATTTTGAGATGATTTTTTGCACACTTGTCATTTAATATACCTATTTTATGATTATGTCAAAAAACTCCAAAAAAATATTTTCTTTTGATTATATTTTCATTAAGTCAAAAATGATACTTTTCAAAGATGTTTTCTTTCAAACTTTCAAAACTTAAATCATTTTCAAAACTTCTTGTGAATATACATCACTTTTCAAAATCATTTTCAAAACCTTTTTCAAAACTTTTCATCAAACTTACACACCTTTTTCCATGATCGACTCGATTTGAAGATAAACCGAACCAGTTTTTTCCTCGAATTCCTTAATTGATCATGGGCCTCCCTTACGGTGTAAGTCCCAATCCTTTTTATGTACATATTAAATTTTCCCTGTACATATACAATCATCTTCAAAAATATCCAAGCATAAATAAACTTCTTTCGTTTGTTTTCATTCGCTTGTTTATACACCGATTCCATTGGTATTAAGAGAAGAATCATTCCCGGTGAAACTCCTCTTAAAACCAATGGGCCTCCCTCATGGTGTAAGTCCCAACCCTCCTAAGTACATATTCATTTCTGTGTACATAAATACCCTTTCGTGTACATATTCATTCCCTTGTACACATTCATTCCCTTGTACACATTCAAACTTGTAAATAATCAAGTTACACTTGCTTTAAACGCTCGTTTTATACACTTGTTTATATTTCCTTCATAAACTCTTGTGAATACATATCACACTTGTTCATATAACTACTCAGTTATAACATAATAATTAGCCTAACAACTAGGTTCCCCTTTAGCCTCCTCTTAGGCTTCGTATAAGAAAACTCATTCATCTGAGTTAGCCTCCTCTTAGGCTTCATATAAGAAAACTCATTCATTGAGTTTAGCCTCTGCTTAGGCTTCATATAAGACAACACTCCCCTGCTGAGTCAGCCTCCTCTTGGGCTTCGTTAAAAAGAACTCCTCGTTAAGTTTAGCTTTCTCTTGGGCATCAAATAAGAAAGAGACCGGGAAATCTCTTAACAGCCTCCTATTGGGCTTCCAATACAAAGAATCACCCGCGCTAGGATAAAACCCTGAGAGTATGATTTCCCGGTGAAATCACTCTTGAATCCTAAGAGGATGGTTTCCCAGTGAAACCGCTCTTAAAGTCAAAGCCAGCAATACCCTATAGCTTCCTCTTGAGCTTCATATAAGGACCCTCGATAAACCTCAGAATGCCTTCTCTTGGGCTAACAATACAAGGACCCTCGATGACCCTCGGAATGCCTCCTCTTGGGCTTACAATACAAGGACCCACGGGCTTCTTAAAAGCATCCCCCTAATCCATATTCAATTTCTCCTAGATATTTAGACACTTATCATCTCTATGGAAGAAGTATCTCATCTATCACATCACATACAATCAAAAACTTTTTCGAACTCTTTTTCAAACAAAAGCATCTCTTAATCGTAAGTGGTAACGCTTGTACACTCAAGCAAAACACCCAATGCTTACAATTAAAAGATTCAATCATTTTTCAAACATCTTTCTTAAACTTGTAAGTGGTAACGCTTGTAAACTCGAGCAAAACACCTATAACTTACGATGAAAGATTCAATCAATCAATCCTTTCAAAATGTATGTGATGAAATAGATTAGATACATTTTTCATTAAGATGACATTCGTCTTTGTCTCTTAATAACTCCCGTTGCTTCCACTAGCATAAGTGGGAACTACGATTGCTCTGACTTTCTCAACATCCTTTTGAGAATACGTAGGCACAAGGTCTCATCCTTGGCGAGCAAAACTTCTCCCTCAAACCAAACAAACCATAGATCCCTTTAGATCTGAGCTACAAATGCTCTGATTCCCATTAAGGGATATGTATGCAGAAGATCCCAATGATCTTTGCGAGCACAATAATAACAAAACCTAGGATCCCACATAATCTTCCCTGCTTAAAATCCAAAGGAGAAACTTTCCCAACAAAAGAAATAGCAATTTAAAACACACAAACATATCAAACATATTCATATATAAAGCTATAGATAACTATATATATTTAGGGTGCCACATCTATTCCCTTTATATATCAAACCCCCTTGCCCGGAATCTTCCCAATGCGTTGCGTCTAGTTCGCGCTAGTCGTAATGCATATCATATCAATTGAGGGTATTGCAGCTTTCCCCTTTTTCATAATCATTTTTATTGTGTTGGAAAAAATAAAGCTTGATGCTCGCGGCATCTTTATAAACAAATCAAAAGAGTAAATCGTTTCGAGCCAGAGAATCCGAATTTAGATTCGATTTCCTCGTGCGTCACTTTTTAACGCGAACAATATTATTATGAAATGCAAAAGAGAAGAAATGATTTTTCCAAAGAATTTTTTAAAAGAGAGATTTCTTGCAAACACTTGAACATAAAACTCTCATTTTATTGATATATTTGAGGAAAGATTACAATAAGTTTATTTCGGAGCATCGCTCTTACAGCAAAGCGAAGGAAAAATAAAATCTAAATTATCCTAATCAAGCATCTTCGTCGGATGAAGAGCCAAATGCTTGATGCAACTTCAACTTCAGGATCTCTTTCCCATAGTAAGCTTTCAATTCAGCTTTCTCGGCTTTTAGCTTGTTAACAACTTTCTTCCACTTGTCAGGAGTAGGAGTACCATTTGTCAATTCTTCAAGCTTTCTTTTTCTTTCTTTGATTTATTACTTGATTATGTCATCCTTTCGACGAATTTTCTCATCTTTCTCCATGAGCCATCCATCTCGAAAGAAGAGCATTTTTTTCATGATCTTTGACCTGTATCTTAAGATTTATATTTTCAAAGTCAGCCTTAAGAAATTTGTCTTCCCAAGCATCTTTTTCTAGCCTCATCTTAGCCAAAGCTTCTTGGTATTCTCCCATAGTGTCAATGGGAATGGTGGTCGATTTAGATATCAATGGGAACATGGGTTCTTCATAAGCATAAGGCATTCAGAATTCCTTCGCTCTTTTCTTTACCCAACAAGTGTAGATTTCCATGGCTACATAATTCCTTGATTCACCTTTTTTTTCCTTCGAATATGGTTCCAAGCTCTTATCATTCTAGCATTTAAACCTTAGGAATCTTCCCCTTCATGATAAAAGTAACCCTTTACTATAAGACCAAGGGGTTTACTCGAGTTTGCATACCCGAGTTTGAATAACTAGGGAATCAAATCAAAATTCGAATCTCTGGCTCATAACGATTTACTCTTTGATTTTGTTTAAAAGATGCCGCGAGTTCCAAGCTTTATTGTTTCCAAACAAGAAAGGAAAGGAAAAGGGGAAAACTGAAATACCTTAAAATTAATATGCAACACGGTTAGTGTGAGCTAAACGCAACGCATGGGGGAGTGACCTGGGTAAGAGGGTTGGTTATATAAAGGGAAGGTATTAGCACCCTATATATCTATAGTATTCTCTAGGAAAATTTTGTGCGTTTGTGTTTTATTTGCTATGCTATTCTGGGAAAGTTTCTCCTTTTGGGATTTACGAAGGGTAGGTTATGTAGGAACCTAAGTTTATTTATTATGATTATTCTCTCAAAGATCATTGGGTTCCTCTGCATACATATCCCCTAGAGGGAATCAGAGCCTCTATAGCTCGAATCTAAGGGTAACTAAGGTTTGTTTGGTTGGAGGGAGAAAGAAGTATGCTCGCCAAGGGTGAGACCTTGTCCCTACGTATTCTCAAAAGGAGGTTGAGAAAGTTATAGCAATCGTAGTTTCCACTTATGTGCTAGTGGAAGCAAAGAATTTTAAGAGACAGCGACAAGTGTCATCTTAATGAAAATTGTATCTAATCTATTTCATCACATACATTTTTGAAAATTTGATTGCTTAAATCTTTCATTGTAAGCATTAGGTGTTTTGCTAGAGTGTACAAGCGTTACCACTTACAGTTAAGAAAGATGTTTGAAAAAATGTTGAATCTTTCATTATAAGCATTGGGAGTTTTGCTTGAGTGTACAAGCGTTGCCACTTACAGTTAAGAAAGATGTTTTGTTTGAAAAAGTGTTTGTTTTTGAAAAATGTTTGATTTGTATGTGATGCTATAGACGAGATACTTCTTCCATAGAGATGATTCATGTTTTATCTCTTAGGAGAAATGTTTTGTTATTGTTAGGGGGATGCTTTTAAGAAGCCTGTGGGTACTCGTAATGTAAGCCCAATAGGAGACTATTCGAGGGACATTGAGGATCCTTGTATTGTGAGACCAAGAGGAGGATTTCTGAGGGACATCGAGGGTCCTTGTATGAAGCCCAAGAGGAGGCTATAGGGTATGGATGGCTTGGTGATCACGACTTTATGCGTCTTAAAGAATATAGACCACAAGTATACAGTCCTATTGCGTGTAGCTTTAAACATTATCAAATCCCAAGGGACTAAATATCGACCTATCGTTATCTAAGGTTACTACGTAAATCTAAGGCTAATAATGTAAGTGATTTGGTTTAGGTAACCTAAATGATTATAATCTAGTTTAGACATTGGGGATTTAGTAACTCATTGACTTAAACTCGTATTATCAAAACAATTTCAGGAGGAAATATTTATTTGAAAACCCTCTTCTCACACTCTCGTGTTTATTGATTCAGATCCTATGATCAAACCTAAGTGAGTGCTCTCGCTGTTTCAATTAGAGTTTAAAAATAGTTTTTGAAAATAAATAAAACCTAATCAACTTAAAAGCGCTCTCTCTGTATTTTAAATTGATACACAATTACTAATGTCCAGTTATTATCTCAAATTCTCATTTTATTGATCCTAACTTCTAATATGTATTTAACTCTAGTAACAAAATAATTTTCATTAAGAACTAGTTATTGAAAACAGAAAATTAATCTTTTTACAACGGAATAGATCGAATGATGTTGCTAAACCCCGTCGTCTATATGACCTTACATAAAGATAACTAAACTTAGCCTAGCATGTTATACGATTCAGTTATAGTGCAATAGTAATAAACAATATCAGACAGTTCAGATAACACATGCATTTCAGATAATTTAGCCATAAAATAAATAAACAATTAAAATAAGCCAATAAATAAATAAACAATTAAAATAAACCAAAAATTAAATTAAATAGTTAAAATAAACCTGAACATAAAAAGGCAGAATATTTGGCAAACTTCAGGTGTCTCCCACAGGTCGGTGAGATCTGCCCTTTGTTGCTCCGAAAATTAAATGCGATGAAGGAACTTAAAAGGCGCAATTTTAATGTAAGGTTAGAATTGCCGAAGGTTCGCAGCTATCCCCGATGTGGAAATTGCTACGAGAAAATAAAGCAGATACTAGACTAAATAAACTGAAACTGGTAAATTAAACTAAACTAAAAATAATTTTGGTAGAGCAAAAGTAAAGAATGCAGAAGAAAAAGCGTTCCGTAAAGTGTAGACTGACGACCTATTTATAGAAGTAGGGTTGCGCTTGGTAGTTGGGTTAGTTGCGTTTTTCTCACCTTCGATATCGCCTCTGTAGCGGTTGCTACAGACTTGCTGAGTGATGCGTTACGCTTTTGCCTTGGTGAGGAAGATTCTCCTCCTAACCGTCTTGGTCGCTACAACTCTAGTGTTATCGTGTAATGGTCGTTACACATTGCTGTGTTGTGGGCTTAGCTTGCTCGCTGGAAGTGGGTTGGGCCTGCTTGAATTCCTTTTTTAATTTGGATGACATTTGTACTTGTCATACACTCTCTTCTTACCATACACCCCACATTTGCTTAAATGTTATTTTTTTGTGGATTTTGTGTACGATTTATCCAACTTTCTCGACTTTCTTTGCACATGCCTTATAATTAGTAAAAACCTGAAAACATAGAAAATACCGGCTTAATACGAATAAAGAGTAATTTAATTAATTAAAATACAGATAAAATTCATGTAAATTGATCCAAATAATCGATACATTTTCGGGTTATCAAACTCCCCTACACTTGAACCTTTGCTTGTCCTCAAGCAAATAGTGGAATAAAAATCATTTACTGCAAAATCTCTGACACAATTACATGACACGACTCGAATCATACGTGTTTGAGGGGAGTTACATTAGAAAGATGGAACTGGGTTCCAACATTAATGATACACAAGTGACATGAAACCATGAAACATGTTAGAAATCCTTCTTCTTATGCGAACTAGTCCGATCATGATATCATAGCTCAACCTAATTCTTTTTGTTCAAAATCAACCACTTTCGTTATAGTGCAATCACATTAAGCCCTTTATCTTTCGCACGCACATAGTAGAGTATCCGGTTAGTGATTCTGGTCATTTTTGCACGGGGTTCTGGTACACAAGTTGGTAACTATCTCTTTCCCAGATTATCGGCCTTAGGGGATCAAATCGTTGTCCTCCCTACCAAGTTCACCACCAGATACCACTGAACAGGCTTATAATTGGTTGTTATATTAGTTTCTTGTAGGTTCCACAACTGTTGGGTTAAATGACCTGGTGAGGGTCACCTAACTTAATTAGTGCATTCCCTATTATATCTTGATGCTTAAAAAAATTCTCATTAGGACCAGTCACTTATATTCATTGGCTACCTACGTAGTTTGTGGATAAGACGGTGTCGACAGCTTGTATAAACTACTCGGGGTTGATCTAAAGCTTAAAACTTAAGGTCTTGGTATCATAACTACTCAAACTGATTTGCATGATATGGAAAATTTAGGTGTCAAGGCGGTATTATTTTTGTCGAATCTTGTTCAAAAGTTCTAACGAAGCCTAATTGAGCAACCTATATACTTTAAGAATGTACCGAGCTAATGCGTCGAAAATAAAATAAAAAATTAAATTTTGTTATGGTTCAATAAAAATGTGGAAGTAAGAATAACTTACGGAAATGAATACCGATCTGATAAGAATTTTTTATTGAATGAAAAGGGAAATAATTGAAAGGGAAATAACTGAAATTCAAAACTAACTTACTAAAAATTGAAGATAAAGGTTTCCTCCCCTACACTTAAACTGAGCATTGTCCTCAAAGTGACAACTAAAGTGAGAAAATGGAAAACTAACAAGGAACTTAATAAAATAGAAAGAAAGACAAGGAAACAAGAAAATAGATCACTCCTCATTGTTGTCTCTGACATTTCTGCTGCTCGATGCCACACCTCGTGCTCTTCCTCCATCACGTATCCTCACTCCACCTCTTCTAGGTCAATAGGTTCCTCACCAGTCTTGTAAACATAAGCATTCAGGCCTTCAACACGGAATGATAATTAGCGCATTTAATCAATAAGGTTAGAAATGTTGTGATGGTTCCAATAGGCGGTGTCGCATTGATCGCGCTGTAGTTCTTGCATCATCTGCATTAGTTCTCGTTGACACTAACCTTGAAGTAAAAGCGATGCATATATTGCTTCGATGGTGGCTGGCTGAGGATCATTTCCTGCTTGGTCTTATGGCGGGACATATGGTTGGGGAGCTTGTTGATTTAATTCTAGTGCTGCATTTCTTACACCTGCTTGATTATTCTACACATGTGCTCCAGGGGCTGGTGCTTTAAGATCATAAATCCAATTTGCAACTATGTCAATTCTTGTTATATCTGGATTAGGCAGAATAATTTTTGGAATGACCCTATGCTGCACCATCAGGTTGTACCTTCCATCCCTTCTTGATTTGATAATATGACCAGCCTGACAGTAATCAATATCTAGAAACTCAGCTTGCTAGTATGGTAATTCATCCAACCTATCTTGCAAATTCAAATACTGGGCAATAGCAGTGACTATTCCCCCTATACAAAAAGGTGATGTAATTACATTTCTTGATAACAGTGAATGGATGTGGTTGAGAAGGAACAGAGCATCATTTATACTCAGATCATGATTAAAAGTGCAGTGCATAGAATACATCTCCCTAGCGTTCACCTTGTTATTGTTTGCTCGCCCGATCACTATATTAGCTAGGACACGGTAGAAGTAGCGGATGCACGGGTTGTGGATATGAGTGGAAAAAATATCTGCCCAATCATCAACTCGAGTGCCAGTTAAACGCACCCAAATTTCAAACGACCTTGTCGTCCAATCTTCATCATGCGGAGTTCGGTATTCCACACCTTATCCATGGTTAAAGTGAAGTACCTAACTCAGAGTCTCTTGGTTCATGGTATACTCTGTGTTGAATAATCTTAAAGTTGATGCGTCGATCAGGTACTGACCGGCTTCTGGAGTAGGAGGTGTTTGGTATGCAAAAGAACTCAAAAACTCCAACGTGAGGGGTTCATAAGTTGGCAGATTCATAGTGGCAATATGGTGTAAACCAGATTCATGAAGCATGAATTGCACACTATCAAGCAACCCCAAGTCACATAGACAATCTTCATCGATATACTTTGTGGGAAGTATACCTCTCTGGTGAAACCTCCAGTAAAGTTGCTCTTGTCATTTTTGTGAAAGGTTTTGGAAATGTAAATGTGTATAAGGCAGAATAGTTGTTGAATAAAGTTGATGTAATAGTGATGTTCTTCTCAAGAGTTTATATAAGAGTAAGGTTTTAATGGTGGAGAGACGGTTTGTGAAGGAATTGAATGGGTATTAAGGGTGGTGTTTATAATGGAAATGAAATAGGTTGAAGTTTGAAATGGTTTGAATGGAAATGAATGAAGAATGAATAGGTTGCTTGTCGAGTTATAACGTTTGGGTGGTCTAGGGTGTGTAACAGTCATTACACATGGCTTTTTTTTGCAAGCCAAGCATGCCACCCTTGTAACTGTCGTTATATGGTGTTGACTCCTAGAAAATATCGTGCCTGCAACGGTCGGGATGTGTCAGCATGCATGAGATTTTTTTCTCTTGTAGACCGTGGCATGGCATGGTTGTGTCATTTCAATGTCTTAATTGGAAAAATAAATTGAGCATGGGAGACAATGAAGTGACTATTTAGGTGTGTCATAGGTGTATCATTCAAAGATAATTATATACTAGGTCTACTAGATAGATATGCATGCATTTTTATTTTTTTAGATGAATACAATAATAACAAAATAGCATCATATTATAATATTAATAGAGCATAATGAGAGATATATTTTGATAGCATAAATCAATAGAAAATAAAATGAATATAAAATGATGAAATAAAATAACTGAAACAAATAATAAATCCGAAAAATGAATAGCCGAAATAAATCTAAAGTGATGCTAATCAAAAACTAAAATAAAAGAAATCCTCTAAATAGACACTTCTCCCCTACTCAAAGAGTGAACAGTGCCCTTGTAACACGGTGGGAGAACTAACTTATTTGTTTTGCGTTTGATTGCAAATGTTGCGGATAGCAAGAGTCGCCACCGACTTTTCTTTTATCCAATAAAGGGAAGGTGAAAAGAACAGGAAAAGACCTTCGTTAGATTCTGAGTAAGGGAGGTAGTTATGAAAAGGGAAGGTATTAGCATCCTTTCCATCCATAGTTATCTACGAGCTCTTAGTTGCTTAGCTCACTTTGAAAAATTTCTTTTTGTGTTTGTGTAGTTTGAAAAGTATTTTGAAAATACATTTCGTTTTGAATTCGTAATGATTCTCGTTGGAATGTATACGAAGTGTTCGGAAATGTATATTTTGAAATATGTTTAACTTTGTAATGATTCACGCTGGAATGTAGACAAAGTGTTTGAAAAGTTTTAGAAAAGTGTGAGTTGTGAAAAGTATTTTGATTGAGCAAGCAACTAGGAGTCTATTACCTACTCATAATGGTCGTTTCCATGTTATTTTCCTTCTCCTTTAGAATAAGGCTATCCATACCATTAGTTGGTAGGAAACTTTATTCGTTTGGATGTGAAGGGACAATCGAAGGGTCATCGTATGGTCATAGAAGGCAATATGTAAGGATACCTTAGCAATTTCATAGGGATGATGATCATTTTTCGTAGGCAACAATCGAGGGACGAGATCATATATTTGTAGGCAACATCGAGGGTCATCGAGGGACTATGATCTTCGTATCGAAGGGACTATGATGATGTTATTTGTAAGCGTCTTGGCTAATGGTACCCCTACGTTCGAGGGACATGACCATTGTTTATTCATAAAGGCAACAAGAGAGGATACCCTAAGGGGTGTGCAAGTGTGAAGAGTGTGCTGTATTCAGATATGTTAATCTTGAGATTAGAAGTGATCTAGGTTTGATTTTAGTCTTAGCATGCAAACCCTAATTACTAGAAGTTAGATATATGTGCGAGAAAATAAAGGTGCGGAAAGTAAAAGTGCGGAAATGTAAATCCTACACTATTACATGGCTTTGGGGTAGATACATAATAGGAGTGCGGGAAGTAAAGGCAGAAATATAAATCTACGCTATTACATGATAAAAACTATGCGACCTATACATCTTTTCTAGAATTGTAAATGCGGAATAGTGTAAATAGTCAGAATAATAAGAAAATGTTAGTGAAAATGCTTTGGAAATTAGTAGAGAAATGCTTTTATGGTTAGAAACCCTAATTACTAGAAGAAAATATTTTTTTGGATTTTTCTGGATTAATTTTAATATGGAAAAAGTAATTAAAATCTAATTTATGATTAATTAACAATTAATTAAAATATAAGTGAAAAAATGATTTTTTTTTAATGTAAAAAATTAAATAAGTATTTTTTTGACATAAATGCAAAAAGAAAATATTTTTTATGATTTTTGTAGCGTTTTAGAAAAATGTTTGAAAGAAGATTAAATAATATGAGAAAAAATAAGAAAAAGATTGGAAAAGTGAGAAAAGGAAGGGGGTCAGCAGGGATCGAACCCAGGACCCCCTGGGTTTACCACACACACGCTTACCAACTGAGCCAGGCTTCTTAGTTGTCATCAAAACACAACGATTTCAGAAGATGACGTATATTTAGATAATGATATTCTGTAAGCCTTGTTAGAACATCTTCTTATCAAAACATTCTATTGGTTCTTTCTATCAGAAGTTGTGCTTGCATGCTTCTATCAGGAGTTACTTCTATCAGAAGTTTGCACATGGTGCTTCTATCAGAGGTTTGCATGCTTCTACCAGAAGTTGCGCATGCATGCTTCTATCATAAGTTACTTCTATCAGAAGTTTGCACATGGTGCTTCTATTAGAGGTTTGCATGCTTCTATCAGAAGTTGTATTTCCATCTTCACTCAGAAGCTTTCTTACAGCGTGCGTGTTCCAGAAGTTCTTCCTTAGAACTTCTAAGTTCATCTTCTGCTCAACACTGTGTAGCGTTTCATTTTAGCACTTGAGTCAGAACATCTGCTGAAACTAAACATAAACATGTTAGAGTATCATATTCATCAAAGGATCATAAAAAAATACGCATGGACCCCAAGAGTTTAAATGGACCAATCAAAAAGCGCCACGCCTAGGTCACCAGGGTTAAATGTTCAAACCACCGTCTAGGGTGTTCAACTTCATCTTCTCCGGCGAGGTAAGATTCCAAACCTACAAAATATAGAGAACCGATGCAAGAGATTAAGCCTACCCCCTAAATCGACCACTGCGAGTTCAATGGTGGTGTTAGTTTGGTCTGAAAGTGCCTGCAACTATGGTTTCGAAGCTTCTCTATTTTGAAGCCCTAACAATGGAAGATGGCTATTTGGCCAACAAAACTAATCAACGATTGCCCAGATCTGTTCCTTATCATCATGGGATCATGTTAATATGGTTAGAATAAATTAAAACATATTGTAAGTTGAAATACGATAGACAGAAAAAATATGAAAATATGAGTTATGTGCAATAAGATTCAGCATGTTATGGCTAGGGATGATGATCCATACTTACCTAAGCTTACCTCAGGAGCAAGAACTAGTGCTTGGAGTCGCTTGAGGACAGCTGGAACTTGTGATGCGTATTTGCAAGTTTCTTGAAATTTTTTGTGAGTTTAGGGTTTGTTCTTGGAGGCAAGGATTCGTTTTTTTGCTCGTGAATATGTAGTGTATATATAGGAGAGTGCATTAGGTCAAGAATAATGAGAGAATATATTGCCTTAATTGAAAAGAATATCTCATTTGAAATAACATCAAATTTTTCCAAAAGTGATTCAATATTGCCTTAATGCATGGTGTACGAAATTTCCAGCTAGCATGGGTTATCTTGGATCTCAAGGCAAGTAGAAATCACGCCCAACTCATCTTAACTCTTACCTTTGTATTTTATTTAATAAAAATTGAATTTAAATCATTAAATTCAAAAATAAATCAAATAAATAAAGGATGGGCGTGAACTTGAGTTTTCAGGCCATGGATAATGTCAAGATCAAGTTTGGATCATGAAAACTTAGGCCCATTTGGAAAATATTTGCATTTGCTAACTATTTCTCTTCATGCACCTCCTCAAAAATGTTAAACTTGCACAACTTGTATCTTGCTCAATTTTCAACATTTTTAAGTGTTCTTGGACTTGTTAAAAAGCTAAATATATCCTATAAAGACTCCTTTTGGTTTCATCTTCATTGAAGTTTCCATGTTCATGTACACCTCTTTGCAAAAAGATGCCTTTTTGTTGACTTTGAGAAGGACCTCTAATGTTTGGATCCATCACTCTCAAATGATCCATTTTTGGCCAACGCTTGTGAGACATGAAGTTGTAGAGAGTTGAAGTCTCTTGAAAATGAGCTTTGGTGGAAAAATTTCTGATAAAGTATGTGAAAGTTATGCCTGATCAAAGTTCTGTTGACTTTTTATCCAAAAACCCTAATTTGGAAACGTTGACTTTTGAGAAAATCTTGACTTTTCTTGATGAGTCATGATCAACCCTTGATCATATGATGAATGTGACTTCAAAATATTGGTTTTAACCAAAAATTATGAAGTTGGACTGTATATTGACCACAATTGAGTTTTTGTCTAATACAACTAATTTTCAACCATCTAAGTGTTTACAGTGATTTCTGGTAAACAACCGCTAGTCTTCCAAACTATCAAATAAACTTAATTACTGTTATTCAATCTCTCTGGTAACTTGCAGGATCGACTAGATTGATCCTATGGGGTATGGTCGTTTGGATAAATCTAATTGTACATAGTGGTATTCATATTTAGGATTTCTAGTTAAAGTGTTTTAGAGGGATTCAATCCACTTCGATTACTACACTAAATGAATCTAATGACATGATTGAACAAATAAATGTAAAACTGGTGAATGATTAAAGATTCGAATGTAAAAAGAAACGTTTAAATGCAGAAAAGAATAAATGGCTTTGAATGTAAAAGCTTTAATGTAAAGACATGAATGTAAAAGTCTCTGAATGTATAAAGGATTCGAATATAAGAACAACGTTTAATGGCAAGAAATAAGTAAATGACTTTGAATGTAAAAGTATTTGAAATGACAGTGAAATGAAAATGGAAGATAAACTGGATAATATAAAGAGTTTTTATTGAATTGTAAAGGTTTGGTGTTATCATACGTACATCTTTCGAGCATTTGTTTCCCTATCCATGCGGTATTTTAAATGTTTACTGAATTTGTACAACAGATATGACACACGAAATCCTAACACTAAGACTTCTATTTATACTATTTCGACCATAACGGTCTCGCTATAAGATTCTGCCACGTTCGAAGCATGCAGAACACCGCTTCTCTCTAGCCTCCACGCGTCTTTCGAACGCTCCAACACTTATATATTTGAATTTCCAATATCCCGCTCACATTTGAATTTCAAACACCTTTGGTATCCTTCGCTTCGAATTCGTTTCACAACCTTCACAGATATAGTCTCGCCGCCATTTCGAAGCTTCTTCAAATGTATCTTCACAACTGTCATTCGAAGAACAATCTCTTCCATTCTAAACCATAGAACTTACTTGATTCCAGCAAACATCAATTGTTTCATTTCGAACCAATGTTATCAAAATCTTCAGCCAACAAAATGCCCCTTTAAAATATGTATTTCGAATCCTTTGAGAAATACTTATTTTAAATAGATTTACAAGATTTTGATATGACCTTTGAGTAATCACGACATTCACTGTACACGACTTCACACACGTCAATCAAAACGCCTCTTTGATTTCTTAACCGTTTTGAACCAGTTACCACAGCATGGTGCAGTTTTAAAAGTAATGATTATTATTAATCACACTCATTACCAACATCAGATTTTACGCCACCTCTTTCTGAATCCAACCCACGACTCCCACGTATCCCTAGTCTTACTTAGTGGGTGTTTAAACTTCTATACTCTATAAAAACTTATCAATTTAGTCTTTTCTTCTTTTTTCACAACTCTGAAACTTCTTCTTCCTTTTCTTTCACTAAACCCTAGAACTTCCAACAATCTCAACAATGTCTTCATCAACATCATCTCAACTGAAGAAAACTTCAAAGAAGAAGATCAAGAACACGGGAACAATCATGGAGAGTAAGGTGGGCACCTACCAGGGTCAATCTGTGCTCATTCCTCAAATGATCTCCAAGGAAAAAGAAATGTTGTATGCCTCTCAGGTATTAATCCCTACTAACGCTGCTGGAAAAAGATTTGCTTTAATGGGTCCTTTAACTGTTTTTGAAATCTTGAAAGACACTAGGAAAATCTTCCCTGTTTGCTATAACTTCAAACCTTTATTCAATAAAATGGATGCCCCTAAGGTAGGAACTGAAAATATAGGCGAATCATCTGATTCGAAAGCCATGGAAACTCCAATCTCACTCCCAAAAGATCCCTTTATCTTAGATTATGTAAAAAGTAACTTCAAACCATTTCGATCCTGCCCCACTTCAGACATAGCTTACCAAAACTGGCTCACCAAAGTAGAAGCCAAAAAATCCCAGCAATGGGAAGAACTAGGAATCTACAATCTTATTAAGCTGTCGAAACCAGGTTTCACCTATAGTCACCCACTACTATTCGCCTCAATATACTTCTGGGATAGCACCTATAATACCTTTCATCTTCCTGGCGGAATGATAACCCCCACCTTTTTTGACATAGCTGCCATCACTGGTCTTTCACTAGTAGGAGAAACTTATATCCCTGACAACGAAGAACACTCTAGTATTATTGACTTTGATGTCAAACTAGCTGGCTTCTCCAAGTTCATCAGCCACTACCATACTGAAGGAGATAGCGTCTCAGACGTAGAACACATTGCCTTCCTTACTTTATGGTTGTCACAGTATGTGTTCTGCAGCAGATCCTTGCAAGTAACAAGTAGGTTCATTCCCTTAGCCAGGGATTTGCATGAAAATAGGAGAGTCTGTCTGAGCGAACTGCTACTCGTTGACCTTTATGAAAGCCTAAGATCATCCGTTTCTAGTTTGAAATCCCATACTCCAAAAAACATTCTTCTAGCTGGCCCTTTTTGGTTGCTCCAATTATGGCTCAATGCCATGTTCGAATCCTCCTTATCAACTGCTGACACTATTGTCGAACAAGATCCGGAGATAGCTGACAGAATTATTGAAGCCACAAGGCTTCGAAAGCTTACACCGAATGATGACAAAGATGATTTCAAAGTCCTTTTCTCGAAATACATCATGATCTTCTCCAAGAGACACAAATTCGAAGAGACCATGGCACCCTTTGCTCCAAGTACTCACGGACCATCATGGTTCACAATGTCTCTTTCAGAAGCTGTTAAGAGTAGAGAAATACAAGACATTTGGAAAGCATTTCTGCTCCCTAGGTTAATTTCCTCACGAATTACTCCTGCCAAGAATCAGATTTTCCTCTTTGCTTATCAACCCAACTTCGTCTCTAGACAATTTGGCCTGTGCCAATTAATCCCTGAACCTCTGTTCCAAATACAGAGTGCCATAACCTCGGGCAGAACATTCAAAGAAAGAGAGGCCAAGTTACAACAAGAGCAGTACCATGATTTCACTCAGTTCGAACTACTGCCTTTTGAACCAACACACTTCACAGCGAAGGGATTTCTGGAATGGTGGACTAAGTTCTACCAATCATATATGTTTGACACACTCACCATTCAACAGAAGCTAACTGATGCGTTCAATGTGCAGGTACACTCCAAGAAAGGTATGTTCACTCACGCCAAAGAAATTAGGGCTTTTCAGAATGATTTCGAAACCACTTATGATCCCACACGCTTGGAAACCACTGTGTATCGAGCATCCGAGACCTTGAAGGAAAAATTTAAAGAAAAAATTTCTAAGTTCAAACTTCCTTCAGGGTTGTCACCTGAGGATAGGTATAGGTTGGCACTCGAAATGCATCCACCTAAATTTCCTAGATTGCCTACCTCATAACTGGCTCTGGCTTGGTTTCCTCCATACCCTTGGTGGTTGACTTGCAAAGAGATGTTCAAATACCAGTCTCAAAAGAAACTAAAGCCATCTGAGACTGTGACATGGGCTCGTCACTGGCTTCATAATTTCCCAGGACATCTTCGCTATGACCTTCCTGCCATTTCGATTACATCTAATCAAGGCACAGGTGTGAATGCTTGGGAAAATCCCAAATGTTTCTTAATTTCCTTATTTTTAACACTTTACTTTAATTGTTTCATTTTTCAGCCATCAGGATAAAGACCGTTGCCTCGAAGCCTAAGGAAGGAAGTACTTCTCAACAAACTGTCGAAACTAGTGATGATGTGCCTCTAGCAATACCAACAACAACAACTACTACAACAACAACACCAGTAATAGAAAATGTTCCAACTCCAAAGGTAATCAACTAACCCTGATGTTTCGAATGAACTGAAGTTTATGATTTAGATCTAACTCATGTCTAATCTTTTTCAGACTAGCAAACTTCCACCAACTACTCCTAAGAAAAGGAAACAAAACACCACTGGAAAGAATCCCAAGACTGGTGGAAATTCCCCAACAGCTTCTAAAAAGAAGCAAAAGAAAGAAGCTTCTAAAGGCCCTGAGCCCACTAGCATTTTTGGACTTGATTCCAGAGATGTTTCTCCTTCCACAACATCCAAAATTCCACCTTCGACCTCCAACGTAATGTTGGAACATATTGATAGTAACCTCTCTTCTGATAATCCATAGGTAAATTGAATTCGAATCCCTAACCAAATAGTTATTCATACCTTGGTACATATTCTTAATTTTCTTTGTTTATGTAGGATATTTCGAACCCAAATCCCACTACTTCAACTCCTCCAACAAGGACTGCTGCTCCAATCAACTCTTCTCCCCATGGGGACTCCAGTAATCTTGTGCAAAACAAAGGATCCTCCAACATGGTGATTCCGACTGGGGCTTCGGAGGCACCAGATGATCAAGGCACTTCCCCTCCTTTAAAAGAAACAAACGAAGAATCACCTCATAAATCTGCAGAGAATCTACTAGAAACTTCCCTTCTGAAGTCTCCTCTCGAAATCCTTCAAGAGAGTCCAAAGGTCACTCACGCTGAAAAGGATGGGACTAGTTCTCCTCAAGAGAGTGAAGAATCTGCAGAAGAAGAATCTGAGGAAGACGAAGCCCGGAGCGGTTCGACTGATGGAACGGAGTCAGATGTTAATAGCAGTGAGACCAATACTATCAAAGTGGTGGATCTGGTTGACGATGGAGAAGACAATGAGCAAGACAAAGACGAAGGCGATGGTGACAAGACTAATGAGCCTATGGAGGTCGACATGGACGTGACTCCTTTGCGTATGGAACTTCCCCAATCTTCTCAATCTCAAATGACTGAAGAGGAGTTAGCTCTCCTAAGACGCAATGACCCAATTGGGTACATGAAAGCTAAATTAGCCCAAAAGGATACTCCTCTTGCTAGGGCTGGCACTGGTTCGACTAATAACCCATTGCCCTCAGATGCTAGAGCTATACTCCTTAACAAAGTCAGGAGAACAATCCTTGATGTAGACTTGTTCGAAGTTCTCAAAAAGGATAGTACGGCTTGCTACACCATGAAGGAGCTTCTTACACAAGTGAACTTTGCAGCCTGCTCCTTGCCAGTCAGCACCATATTGTTCGATCTTCAAGCATTGTTGGATAATGTAACTGGATGTCTTCTTCAAGACGAATTTACTACTGCTAAAGTCCAAGAGAAGCGAAACGCCATGGATGCTGCTTATGAGCATGCTTCGAAGCTTTCTAAAGAAGCTGAAGACCAAGCAATGCACTTAAAACAAGCCAAAACTGACTATGAAGCTCGAGCTCAGTCTATTCTCCTTTGGGAAGGGAAAATTCAAGAACTCCAACGAAAGGTTAAGGAGGCTCAACAACAGCAATTGGCATACGAAACCGACACTGTTGGGAAACAATTCGAAGAACTTCTCAACAAAGGCCTTTCCGAAATGGAAGCAGCAGAGCAACTTAAAGGAGAAGTAGCTACCCTAGAAGGGGCAAGACGTTTCACCCAACAAAGGCTTGAGTCCTTTTGAAGCACTTTTGAAAGATTGAGGAACAATGCATATTTTTAAATCTTTGTTTATTTAATTAACTTTAAACCTTGGTTTGCAATATTTGAACAACGCCATTTTGGCACTGTATGGTACCATTTTGGCATTCCTTTATAATATTTTGACTATGTTATTATTCGAATCTCCTGCAGGCAAGGCCTATATTTTTTCAAATATTTTCCATTTACCTTTAAGATTCGCTTGTCATCAGCTAACTCTTCGATTTCATATGCATTGTTTGAAAAGTTCTTTAGTATTCGAAAAGCTCCTTCCCAATGAGGTGACCATTTACCTAATGTTTTATTCTTCTTGTCCATGGGCAATATGTTTTTCCAGACTAAGTCATTAATAGTGAATGTTTTACCTTTCACCCTTTTGTTGTATGCCCTGGCTACTCTTTCCTTTTGCCTCATTAGGATTTCCAACGCATGCAGTCTAACTTCGTCTAACTCAACTAACTCATTCATCATCATCTCCCAATATAATGCAGATGGGATCTCATTTTGTCTTTGAATTCGAACTGATTGTAGATGAATTTCCACTGGTAAAACTGCATCATGGCCAAATGTTAGTTGGAAAGGCGTGGTGTTAGTAGCTTCTTTAGGAGATGTTCTACAGGCCCATAGTATTTGGTCCAAAGTCTTGTGCCAATTCCTTGGCTTTTTACCAACATGTTTCTTAATTAACCCTATTATCACTTTATTCGCTGCTTCGACCTGACCATTTGCTTGAGCATAATATGGTGTTGATGTTAGTAATCTAAACCCCATCTCTTGAGCAAATTCCTGCATCTTTCTACCAGTAAACACAGAACCTTGGTCTGTGGTTATGCTCTCTGGAAATCCGAACCTATAGATTATTTGTTTTTGTATGAACTCAATAATAGCCTCTTGATCAGCAACTATTAGTGGTATTGCTTCGATCCACTTAGTAAAATAATCAATTCCTACTAAGATATATTTTTGTCCTTTAGACGAAGTAGGATTAATTTCTCCTATTAAATATAATGCCCATCCTCTAAAGGGCTATGGTTTAATGATCGAATGTAACTCACTTGCAGGAGCATGTTGAATTCCTGCATGTTTTTGGCATTCTTCACACCCTTTAGTAAAATCTATACAATCTTTGAGCATGTTGGGCCAGTACATACCATATCAGAATAACAACCATTTCATCTTATGGCCTGCTTGATGTGCCCCACATGCCCCATTGTGGACCTCTGACAATGCTAAGTATGCCTCACCTTCTCCTAGGCACTTCATTAATACGCCTTCCTGGGTCTTCTTGAACAATTCATTTCCCATGAGGACATATGATAATGCTCTATATTTTATCTTCCTATCAACATTCAATGTTGGATTTTTTAAATAACTCACAATTTGACTTCGCCAATCTGCATCTGATAAGGTATCTATGGCTAGCACTTCGAACCCCTGTTTGTCAGCACAACCTAACTTTATATTTTCTAAATCTGATGGTATGAGTCTAGTAGCCATAACCCTTCCTCTTAATTCGATCAAATCTTCAAAGTTTTTGGTAGAAAATTTATACCCTGAAGCCAACTGTGCTAGGTCATTTGCTTCTTGATTTTCTATTCTTGGTATATGTTGAATATCCATGTATTCGAATTTTTTGAGTAGCCTGTTAACTATGACAAAGTATGTCATCAGATTGTCCTTTATGCATTTGTATTCCTTTGTTATTTGCTTGACCACTAACTCCGAATCTCCTTTAATTTCGACTCTAGTTGCCCCCAATTCCAACAAAGCTTCAAGTCCAACCATGAGCGCTTCGTACTCAGCTTTTCGTTGTTTGAGCAGCGAGGACCATCTAACTTATACTTGAATTTTGTTGGAATTCCTTCAGGAGAAATTATAAGAACTCCAACACCACTACCATCTTTATGGGTCGAACCATCAAAGTATAATTTCCAAGGTTGCGTTTCAACATAACCCATGACAGTCTCTTCGACCAGTGAATGATCCACAATGAAATCAGAAATTACTTGACCTTTCACAGCTCTTAAAGGCATGAAAGTCAAAGAATATTCTGTTAAGGCTAAAGCCCATTTACCAACTCTGCTATGCATTCTTGGTTTCGAAAGTATGTGTTTGATAACATCGAAATGAGATGAAACATAAACATCAACAGGCTTTATATAATACTTAAGTTTCATACAAGAAAAGTACAAACAGAGACATAGCTTTTCTATATTGCTATATCTAGTTTCTGCATCATTTAACACCCTACTTAAATAGTATATGGCTCTTTCGATGCCATTGTTATCTTCTTGTGCTAACATACTACCTATGGTAACTTCAGAAGCGGATATGTACAATCTCATGGGCTTTCCCCATAAAGGTGGAGATAAGATAGGAGGTTGAGTGAGATATCTCTTTATATTGTCAAATGCCTCCTGATGTGCTTCGTCCCATTCGAAGGCTTGGCCTTGCTTCAAACGAAGTAATGGAGAGAAAACCTGGGTTCTTCCACTTAGATTCGAAATGAACCTTCTTAAAAAGTTAATCTTCCCTAGCAAATATTGCAGCTCCTTTTTTGATGTAGGTGCTTTCGTCTCCATAATGGCTTTGGTCTTGTTTTGGTTGATCTCAATACCTTTCTTGTGAACCACAAAACCAAGGAAGTCTCCAGCCTGCACAAAAAATGCACACTTAAGGGGGTTCATTTTTAAGTCATGTTTTCTCATTCTTTCGAATGATTGGCTCAAATGATGCAAATGATTTTCTGCAGATACTGATTTGATGACTATATCATCAATATACACCTGCATAAAAGTCTCAATGAAATCATGGAAAATTGAATTCATTGCCCTTTGATAAGTTGCTCCAGCATTTTTTAAACCAAAAGGCATCACTACCCATTCATAGGTGCCTAAGGCTCTTGGACAACGAAATGTTGTCTTAGCAACATCTTCTTCAGCAATAAAGATCTAGTTATACCCAGAGTATCCATCTAACATGCTTAAGTATTCAAATCCTGCAGCAGAGTTTATTAACATTTCTGCCACAGGCATGGAGTACTCATCTTTGGGGGTAGCAGTATTTAAATCTCTAAAATCTATGCAAATTCTCAGAGGGCCATTTTTCTTAATAACAGGTACTATATTTGCTAACCATTCGACGTACCTTGTGGTTCTGATGAATCTGCAGCGCAACAACCTTTCAATTTCAGCTTTAATCTTTGTGAGAACTGTTGGTGCGAATCTTCTAGGAGTTTGCTTGATAGGCTTCTTGCCATCCTTGATTGGAAGTCTGTGCTCCACTAACTCTCTCTTCAAACCATGCATGTCATCATAGTCCCATGCGAAGCAATCTTTGTTTTTCTTGAGAACTTCGATCACTTCCTGCTTGAGGCTTGGATTGAGTCTTGCACTCACATAAGTTATTCTTTTCGTGTTTTCGTCCCCCAAATTCACCTCTTCGAGTGGATCCTGCGCCAACATTTTAGCACCTGAGTCTGTGGGGTCCTTCTCGAAGCCTAAGGGTTCTTTATCATAGATGGCATCTAGCCTTTGATCTATTTCGACTATCTCGTGTTCTTCGAAGGGTGAGTCTTTCGAGCCATCCCCATATAATTTGTTTACTTCTGCAGCCATATTATCTATTTCAGCTTCTAAGGCCGCTTTCCATTCGTTCTCAGCCATGTAGGCCGAAATCATTTCGAAGAAGGAGGACTTAATCATGAGCAAGGTTATCGAATTCCCAGCCTGTTGGCCGTCTTTGTGGAGTACCTTCGACTTCTTCATCTCCTTTTATTACCCTTCTATCCCAATACATTCCATCATCGCGAAGGGTCATGTAATAGTGCACGTTCCTGGTTTCGTTGATCTCATCACTTGGGGTACAAGGAGAAATTTTGGCTAAGTATTTGTCATAGTTTCTCTTATTAACTAAGTTGATTGCTGTCATAAAATAGCTCTGATCCGCTTCGATGTTCTCAACAATACCATCCTCTCTCCATAAAACTAACCTCTGGTGCATTGACGAAGGAACTGCTCCAACGCCATGGATCCATTCTCTGCCCAACAGCAAGTTGTAGTTGGCTTTAGCTTCGATCACCATGAACATAGTGGGTCTGCAGCTTGATCCCACTGTCAAATCCACTTAGATCACTCCCAATGTCTGGCCTACTTTTCCTTCATAGTTCGATAGTACCATGTTGTGTGGTTTGATGTCGACATCTTGTATTCCTAACTTCTTCAGCATGAAATGAGGCATCAAGTTCACTGTAGCGCCTCCATCCACCAAGACTTTGTTTACACCATGTGTACCAACTTTTGCTCGAATGAACAATGGCTTCAGATGATTTTGCATAGCTGGTTATGGGTGCTCGAAGAAAGCATTCTGCTCTTCGATAGCTCCATTATCCATCACGTAATAGCACACTGGCCTATGTTTCATCAGGTCTATTGCATCATCCTCCTCGTGCTCTCTGACTTCAGTCTCTTGTCCAAATTCACAAGGCAACACAGATACCACGTTGCAGTTGATGTTGAGTGAAGATTCCCCCTCTGATTCGAAATTGTCAATTAGCATATCCTCATCTTCCTCTGGACCTAGTGTGTATTCCTTCGATTCGTTTTGTTTCGTTTCAGAGAAAAGTCTCTTGCTAACTGGGTGTTTGCCCTCAGGTTGATTGTTTGGTGTAGGTTTGTTTGTACTTGATTCCTCTTTGTTCTTGTTCGAAGCCACTCCTTTGCCTGACATAGCTTCTCTCTCAGCCTTTCGAGTTCTTTGTTGCCTGCGCCACTGTGATCTTGACATAGGGTTTTTTCCTTTGTAGTTTTCTAACCTCACTTCTTCCCTCTTTGCCATATTGAACTGCCTTCTATATGTCATGGTGTGGCGTGCATTTCGTTCATTGTTCCTCCATTTGTCTTTCCCCTTGTCAGTCCTAACTTGTAGCCACTTGTCTGTTGGTACTTCAGCAGGGATTTTGAACATTACTCTTCGAGCACCTCTAGGATAAGGACTATCAGGCCTCCGTTGGGTGTAGTTGCTCTCAAAATGTTGGCTCGTCTGACCAGTTTCTTTGTGATTCCAGCACGGGGCGAAAGGGATTGTTTCGAAGGCTCTGGCCACATTTTGACCATACACTGCAGAACACCTTGGACACACCAGGCATTTGGTTGCCCCTTTGTGACAACGAACCAAGAACTCCAATAAACTCTCTCCAGCCTTAGGGTAGCATCTGAATAGCTGGTTATCCTGATGCCAGTTGATGCCAGTTCGTGCCCTTTGTTTCTTCTCGAATTCTGCAGTAATTCTCTGATTACAAATGATGCTGCATCTGGGACATAGTATCATTTCAGCATTTCCCCTTGTGGCACAGCATAAGGTAGTCTTTGAGACTAGTATCCCTAGCATAACTGTCCTCCATCTTGTATTTTTCTTTCTCTAAATATCTTTCCATTTCCTCCATTTCGGAACGAGGTCTCTCCATATCTACCATGTTAACATCCACATCTTCCCCCTTTATGTCAGCATCTCCCCATCCTGTAGGTTTGATATCTTCGATTGGGGTTTTTGAACTTTCTGGAGCAGAATATTTCACTAGGTAATCGAAATTTCCGTTGGGCTCCCCCAAGGTATCCCATATTTCTTTCTGAGGAAGAACTGGCGTTGTGATCTGGACTTTCTCCAACTTTAGCCTCAGGCCTTCAGTAGCCTGTGTCAATTCTTGTTTTTGATTCTCCTGGCCTTCAGTAGCCTGGATCTCTTTCGAAGCAGCCAAAGATACTGCTTCGATCGAAGCCTTTTGTTCCTTATGGACGTCCTCAGTAACCTCCTTTTTGGCTTCGACTAACACGTAGTTTTGATCTTCAGTGTTTTTCTCTCCTGATGGAGTGTCACCTTCATTTGCTTCCACCATATTTATTTCTCCAATGTATGCAGGCTCAGAGTAATTGGTGTCTGCAACATCTAAAGGGTCGTCATCTACTTTCATCTTTGGCTTGTCAGCGAACTTTAATCTACCTTCCTTGATTGCATTTTGAATCAGATCCCTGAAAAGAAAACATTGTGAGGTTTTGTGGCCTAGGAAACTATGGTACTTGCAAAATCCTCTTTTCTTTCTTTGATCTAAAGGAGGTAATTTGCCATTCGATGGCACAATTAATTGGCCATCTTTGACAAGCAAGTCAAAAATTTCGTCACATTTTGTCACTTTTCTCATTTTCAACAATTTCTTTCCCTTTTGTGGGAACTAGTAGTTTACAAGAGTAAGGTGGAGCCTGTTTTAATTCAGCGAGGTCGATTTCGACCTCTTTGAATTCAGGATAATCTTCAACTTCCTCAGTTTCGACATAGGAAATTCTTTCTTTCTTGTTACTTTTAAAAGCCCTGGCCTTTTCGGCCTTTAGTCTTTCGACTTATCGAACCCTGTCTGCTAATTGAGCCATGTCCCTCAAGTAGTGTGTGTCTAATTTCTTTCGAATAGAGTAGTCTAGGCCCCCAGTAGCCATTTCGACTAACTCATGTTCAGGAACTACTGTAAAACATCTAGATTTCAAAAGTCTAAACCTATTCAGATAATCATCTATGGGTTCAGTAAATTTCCTCTTGACGCTAGCTAGTTCTTTCAGACTTATTTTAGATTATCCCATGTAAAATTGTTCATGGAATAATCTCTCTAAAAGGGTCCAAGTATCTATGGACCCGGGAGGCAATGTGGTGAACCATGTAAAAGCATTCTTAGTCAGAGAACTTGGGAAATATTTAATCCTAAGGTTCTCGTTATTTGCTATGTCTCCTGCTTTGGTCAGATACCTGGCTATGTGTTCGACTGTTGATTCATTGGTGTCTCCAGCAAACTTTGTAAACTTAGGGACCTTATATCCCCTTGGTAAATCAGTGTGCATTACATAATCTACTATAGGAGAGGCATAATTTGGCCTTCTAATTCCTGTATTGAGACCGTTTTGGGCCATAATCCTTTCTATCATGGTGGTTAAATTGTTTTCTGCCAATATGTTGTCGTTTCGAATTCTATGAACGACTTCATCAGCATCTTGATGTCGACCCACCATGACAACTTCTCTAGGTTGTTCTTCTCGAAACGCTGGGACTCCTAACCTTTCGATCCTTGCCCCTGGTTCTATAACTCCCCTTTGTGGTTCCTCTCAAATCACTGGGGCATCTAACCTTTTGATCCTTGCCCCTGGTTCTACAACTCCCCTTTGTGGTTCTTCTCGAATCACTGGGGCATCTAACCTTTGTGCCCTTGCCCCCAAATTAACCCCCTCTCTGACTGGTCTATAGGGTGGGTCATCAGCAATTTTTTCTATGATAGGTATGTTCGCTCGAACCAATGCCTGATTCTGTCTACACTTTTCTGGCGGAGCGAGAAAATCTGCTATTCGACTCATGTTATCCGCGTTCTCTCTGTTGGTTACAGTTACATTTTGTACTATTGGGGCGAAGATCTCTTGCATAGTCTGCGCTAACACTCCTATCATATTATGGTTACTATCATCCATTAATTGTCTAAAGGCCATCTGATTTTCTGTGGTTAAGATAGGCAGTGTACTATAACCTACTGAACCTTGGGTATTTGTCATAAACTGATTGGCCCCAGATCCAGACCCTAATTGTGGGGACGAATTCGATGTCGAAGTGTGCAAACCCGCCATAAAGATGTTGGCATCCCATAAGAGGATTTCGGGTCTATTGCCATCGATGGGTGGTCTAGTTGGTGGTGGGGTGGCGAAATGGGTTTGTATCCTCGATGGTGGGACAAATCCCCCAAGGGTAACCTAGTGGTTCTGTATTTCCTAGGATCGAGCTTGCTCAAGTTGACATGCCACATTGTGCTCATGATTTTGTCCTTGTTGATTGATTGCATCCCGTTAGGGTAAGGGTTGCTATTGGTTATTCTACCACTTCTAAGGTTCATATAACAATGAACTTGATACTCATAAAAGAACTTTACAATGACTTTATCCTAACAATCTTCACTTTCAATTTGTTTAACAACCAATGACCGTCCCACTGGGCGTGCCAATTTGTTTACAGTGATTTCTGGTAAACAACCGCTAGTCTTTCAAACTATCAAATAAACTTAATTACTATTATTCAATCTCTCTGGTAACTTGCAGGATCGACTAGATTGATCCTATGGGGTATGGTCGTTTGGATAAATCTAATTGTACAGACTGGTATTCATATTTAGGATTTCTAGTTAAAGTGTTTTATAGGGATTCAATCCACTTCGATTACTACACTAAATGAATCTAATGACATGATTGAACAAATAAATGTAAAACTGGTGAATGATTAAAGATTCGAATGTAAAAAGAAACGTTTAAATGCAGAAAAGAATAAATGACTTTGAATGTAAAAGCTTTAATGTAAAGACATGAATGTAAAGGTTTCTGAATGTATAAAGGATTCGAATATAAGAACAACGTTTAAAGGCAAGAAATAAGTAAATGACTTTGAATGTAAAAGTATTTGAAATGACAGTGAAATGAAAATGGAAGATAAACTGGATAATATAAAGAGTTTTTATTGAATTGTAAAGCTTTGGTGTTATCATACGTACATCTTTCGAGCATTCGTTTCCCTATCCATGCGGTATTTTGAATGTTTACTGAATTTGTACAATATATATGACACACGAAATCCTAACATTAAGACTTCTATATATACTATTTCGATCATAACGGTCTCGCTATAAGATTCTGCCACATTCGAAGCATGCAGAACACCGCTTCTCTCTAGCCTCCACGCGTATTTCGAACGCTTCAGCACTTATATATTTGAATTTCCAATATCCCGCTCACATTTGAATTTCAAACACCTTTGGTATCCTTCGCTTCGAATTCGTTTCACAACCTTCACAGATATAGTCTCGGCGCCATTTCGAAGCTTCTTCAAATATATCTTCACAATTGTCATTCGAAGCTCTGAGCTTTGACACTTCTATTCGAAGAACAATCTCTTCCATTCTAAACCATAGAACTTACTTGATTCCAACAAACATCAATTGTTTCATTTCGAACCAATGTTATCAAAATCTTCAGCCAACACTAAGTAATTGACTGAGCAAACTTGAGCTGCAAGGCTTGAAACTTGACATGTTGATCCCTTGAGACATATGAGGAGGTATGATGACCACTTGAGGTGTTAGAATTCTTATTTGACTTGAGAGAATCAAAACCCTAGTTTGGGTTTATTGCTTAGGAGAAGGTTCCTCTGGCCAACCCTTGAGAAATTCTTGAATATGGAGATGTGGATTATTTTGAGAAATAGGAGGGAAAATTTTGGGGTATAACAGTTTCCCCTGTTTAATCTTCTTGTACCTGAAGGGTTATATTGGTATGCTTGCCTTTCGTGACCTAAAGGTAAAAGATGATAGAACACTCGAGTACACCTGAAAATTTGCACTCGCTGGTATATGTAATGAGATCGTCAGTTGACGATGCATTAGAATGGGCTTGTAGATGACATTTGGAGAAGTTAATGCTGGAAAGTGAGTCGTACTTTAGACTCTGCGCTTGTCTTGGAATGAGATTACCAGTATGTACTGATTTTTAACTAGATATGTAGCATTCTGTAGGAGGAGAGATGACCATATGTGATCCTAGATGGGCTTAATGATGCCATCTATTATAGTTGATGATAAGAGAGAGTCAGAATTAGCCTTCATCTTGCCTGTATCCGGCATGAGTATTCTTCAGGCTGTAGATAGCTTTCCCGTCTTGTTTCAGGTATTAATTTGTGTCATACTGTCTGGTGATAACTTTTCTGGTCGTTCAGATAGTTTTCCCGTCTTGTTTCAGGTATTTATCTTTGACCTTCTGTCTGGAAAGTAACTTTCACTTGCGGGGGGGACTTTTGGTTTCATCTTCATTGAAGTTTCCATGTTCATGAACGCTTCTTTGCAAAAAGATGACGTCTGGTTGACTTTTAAAAGGACCTGTAATGTTTTGATCCATAACTTCCAAATGAAGCATTTCTAGCTAAAGCTTGTGAGACATGAAGTTGTAGAGAATTCAATTCCCTTTAAAATGAGATTTGGTGGAAAAATTTCTAATAAAGTATGTGAAAGTTATGCCTGGTCAAAGATCTATTGACTTTTGTCTGAAAAACTCTAATTTAGAAACTTTGACTTTTGATCAAATCTTGACTTTTCTTGATGAATCATGATCAAATGATGATTATTACTTCAAAAATTTTATGTTGACCAAAAATTATGAAGTTTGACTACATGTTGACCATAGTTGACTTTTTGTCCAATGCAGCTGATTTTCAACCATCTGAGTAGTTGGATGAGAAAATTTGACTTGTAAGGCTTGAAACTTGACATGGTGATCCCTTAAAGTATATGATGAGGTATGATGACCATTTAAAGCATTGGAAATCCATCTTGACTTGAGAGGAGCAGAACCCTAGCTTGGATGGATTGCTTAGAAGAGGGTTTATTTGGTCAACCCTTGTGAAATCCTTGAGTATGGAGTTGTGGATTGTCTTGAGAAGTAGGAGGGAAAATTATGGGGTATAAATCGCCCCTCTTCAATCTTCTTGTACCGGAAGGGGTAGATTGGTATGTTTTCCTTTCTTGACCTGAAGGTAGAAGATGATTGAACACTCGAGTACACCTGAAAATTTGCACTCGCTGTTGTATGGAATGGGATCATCGGTTGACGATGCGCTGGAATGGGCTTATAGATGCCATTTAGAAAAGCTGATGCTGGAGAGTGAGTCGTACGCTAGACTCTGTATTCGTCTTTTGGATGAAAGAGAGATCGGAGATGGGCTTAGGATGCCATCCAGAGAGATGAAGATGTGTAGTCGGAGATGGGCTTAAAGATGCCATCCGGAGCGATTGATAATTAGAGAGGATCAGAATAAACCTTCGTCTTGGTTATTTCTGAGATGAATAGTTGTCAGTATGTGGATAATTTTCCCGTCTTGTTTTGGGTGTTAATCCGTGATCTGTTGTCTGGAAATAATTTGTATGGTCGTTCAGATAGCTCTCCCGTCTTGTTTCGGGTATTAACCTTTGACCTTCCGTTTGGAAAAATAGCTTTTACCTACTGGGGAAATAAACCTTGATATGATATGGTTAGTCCTATGCAAATTATGATGCATGTGAGCGTATGACAATGTTATGCATAATGTTATTATGATATATGCACATGTTATGACTTTTATGAATAATGTATGAATGTAGATGTTGTGGTATTTCAAAACATATCCATCTTGAAGAAGATAGGAACGTTCTGCTGGAGATTCTTGATTTCCGCTTAGGGATGAAGTCGTTGAAAACCCTGGTTGGGGAATAAGAGAAATGTAAATTCCTCCGATGCACTACCTAACCAAGTTTCGAGTCTAGATATGGCTGTTGTTGGGGGGAATGATAATCATTGAGATATACTCAGCTGAGGATGAATATCTTGTGTATAGACCTTTCTGGGGGCGATGCGACGTGGAATAACCTGTTACTTCTTGGAGACTGATGTAATATGGTGAAGTTGATAGGATCACTGCTCGGGGACTAACGTGATGAAGATGATAGGATCACTGCTCGGGGACTAACGTGACGAAGTTGATAGGATCACTGCTCGGGGACTGACGTGATAAAGAAGATAGGATCACTACTCGGGGACTAACGTGACGAAGTTGATAGGATCACTACTCGGGGACTGACGTGATGAAGTTGATAGGATCACTTCTCGGGGACTAACGTGACGAAGTTGATAGGATCACTGCTTGGGGACTGACGTGATGAAGTTGAAGCTAATGAAACTGCTAGGATCACTGCTTGGGGACTAACGTGATGAAGTTGATAGGATCACTGCTCGGGGACTGACGTGATGAAGTTGAAATTGATGAAGCTGTTAGGATTACAGCTCGGGGACTAACGTGATGAAGATGATACGATCATTGCTCGGGGACTGACGTGATGAGATTAGAAGTGTCGGAACACTGTTGAGAGGAGATTAGTACTTTGTCGGAGAAGATTTTGTCTTTGTAGGGAGAGCGATGGCTCTGTGGGGATTATAGAGATGATTTTGTGGAGGTATTTCTTGTGAAAGTGACTCTGTGGGGATTGTATTGGTGACTTTAGTCGTCATCTCAATTCCTAGAGCCTGTAGTAATTATTGTTTTTGTTCGCTTTTCGAATGTTTGTGAATAGATGCTTATTGTCAGATACATATAATCATTCAAAGCAATCATTGGAATTTATGTAAATAAAACAATAAAAATTGGAATTGGAAAAGAGGAATTTGCATTAGATTTGAAAAGTGGCCTATAGTCAGGCAGTTTGTATGCAAGAGACAAATATCCTAGTAAGAGGAAATTGTCAAAATAGTAAAAAGCTATGTGGAAACAATCTCGTCGAGTTTCAACTATGATATTGCTCATATATTTTCGACTATCTCATCTCCTTGCTGTCAGAAAAAAGTGATTGAAGTGATTTGCACCATTCGAATCTTGAAGCTGATAGTACTGTAGTTTGTAAGTAGGTGATCTAGACGAGACATAGTCGTACGCTAAAATCCCTAACTTTTTCCTAGACCGCCCTTTCGGGTTTTCAGTCTACCGGAATACCCTTTTTTGCCCAAGCCGCCTTTGTAGGTTTTTGACTTGCCGGGTGTACATTTTTGTATATATATCCTTAATTTTTTCCCGGACCTTTTTGGTTCGCCAGGATGCCCTTATTTTTTCCTAAGCCAGTCAACCTAGCGGGTCTCGTTTATGCATAGTATTTTTTTGACAATGTCTGCATTCACAGGGTGTGGGAAGTCTTCTCCATCCATAGCGCTAAGTATCATAGCTTCGCCGGAGAATACTATTTTGACTACAAATGGTCCCTCATAGGTGGGAGTCCATTTGCCCCTGTGGTCACCTTGTGGAAGAATGATGCGCTTGACTACCAGATCACCGACTTGGTAGACTCGGTGCTTGACCTTTTTATTGAATGCTCTAATCATTCGCTTCTAGTATATTTGTCCATGGCATATGGTTGCGAGCCTTTTTTTTGTCGATCAAGTTGATCTGGTCAAGGCGAGTCTGGACCCATTCATCTTCGTCTAACTCTATGTCCTGGAGTACTCTGGTTGAGGATATCTGAACCTCGATGGGCAGGACTGCTTCCATACCATATACGAGAGAGAAAGGGGTTGCCCCAGTAGATGTCCGTACTGTAGTGCGATAATCGTGAAGAGCAAATGGCAACATCTCATGCCAATCCTTGTAAGTCACTGTCATCTTCTGTATGATCTTCTTGAGATTCTTGTTGGCCGCATCCACTGCACCGTTCATTTTTGGCCGATATGGAGAAGAGTTGTGATGCTTAATCCTAAACTGCATGCAGAGTTTGGTGATCATTTTGTTATTGAGGTTGGTACCATTGTCTATGATAATCATTTAGGGGACGCCATACCGACAAATAAGGTTATGCTTGATGAATCGAGCCACAACATTCTTGGTAACATATGCGAACGAGGCTGCTTCTACCCATTTGGTAAAGTAATCAATAGCAACAAGGATGAAACTATGTCCATTGGAAGCGATGGGTTTGATCTCTCCAATCATGTCAATTCCCCACATTGCGAAAGTCCACGGAGGGGTTAGAACATTCAAGTGGACTTGAGGTACGTGCACTCTATCTGCGTATATCTGGCATTTGTGACAAGACCGAACATAGTAGTAAAAATCAGCTTCCATGGTGGATCAATAGTAACCTGCTCTTAGAATCTTTTTAGCCATTGTATGTCCACTAGAGTGGGTATCGAATGCCCTTTCATGTAACTCTTCCATGATTCGTTCCGCTATTTTCTGATCTACACAACGGAGTAAGCACAAGTCGTGATTGCCCTTATACAAGAAGTCGTTGCTGAGAAAGAATTTGGAGGCGAATCTTCTCAAGAACTTCTTATCATTGACAGATTCCTTTGCAGCATATTCCTGAGCTTCGAGATACCTCTTCGCTTCGTAGAACCAAGGTTTCTCTTTGGTGTCAACTTCGCAGCAATATGCTGGTTCGTCTAATCTTTCGATGATGATTTAGGGAGCTTCGTTATCCCATCGGACCTTGAACATAGATGACATGGTAGCTAGTGCATCTGCCAACTGATACTCTTCTCGTGGAATGTGATCGAAAGTGGTTTCTTTGAAGTAAGGGATCAGACTCAAAACATACTCTCGATACGGAATGAGATTCTGATGCTTAGTATCCCAATCGCCTTTAATCTGAATGATCACCAAAGTTGAGTCTCCATACACTTGCAAGAATTTGATTCTTAAGTCAATAGCAGCTTTGATACCCATGATGCACGCTTCGTATTCGACCATGTTGTTGGTGCAATTGAAACAATGTTTGGCGGTGAAAGGCGTGTTATCGCCCGTAGGAGATATAATGATGGTGCCAATACCATTGCCAAGTGCATTTGAGGCTCCATCAAAGACCATGGTCCATCGGGATCCTGGTTCGGGTCCTTCGTCTGGTCCATGTTCTTCTTAATCAGTGACTAACATAATATCCTCGTCTGGAAACTCAAAATGCATAGACTGATAGTCATCTATGGCTTTATGAGCCAAGTGATCGGCTACTATACTTCCTTTGATCGCTTTCTGATTAGTATACTGGATGTCGTATTCGGTCAAGATCATTTGCCATCTTGCTATTCTTCCAAAGAGAGAAGGTTTCTCGAAAATGTATTTTATCGGATCCATCTTAGAGATCAACAAAGTAGTGTGAGTCAACATATACTGTCTTAGTCGGTGAGCAGCCCAAGCCAAAGCGCTGCAAGTTTTCTCAAGCTGTGAGTATCTTGTTTCATAGTCGGTAAACTATTTGCTATGGTAGTATATTGCATACTCTTTTCGACCAGACTCGTCATGTTTCCCCGACACACACCCCATTGAGTTCTCTAATATTGTCAAGTACATGATAAGAGGTCTTACTTTGGCCGGTGGTATCAGGATAGGAGGATTTTGTAGGTACTCCTTGATTTTGTCAAAAGCTGTTTGGCAATCATCGTTCCATTTCACTACTTGATCTCTCTTCAGTAACTTGAAGATTGGATCACAAGTAGCAGTTAGATGTGTAATGAATCTGGCAATGTAGTTTAGTCATCCCAAGAAACCTCTGACTTCCTTCTCGGTACAGGGAGGTGGCATTTCTTGGATAGCTTTAACCTTGGCGGGGTCAACTTCAATACATTTACCACTGAAAACAAATCCCATGAGTTTACCGAATCTGACTCCAAAGGTGCACTTGTTAGGATTAAGTCTTAGTCTATATTTCTTCAGTCTACCAAACAGCTTTCGCAAATGGTCGAGATGTTCTTCTTCAGTTTGTGATCGAGCTATCATGTCGTCGATGTAGACCTCTATCTCGTGATGAATCATGTCATAGAATAAAGCTACCATGGCACGTTGATATGCGGCGCCAGCATTCTTCAGTCTGAACGACATGACTTTGTAACAAAATGTGCCCCACTGAGTAACGAAAGTAGTCTTTTCCATGTCTTCAGGAGACATTTTGATCTGATTGTAACCGAAGAAACCGTCCATGAAGGAGAAAACCTTGTGTTGAGCGGTGTTGTCAACCAGGACATCAATATGAAGAAGTGGAAAATCGTCTTTCGGACTTGCTCTATTCAGATCTCGGTAGTCCACACACATGCGCACTTTGCAATCCTTCTTAGGTACGGGCACCACGTTCGCAACCCACTGTGGATAAGAAGTAACGGCTAGGAAACCGACATTAAACTATTTCATAACTTCGGCTTTGATTTTCTCAGACATCTCAGGACGCATACGACGAACCCTCTGCTTCACAGGGAGAAAACCTTCTTTCGTCGGTAGTCGGTGTACCATAATGTCAATGTCTAAACCGTGTATGTCTTCGTAGGACCAAGCAAAAATCTCGATATAATCTCGCAGCATCTGGACCAATCTCTCTTTGACACCATTCTCAAGACCTACTCCTATCTTGATTTCCTTTCTGTCTTTGTCAGTACCTAGATTCACAACCTCGACTGGCTCCTCATGTGGTCGTATAACCTGTTCTTCCTGTTGTAGTAGTCTGACAAGTTCTCCTGGCACTTCACAATCTTCCTCGCCTTTGTCTTCGGCTTGGTAGATCGGATTATCAAAGTCATATTTAGCAATAGAAGACTCGTTATCGACGAGATTCAGAGTGAATCAGTATCATGTGGGTGATTGTAAGAACACATAGCTTTTTGAAAGGGTGATAAAGTAAAAGAAAGAAAAGAGCACAATATTTGAATGCAAAAGTCCAATGATTTATTGAATGAAAATATGCAAATGACAAATAATAACCCTCACAAACGAGCCGTGGTGCCCCAGGTAAGTGTTCGCGTTAAAAGGTGACGCGCCTGAGGATGCGAACGTGAGTTCGGATCTTCTGGTACGCAACGATTTAAATCTTTTGATTTGTTTATAAAGATGCCGCGAGCATCAAGCTTTATTATTTTCAACACAAGAAAGATGATTTAATGATTATGAAAAAGGGGAAAGCTGAAATACCCTCAATTAATATTGGTATGCGTAACGACTAGCGCAAACTAGACATAACGCATTGGGGAGATTCTGAGTAAGGGGGATTGGTATATAAAGGGAATAGATGGAGCACCCTAAATATATGTAGTTATCTACAGCTTTATATATGAATACGTTTGATATGTTTGTATGTTTTAATTGCTATTTCTATGATTGGGAAAGTTTCTCCTTTGGGATTTTAAGAAACGAGATTATGTGAGATTCTAGGTTTTGTTATTATTGTGCTCAAAGATCCGTGGATCTTCGCATACATATCCCCTAGTGGGAATCGAGCATTTGTAGCTCGGATCTACAAGGTTCTATGGTTTGTTTGGTCCGAGGAGATAGAAATTTGCTCGGCAAGGATGAGACCTTGTGCCTCGTATTCTCAAAAGGATGTTGAGAAAGTCGAGCAATCTAAGTTCCCACTTATGCTAGTGGAAGCAGCGGATGTTAGTAAGAGATGGACAAATGTCATCTTAATGAAAATGTATCTAATCTATTTCATCACATACATTTTGAAAAGTTTGATTGATTAAAATCTTTCGTCGTAAGTATTAGGTGTTTTGCTTGAGTGTACAAGCGTTACCACTTACATGTTTAAGAAAGATGTTTGAAAAAGATGATTGAATCTTTTAACTGTAAGTATTGGGTGTTTTACTTGAGTGTACAAGCGTTACCACTTACAATTAAGAGATGTTTTTGTTTGAAAAGAGTTTGAAAAGAATTTGAAAAGTTTTTTTGACTGTATGTGATGTGATAAATGAGATACTTCTTCCATAGAGATGATATATGTCTAAATCTCAAGGAGAAATTGATTGGATTAAAGGGATGCTTTTAAGAAGCCCGTGGGTCCTTGTATTGTTAGCCCAAGAGGAGGCATTCCGAGGGTCATCGAGGGTCATCGAGGGTCCTTGTATGAAGCTCAAGAGGAAGCTATAGGGTATGGCTGTCTTTGGCTTGAAAGGGATTTCACCGAGAAATCATCCTTTTCTGAATAAGAGCAATTTTACCGGGAAATTTTACTCATTGGCGAATTTGAAAGTGATTTCACCGGGAAACCATCCTTTCAGGGTTCTATCTTAGCGCGGGTGATTCTTTGTATTGGAAGCCTAATAGGAGGCTGTTAAGAGATTTCCTATCTCTTTCATTGTATGATGCCCAAGAGAAGGCTAAACTCAATGAGGAGTTCTTTTGAACGAAGCCCAAGAGGAGGCTAACTCAACAGGGGAGTACTGTCTTATACGAAGCCTAAGCGGAGGATAAACTCTGTGGGGAGAGTTTTCTTTGTACAAAGCCCAAGAGAAGGCTGGCTGACCCATGCTGGGGATAAGTTATATTTTATGAAGGCCAAGCGGAGGCTAAACTCAACTGGTGATGAGTTGTCTTGTATGAAGCCCAAACGGAGGCTAAATTCTGGGAAACCTATTGATTAGTCTAATTATTATGTTATTTATTAGACAGTTTGTATAAACAGGTGTGTGTGTGATATGTATTCACAGGAGTTTATGAAGGAAATAGAAACAATGCATGATGTTTATTTACAGCAGTTTATGGAATATAAACAAGTGTCTGTGAAACGAACGTTTAAAACGGAGCGTAACTTGATTATTCACAAGTTTGAAATGTGTACAAGGAAATGAATATGTACACGAACGAGTTTTTATGTACAGACAAAGATGAATGTACATAGGAGGGTTGGGACTTACACCGTAAGGGAGACCCATTGATTTGAAAGCAGTTTCACAGGGAATAATGCTCCTTTCAATACCAATGGTATTCAGTATAAAATGTACAGATGAAACAGAAATGATTGACAAAGTTTATCTGTAAAAAGTATTTTCAAAAGAAAGAGTATCTGTATTATGTACAGATAAAAGGTTTTGAAAAAGAAGTATCTGTGTTATGTACAGATGAAAATTTGTATGTGTTTGGAAAGTTTTTGATATGTACAAAGAAATATTATGTACATAGAAGAATGTTATGGGACTTACACCGTGATGGAGGCCCATTGGTTAAAAAGAAATTTTGCTCAGGAGAAACCTTCCTTTAGAACCAATGGATTCAGCGTATAGACAAACGAATGAAAAAAAACGAAAGAAATTTGTTTATGTTTGAATATTAACAATGATAATTTGAGTATGTACAAGTAAAACTAAATATGTACATAAAGGATTGGGACTTACACCATAAGGGAGGCCCATGATCGATCGAGAAATTCGAGAGAAGACGAAATCAGTTTTATCGTTTTAAATCGGATTGATCATGGTAAAAGATGCAAGTTTGATGAAATGTTTTTGAAAAAATGATTTGAAAATGTTTTGAAATGTGAGGTACATTTATGAGAAGTTTTGAAAAAAATCGGAAGTCGAAAACTTGAAAAATTCACCTTTTAAGGAGGTTTGAAAAGTGTTCGTAAATTAAAATTTAATCGATGAAGTTTTTTGAAATTTTTGCATTATCACAAAATAGATGTATTTATTGACAAGTTTTTAAAAAATCATCTCAAAATGAGAAGTTTTGATTGGTCAAAAAAAATTGTGAAAGTTTGATGAAAAACATGAAAAAATTTGAAGTTTGTAAAAAAAGAATGGTCTTGGTGGGTTTTAAACCCATGACCATGAGGTGGGGCACGTGGCAGAAGGAACTAAGAGGCAAGCAGACAACCACTAGGCCAAACGCGTTTGAGGTGTTAGTGGATTAAAACACGCGTAGACATAAGATTGGATTATTTGAATTTTAAAATGAAGAACACCAAGAACACGCGTGAGGTTCGTGTTTTGATTTTCGCCACAAATCCATGCTATAATCCTTATTTCTCAACCAAATTGAATGAAATAAAAACCAAACTTGATCGGTTTTTCATCACGAACATGGAGATGCTTGTTAATTTCATTTATATTAAGCCCAGAATGATTTAGGTTTTGAAAAACACGAAGAACCCTAATCTAAAAATCTCAAATTAAATGATGTATGTTGGATGATTGTTTGATTTTATTGAGGGTTAAGGATCGCTATGAGTGCAGAAAAAGAATGGCCAAGAGTTTTTGTCAAAAGAATCAAGGAATCATGAGAACCATGTTCGTGTTCATACCTGGAAAAATGAGAATCGAATTCTGGGCAAACGTGTTTCCAGTTGTTGTTTCTTGATTGTGTGAGCTTCAATGGCCTCTAGGGATGGTGTATGAGTGGTCTGCACTTCATGAGCATGCTTGGATTACTCTACCAAGTCCACCGCAGGCTTGAAAATTGAAACTGGAAATCGTGTTAGAGTTGTTACAGGTTGTTGTTCTTGTTTTGGATCAACTCTATGATGTATATGGATTGTATTTGGCTGCTCAGAACTCAAAGGAATCAAGCCAAGCTTCAGTTTCGATTGTTATGGCAGTTTTGGAAGCTTATGTGCATAAGATGCAATTTCTGATTTCCAGCCTTGTTCAAGTTAATTTTAAGTTTGGAACAAGTTTAATAATGATTATGCAACATGTTTGACACCAAAGAACTTCATGATTTTCACTGATTTTGTAAATTGCAAGTTTTTCAAAAGTTTATCATGAGAAAGCATGATTCTTGCAATGCTTTGGTGTATATTTGAACTTGAAATGTGACCCTTTTATAGGAAAGAGGTTCTGAAAATGTTAGGCAAGAAGGACAAGCAATTTGGTGATTCATGGATTGCTTAAGGGGCAAGAATGGTATTTCAAAAGCAAACGGAACCTTCCTTTTTTACCATGTGCTATTTTTTTACAATCTTGATCCAATCTTCAATTCTTATCTTCAAGCTGATATTTATCAGTCCATTAGTCAAGTTGGCAAGGTTAGAAAGCTTCTAGATGAAGAAAACTCAAAATGACCTATAATTGAAGTTTTGAACTTTGAAAATCAAGTTTCATGGAGCCTTATGTTTCAATTTCAAAAGTGTATCTAGACTCCATGGATTTGAGATTTCTTGGACATTTTGGAAAGATTTTTCCATGATCTACAACTTTCATGTTTTGAGTTTTTTCAAATTCAAATTGGAACTAGGTGAAAAAATGGCTTGAAGTTTGGAAAAAATGAGAAATTTTAACACTTAGAAACATTTCTAAGTATGAAAACTTTTGACCTTTTGTTGACTTTTTCAAATTCTTTGATTTTTTATGATCATGATGGATCATTTGAAGTATTTTGATGATGGAAAAAGTTTTGTTTTGAAAATTTTGACCAAAAGTCAAAGTTTGACTTTTCTGTGCAGATGAAATTTCATCGATGCTTTCAAATCGATCGATGAAGTCCGTGAACCTCTCGTGATGTTTTGAATCCGTAAATTAGGTCAAGATGTTGTATCTAAGATATAATGACCAATCTCTATCCAAAAAGTCATTTCTTGTTCAAAAAGTCAGAGAATTCTCATGCCCGATCAAAACCCTAATTGGTCGATCCTCGATTGATCTGTGAGAGAAATGGATATCTGAGGATTGAAGTCGATGATTTGATCAAGATAGATCAAATGGAGTGATAAAATCTCAAACCCTAATTGGTTAGCTCTTGAATTAGATGAAAATGATGAAACCCTAATTTTGACTCCGTGAATGCTATACCGAATGTTGTCTCGAATCAGTTAGTTATGAAATGATGCAAATGTGGTGGTATATTAGGTCAAAATTGGGTATGACAGATGCCCTATTTAAGTTTCTTTAACTCGAAAGATGAAGATGAATATCTTCGCTTTGATAGGTGTAAAGAGACTTAAATATCGTATACGCAAATTTGGACCTAAGATACCAAAAGATGGATGATGCAAAATGATCGCAAAAGTTTTCCCAAAGGATATCAAAGAAATGACACAAGTTGACGGAAATTTGTGAATACGCCCCTCTAGAAAGATTGATTCACGTAAATGTGAACATCTGCTTCGTTGGGAAGCAAAGATTACCTTCTCACCTTGTGACAATGTTTAAGGTAAGTGAAATGATATTACCAATTACTGTGATAGTTTATGGTAATGAATTTTGAAGATGTTACCAATTATCGCAAAGTGATAACTATAACAAGGTAAATCTTGAGAAATGAATTGTTGCGATTCATTTTAGAATAATGATGTTGTTCTATCCAGAATGAACCGAGAGAAAGAAGTTAATCAAGACATTGTTCCCAATGAGGGATAATCTCAGCTGGCGAATATGATAGAGAGAAGAAAATGCATTTCTCTGTTTGGGGACTTTGCCGGGGAAAAAGGAAGACATATCCTTTCTGTTTGGGAATACTTGGGGAAACAAAGAAAAAGTATCTTTTCCGTTTGGATATTCTATCGAATGACTTGTACTGTATGAGTAAGCATGATTTATACCAGTGATTTGGAAGCAAACATTTTGAGAGATGCAAAAAATGCAATGAATGATGCTATTATGTATCATGAATGTTATATGCATGCTAACAATACTTGACAAAGACACTAAAGGGATATTTGGGAAAAGGACCGCACACAGTCGAATAAATACTTGGTGAAAATTGCGAATGGTGCGATATTCACTAATGAAGAATTTTGAGTTGCATGTTTTAAACTTTCCGAGAAAGGTATTTCATTGGCAACTTGGTCGGGGATTCTTTTTGGATAAGAATACCGTCCTTTGATGATTTCTGATGAGGAGAAGATCGTAGTAGTTGGCGATCTAATCGGGATCGAAATACTCTTGGAGAAACGGTGAAGTTATTTCCGTGTTCATAGTTTCAAAGGAGAATTTTGCTTTTGTTTCAAAATTTTGAAGTAAAATTCATTTAAAACATTTTAGTTTCAAAAGTGATTTTCACAATAAAAGCGTTATTTTGCAAAATGTAATAAAGTAGGAATTGCAAACAAAAGGCACAAGGCTCAAATTTATTGAATAGAATGGTAATCACCAAAGGCGTGATTCCATGAACTATTTACAAAAGTTGGAAATGATAATTTATTGGGAAAAGGCTACATTGAAAGCAAATAACCACTATTATCCCTAACAACTTTGAGTTCCAACCGTGCTTGTTGCTTCGTAAGAGTTGATTGAAGATCCGTTGATGGAAAATTCTTCATGTGGACAAAATACATCGATCGCGCAGCTATTTTGTCGTTTGTATCCTTGTTTTGCCTAGATCGCTTTTCGTGTTTTCGATCTATCGTGATAATTTCGCTTTATTGTCTCTAATTTTGCTCGATCGCCTTTTCGTGTTTTCAATCCACCGAGACGCTATTTTGCCTAAGTCGCCTTTTCGGTTTTCGACTTATCGAGCTATTCTTTTGTTTTTTAGACAAAGTATTTCGATCGGCACAAGATTCACAGGTGCGGAGTTCATCGCCGTCCATGGTTGTGAGAGTCATAGCACCGCCAGAGAAGCTTCTTTGACGATGTATGGGCCTTCGTAATTAGGAGTCCATTTGCCCCTAGAATCGCTTGAAAAGACAGAATCTTTTACACGAGGTCGCTTTCAATTCACGAGGTCGGACCTTTTGTCGAAAGCTTTCTTCATTCTTCTTGATAGAGTTGTCCGTGACAGAGCGGTCGCGCTTCAATTAAGTTCAATTGGTCGATCCGCTTTGACACCATTCGGCCTCGATAGCTTAGTTTCCATGAGAACTCTCATTGATGGATCTCAACTTCTACGGGAGCACCGCCCATGCCGATACTAGAGAAAAGGAGTTGCCCTCGTTGAAGTGCGATCGAGGTACGATACCCATGCAGAGCAAATGGCAGATTTCGCGCCGCCTTTGTAAGTGATGACCATTTTCCGATGATCTTTTGATGTTCTTGTTGGCGCTTCAACAATACTGCTCATCTTTGGCCGTAAGGAGACGAAGTTATGATGCTCAATCATGAATTCCTCACACGCTTCTTTCATCATTTTGTTGTTCAAGTTTGATCCATTGTCAGAATGATCTTACTTGGAATTCCATATCGGCAAATGAGGTTGTTCTTGATGAACCTCACAACCACTTGTCTTGTGACGCTGGCGTAAGATGCCGCTCGACCCATTTGGTGAAGTAATCAATAGCCACCGTATGAAGCGATGTCCGCTGGACGCCTGGTTCAATCATTCCAATCATGTCAATGCCCCACATGGAGAACGCCACGAGAGGAGAGAACATTGAGTAGAGTCGAGGCACATGGATCTTATCTCGAGATCCGCACTTCAGACATCTTTTAACGTGTTTGCAGAATCGATTCCATCGTTATCCAATAGTATCCTCGCCTTAAGATCTTTCTCGACATTGCATGCCCATTTGAATGGGTTCCAAAGGACCCTTCATGCACTTCATGGATGATTGTGTTCTGCCTCCGTCTCTGCATCCGAGAGTAACCATGTCAAGTTTCTTTTGTATAGAATATCTTCATTGAGGAAGAAATTCCTGGAAAGCCTCCTTAGAGTTTTCTTATCCTTGTACGATGCCCCGAGTGGGTACTCTCGTGTTTTAGTAGTCTAGAAATCTCATCTGGGATCTCTTCTTCAACTTCTTTTTCAAATAATCTGTTGTGATTTCAAAGTTGAGAAAGAGCATAGAGTTATTGCTTTCAATGGATTTGTCCATTTGTTAATCTGCATTTTTTATTTATGTTTGATTAAAAAAAAGTTTTTATCATCATTTTTTTTTGAAAGTTAATGTGAAAGTGTTGCAGATTAATTTTTCATTATGATTTTTTTTGAAGATTTTTTTTATGTTTTTTTTATTATCATTTCCGTAAAAGGGTAAAAATGAAAATAAACACAGAGTGTGGAAACAAAACAACGCATTTCATTTATGTTTCACAATATGAACAGGGCCCTAAAATACAAACTCATTTGTCTTGGGCAAGACAAAGAGAAATTATTTAAAAGCTAAACCCTATAAAACATCTTTTCGCTTTGGCGCGAGAGTTCAAAACAAAAAGCAAAGATAAACTACTTAGAGCTATGAACATTAGTCCTAACTTCAAGTGTTTCCAATAGTGACGAACTCCTTGAAATCGAGGTACTCGGTAATTTTCCGCTGGTTTAACCTTGAGTAAACTTTGATTGCGGCGAAAGCTTTGAAGACTCGGATGGCCTTGCCTTTGGTGCGCGATCTTCTTGATTAATGATCGGTATGAGAGATAGCCTTTGTACTTGATGTGTTGAATTCGGTAGTGAAGAGACTGGCTGTTTTCCGCATCGTATCCCGAATCATACTCGATCTTCGATCATGTTGATGTAGTGGTAACCAGATCCGCTTGGTGAAATCCACGACGTGTTGAAACAGAGATCTTGGGACCTCGATCCGTTGATTAGTTTGAGAAGACGAGTATTCTTCTTCGATTGACTAGGTAGTAAAGTCATCACCCCATCCCGTGGTCGATATCTTCGGATTTTTGAGCTCGCAGTAGTATTTCACCATGTAGTCGATTTGCCACTTGGTTCTCCCAAGGTATCCCAAACTTCAAAGCAGGACATGGATTTTCATGTTGCAGGGACATGTCTTTGAATTGATCACCGGTGCATATGATTCCTCCCGAGACACATATTCGTGGCTATTCGTGATAAGTGCTCCATTCTTCGATTCGATGGATCATCTTCATCCTCTTCAATGGTTACAACATTAACCTCTTGCGGAATGTGGTTTAAGAAACCTCCACTATGAAATACTTTGATCGGGAAAGTGTTTCTTTCTCGCTTTTTTGGAGGATACGGTGAACCCAAGTCCGCTTTCATTTTGATGTTTGATAACTTGTCCCCATCCTCCAAGATTGCCATCTTTCACCATTTGTGCCGCTTTATATGAAGAGATAGATGATCTTTTTAGTAGATTCATCTTCTAACGGATTTTCGGGAGATGCGCGCTCAATGTCATTGGCGTGATGAAGGAGAAATGGATGACTTACAAGTAAAGCTTGTTCACCGATGGTCACCAACTTTCCATTTATCGTGAATTTTAATTTCGATGGAGAGTAGTTATGCCTCGCATCGTGGATCCAAGGTCTTCCTAGCAAGCAACTATACGCACTGTACGCCCATGACTTGGAACGAATTTTGAAAGTGTGAGGGCCAATTGTCATTGGGAGATCAATTTAATTGACTTTCTCGATCCATCGAAAGCTACTATGATGTCGCTGAACTTCATCATGCCTTTAAAGCTAAACGAGCAGCCATTTTGGCATTACGCTAAAGACGAACCTGTATCCACCAATACATTGATAGGAATCGACCGCAAATCATCGAGATGTGCAAGGCCAAGTTGTGATCTTTCTTCTTCCTAAGTTCTTCGTCACTAAAACTTAGATTATTGCAGTCGTTATGTTGAGACGATCCTCCAAATTGGTCTGTAGTCACATCGTGATCCACATAAGCCTCGGTCTAGTACTTCATCAAAGCTTCTCGGTGAGCTTAGGAGTAAAGATTGAAATTTTTGAAGGAGTTGATTAATTGGTCTACGACTCGATATTCGCTTCTTGATTAGTTTCGTGATCTCGCCAAAGTTCGAGTTGATGTTGGTTCCATCAAGAGAACCATTTGTGCTTGGGTTAACAATGGGAATCGCAGGTGATCTGAGGATATGTTAACTTGGTTTTGTTTAACAACAGAGCTGGCGATTTTGGTGGCAATGGAGCGGTATTGCCCACTTTACTCGTCCCGATATATTGACATTAATGAAGTGTAGGTATGGGTTTCTCCTTCCCATCCTCTATCAAGGTTGCATTGTACCGGTAAGGAATTGCTCTAGTAGAACTGCACGGAACAGGTGGGCAAATCACCAAAGGAGATGTTGGAATGTTGGAACCATCAGATGCTATCTCCACATGCTCGTATGTTGAAACAAGGATCACAACGATACTTGGATTTTCCGAGTTGATATCTCGAGACTAAAAGCTCATGAAAATGCCCTATTGTATTTACGCCATGGTCATCTCGGTTCAGAGATTTGTAAATCACCAATGTTCAACAAATGTGAATATCTCGGGGGACATCCATGGATATTCTTGGAGTATATAGCAAGTCGCATAATCATGCTTAGTGAAGGTGCTCATGGTATCATGCTTCATGAAGATGCACCAAGTTTCCTTTGACTAAGTTTACATCCGTGACAAGGTACTGTCTGTATTCCTTAGCATTAGATTCACCGAGTGTCCACTATGACTGGAAGTGGATTGGCTTGCACATTCGGATTGTGTTTCAAGGAAAGAAGATTAGCCTCACTAATCTTTCCGCTTCAATGCTATGCAATGCTCAAGGTCATGGCCGTGCCCTTGGTGAAAAGGGCAAGATACGCCTTTGTACCACCATGGTAGTTTTTCGTGGACCGAGGTGGTAACCTTGTCTCAGTATTAGATTCCTTTCTATAAGCGCAGGTAAAGTTCTGTACGCTATGGAATTGGGTCGAATCGAGTGACCCGAGGCGCATTGTTTTGTTGTGAAACCGCCGAGCTCGTTGACGAGCTGTTGAGTTTGTTGATTTTGTTGAAATTGCGAGCAATTCCGGAGTTGTGTTGACAGAGTGTTCTGGCAACACCGTCGTTGTTGAATGACATTTTGCGTGGTTTCTGGATACCATTCCTACGCATGTTCTTTTTCCTTGGGAAACCGGTTCCAACTTTCTTGGTATTACTAGAAGATCCTACTTCCTTGGTTAGACGTCCCGTCCGAACCTCTTCTTCTAGTCGCATTCCCATGCTTACCATTTCGCTGAAGTCTCCGGAGCGCTAGCGATCATTCGCTTCATAGTAGAATGAGTTTAGAGTATTCAAGAATACCTTAGTCATCTCTTTTCTTCCAAGGGCGGTTGACTTGAGGCAATTTCCTCCATCGCTAAGATATTCCTTGAATGTCTCTTCCTTTGAGACATGGAGCGGAGTTGATCCCTATCGTGAGCCATATCCAAGTTGAATTTGTATTGTTTGGCTTTACCTAAGTCGTTGAATGTTTGATATTCGTGTCGTTTAAACCCATGTACCACTTTAGTGTGGCACCGTGAGACTATCCCGAAGTAATGAATTAACAAATTGATGATCCTCATTGACGTAGACATTTTCCTAGCATACATTGTAAGATGACTCGAGGACAAGAATTCCTTTGTACTTTTCAAAACCGGATTTTGAATTTCGTATTTTTACATAGGGACTAAGCAGAGATCCCGGCGCTTTTCCCAAACAATTCTTTCCTTTGAATCGCTTTTTATCTCAAGTCGCATTTTGAGGAGTTGTTCTCGGAGATTTTCCATTGAACCACGAGCATTCGTGTTATTTCCGGAGTGATGAACTTCTTCGCTCGTGGTAGTGTGCACTACGGAAGTCGAGTTCAACATGATCGGTTGAGAAACCGACATTGTTACTTGTGGAAAGTTATTCCACGCCAGGAGTGAATGTAGCGCTTTGTCGCAAAGTAGGTATTTCAAGCGAGGTTGTTTGAGAAGTCGGCGCTAACTCCAATGTCGGGTTAAAAGGCATTCCCATGGATAGCCCTGCATGCGAAAGGTGAACCATCGATCGTGATGCTTGAAACCGAGTAGTAGTATCCTCTGTTGCTATTTGGTTTTGACCGCCGATGTCGCTTGTTGACTTTGCTACGTGGCAAGCGTAGTCGACCAAAGATGTGAGTCTCCACTTCTTCTTGTAGCGTAGTTACCGTACTACGGAGTTCAACGCTTTCTTGCTCAAAATTCTCCATTACTTTTCTTCTTTTGATCCGTATCGACGCTCGAGTTGGTCATGACGCAATGAGAAACTCTAAGACGCGACAGCTTGACAATTTTTCTATCTGAAAAAATGACAATTCAAAACTGTGAATGATTAGACTCTAGATGATAGACTTAAATGCAAAGTATGATGCATGAATATGATTGTAAAGAAAAGAAATTTCCAAAGAATTTACGCTAAACGAGATATTTCTGGCAAATATTTGGATGGAAAACACGAATTTTATTGATTAATGAAGGAAAATTACCACAATTGTTTTTTTTTTTTTGGAGCATTGCTCACACAAATGATAAATGATAAAATTACAAACTAAATTAAACTAATTAAACATCTTCGTCGGATGACGATCCAAAGGTTTGATGCAGCTTCAGCTTCAGGATTTCCTTCCCATAGTGAGCTTCAGGATTTCCTTGATCCAAAGGATTTCTTTCTCCATGAGCCATTCATCCTGGAAGTAGAGCGTCTTTTCATGATCTTTGACTTGCTTCTTGAGCTTCTTATTCTCAAGGTTAGTCTTAAGGAATTTGTTTTCCAAAGCTTCTTTCTCAAACCTTATCTTGGTCAAGGCTTCTTGGTATTCTCCCACGCTTAACGGAAAATTTGTTGATTCGAAGCGATCGAGAACATGGGATCTTCATAAGCGCAAGGCATTCAAATTCCTTCGCTTTTCTTTATCCAAGAAGTGTAGGTTTCATGGCTACACAATTCTTTGCCTTACCTTTTCCTTTCTTTCGGATGTGATGCCAAGCTTTGATCATCCTAGCTTTCAATCTGGGAATCCTCTTCATGATAGTAGTAGCTTTCACCAGAAACCGGAGGTTTACCGCACTTATGATCCGAAATGACGCTTTGCTAGGAATGGGTTGTAGTTGATTCCTCCTTTCGCACTAATGAGAGGTACGCTGGCAAATTCTCCACACCTCTCAATGATTTCCATCTCATTGTTTGCCAAAGTATACCAATGGATATCGTCTGCTTGTAAGAGACATGAGTCTTCCGGACCAATGCCACTGCCTTTGTTTTCGCTGAAGATAGGAGATTTAGGCAGTGTGAGATAATCCATTTGAAAACAGAGGTACACAACACACGATAGTTCCGCCTCCTCGACGATTCCTATGATGAATAGAGACGACGATCACCAAGCAGAGGGAACGGATTTCCAATCGAAGATCCTTATGGCGCTGATATCAACGAAATTTGGGACGCTGGGAAACAACACCAATCCATAGAGGAGTAAAGCTAAAATAGCTTCAAAGGCTACCATACTACCGGCTTCAGAGAATTTGAGAGCCTCTCCAATTAGGAACTTTGAAGTTAGTCCTAAGAGTTTTCCTCCGTAGTTAGGTTTTTGTCTATCTCGTATTTCTTTTAAATGAGTCATTGTTGCAATGACTTGTGACTTAGGAATGGCTTCCAAACCATTGAAAGGTACTTTGTCCGACATCGAGATTCCTAGGATATGCGATACTCTTCCAAAGTAGGCATCAACCGATAATCGTGGAAAGTGAAACAAATAGATCGATCGTAGAATTGAACGGTTTTGAGAAGTCCTTCATCGACGTTATGCTCGTAAGGGTTAAAAGAGTTCCATAGCGTTTTCAAACCGAGGGATCTTCTACCAAGGATGCTAACTCTTTCAACTTTCCTACATCGTGAATCCTAAAATGTATCTTTGGTGAATCTTCCTCCGACGCCCATCACTCTAACCTAAAATATTTTACAAAGAAAACATCTCTAAATTCTTTGGAAATGGAAGAGAAATGAAGTTTTTTTTTGTTTTATGAATGAATGAATGAATGCATGAATGCGCAAACATGGTTAGTAGTTATACACACGGCCAAGCTGCTCAAGTCACGAGCATGAAGCCAACGATAAGAATCAACGGGTTAAGTTCTAAGGGCTTATTTATCCGTGAAACGGTTCTATCGATAATACAGCTCAACACCCTTCAAAACATTATTGGATTTGTTGAATACCGATGGTCCAATAATATTTTCAAGAGAAACTCGCTTAATCGTAGTATCGCATGACAATTACTCTAGGCTTACACCCGAATAATTTCTCACTACATCCTAATGGCCGTGATGGTTTATGTGTTCTATAGTCCACTCAAATTTTAAGTTCCCTCAAAATACAAGCAATTACTTGCTAAACACAATACCTCAAGACAACCTCCATCACAAGGAAATATTAACTTCGAAGCATTGAATCGCCACGATAATACCTCCACCTAGATCTTAAAATGTTTCTTAACCGGTTAGGATTTCTTTCCATCAAGTGAAATCGCAAACATACAATAAAAGAAAATGTATATATGCAAAATATGAAAAGCTTATCCCTTTCTTTCTTTTTGAAAACAAAAAGCTTGGTGCTCGCAGAGTAACGCTTTTCTTTTTGAAAATCAAAGTTTCAGCTTTCCCAAAGTAGTCGCCATTTTTCCGTTTAAAAGGTGACGCTACCGAGGATGCGAACGTGAGTTCGATCTTCCGCACGCAACGATTTAAATCTTTTGATTTGTTTATAAAGATGCCGCAAGCATCAAGCTTTATTATTTTCAACACAAGAAAGATGATTTAATGATTATGAAAAGGGAAAGTCAAATACCCTCAATTGATATTGGTATGCGAACGACTAGCGCAAACTAGACATAACGCATCGGGGAGATTCCGAGTAAGGGGATTGGTATATAAAGGGAATAGATGGAGCACCCTAAATATATGTAGTTATCTACAGCTTTATATATGAATACGCTTGATATGTTTGTGTGTTTTAATTGCTATTTCTATGATTGGGAAAGTTTCCTTGGGATTTTAAGAAATGTAGATTATGTGGGATTCTAGGTTTTGTTATTATTGTGCTCGCAAAGATCCGTGGATCTTTCGCATACATATCCCCTAGTGGGAATCGTAGCATTTGTAGCTCTGATCTACAAGGTTCTATGGTTTGTTTGGTCCGAGGAGATAGAAATTTGCTCGGCAAGGATGAGACCTTGTGCCTCACGTATTCTCAAAAGGATGTTGAGAAAGTCGAGCAATCGTAGTTCCCACTTATGCTAGTGGAAAGCAACGGATGTTAGTAAGAGATGTACAAATGTCATCTTAATGAAAATGTATCTAATCTATTTCATCACATACATTTTTGAAAAGTTTGATTGATTAAAATCTTTCGTCGTAAGTATTAGGTGTTTTGCTTGAGTGTACAAGCGTTACCACTTACATGTTTAAGAAAGATGTTTGAAAAAGATGATTGAATCTTTTAACTGTAAGTATTGGGTGTTTTTCTTGAGTGTACAAGCGTTACCACTTACAATTAAGAGATGTTTTTGTTTGAAAAGAGTTTGAAAAGTTTTTTGACTGTATGTGATGTGATAAATGAGATACTTCTTCCATAGAGATGATAGATGTCTAAATCTCAAGGAGAAATTGATTGGATTAAAGGGATGCTTTTAAGAAGCCCGTGGGTCCTTGTATTGTTAGCCCAAGAGGAGGCATCCAGGGTCATCGAGGGTCATCGAGGGTCCTTGTATGAAGCTCAAGAGGAAGCTATAGGTATGGTCGTTTTGGCTTGAAAGGGATTTCACCGAGAAATCATCCTTTTCTGAATAAGAGCAATTTCACCGGGAAATTTTACTCATTGGGGAATTTGAAAGTGATTTCACCGGGAAACCATCCTTTCAGGGTTCTATCTTAGCGCTGGTGATTCTTTGTATTGAAGCCCAATAGAGGTCGTTAAGAGATTTCCTATCTCTTCATTGTATGATGCCCAAGAGAAGGCTAAACTCAATGAGGAGTTCTTTGAACGAAGCCCAAGAGGAGGCTAACTCAATGGGAGTGTTGTCTTATAAAGCCTAAGCGAGGCTAAACTCGTGGGAGAGGTTTTTGTACAAAGCCCAAGAGAAGGCAACCATGCCGATAAGTTATCTTGTATGAAGCCCAAGCGGAGGCTAAACTCAACGGTGATGAGTTGTCTTGATGAAGCCCAAGCGGAGGCTAAACTCGAAACCTATTGATTAGTCTAATTATTATGTTATTTATTAGACAGCTTGTATAAACAGTGTGTGTGTGATATGTATTCACGTGAGTTTATGAAGGAAATATAAACAATGCATGATGTTTATTTACAGCAGCTTTATGGAATATAAACAAGTGTCTGTGAAACTAACGCTTAAAACGAGCGAACTTGATTATTCACAAGTTTGAACCTGTACAAGGAAATGAATATGTACACGAACGAGTTTTTATGTACGCATAAAGATGAATGTACAGGAGGGTTGGACTTACACCGAAGTGGAGACCCATTGATTTGAAAGCGCTTTCAGGAATAATGCTCCTTTCAATACCAATGGTATTCAAAGTAAAATGTACATGAAATGATTGATCAAAGTTTATCTCAGAAAAGTATTTTCAATATCCTATTTTGCCATTGAAAATTTGTATGTTTGTTTTTGATATGTATACAAAGAAATATTATGTACATAGAAGAATGTTATGGGACTTACACCGTGATGGAGGCCCATTGGTTAAAAAGAAATTTTGCTCAGGAGAAACCTTCCTTTAGAACCAATGGATTCAACGTATAGACAAACGAATGAAAACAAACGAAAGAAATTTGTTTATGTTTGAATATTAACAATGATAATTTGAGTATGTAAAAGTAAAACTAAATATGTACATAAAGGATTGGGACTTACACCATAAGGGAGGCCCATGATCGATCGAGAAATTCGAGAAAAGACGAAATCAGTTTTATCGTATTAAATCGGATTGATCATGGTAAAAGATGCAAGTTTGATGAAATGTTTTTGGAAAAATGATTTGAAAATGTTTTGAAAATGTTTTGAAATGTGAGGTACATTTATGAGAAGTTTTGAAAAATCTAAGTCGAAAACTTGAAAAATTCACCTTTTAGGAGGTTTGAAAAGTGTTCGTAACGCTGCTTTGCCCGATTAAAATTTAATCGATGAAAGTTTTTTGAAAATTTTGCATTATCACAAAATAGATGTATTTATTGACAAGTGTTTAAAAATCATCTCAAATGAGAAGTTTTGATTGGTCAAAAAATTGTGAAAGTTTGATGAAAACATGAAAAAATTTGAAGTTTGTAAAAAAAGAATGGTCTTGGGAGTCTTGGGAGTTTTGAAGTTTGTAAAAGTTTGAACTCAAAATGACCTATAATTGAAGTTTGGAACTTTGAAAATCAAGTTTCATGGAGCCTTATGTTTCAATTTCAAAAGTGTATCTAGACTCCATGGATTTGAGAGTTCTTGGACATTTTGGAAAGATTTTTCCATGATCTACAACTTTCATGTTTTGAGTTTTTTCAAATTCAAATTGGAACTAGGTGAAAAAATGGCTTGAAGTTTGGAAAAAATGAGAAATTTTAACACTTAGAAACATTTCTAAGTATGAAAACTTTGACCTTTGTTGACTTTTTTCAAATTCTTTGATTTTTATGATCATGATGGATCATTTGAAGTATTTTGATGATGGAAAAGTTTTGTTTTGAAAATTTTGACCAAAAGTCAAAGTTTGACTTTTCTGTGCAGATGAAATTTCATCGACGCTTCGAAATTGATCGATGAAGTCTGTGAACTCGGATGTTTTGAATCCGTAAATTAGGTCAAGATGTTGTATCTAAGATATAATGACCAATCTCTATCCAAAAAGTCATTTCTTGTTCAAAAGTCGAGAATTCCTCATGCCCGATCAAACCCTAATCGTCGATCATCGATCGATCCGTGAGAGAAATGGATATCTCAGGATTTAAGTCGATGATTTGATCAAGATAGATCAAATGGAGTGAGAAAATCTCAAACCCTAATTGGTTAGCTCTGAATTAGATGAAAATTGATGAAACCCTAATTTTGACCGTGAATGCTATACCCGACACGCCGTTCAATCAAGAAGGTGAAATGATGCAAATGTAAGGTGGTATATTAGGTCAAAATTTGGGGTATGACAGTAAGGCACTAGACTTAAAGTTTATTGTTCGAAACATAAAAAGCAAAAAGCATAGCAGAAAAAGCAATTACTCTTGTCTAAAGGAGATTGGTATGACATCTTCAGTCTTCCAATTGTTTAGTCCGTCGTCTGGAGTTGGGAAGATCCAATTGATGTTGAAGTTGCCGTCATTGTCTTCTATAGCATGGACTCTGCTTTTATTGATGTGAAAGGAAGTTTTCCTAACGCTCACAGGTATCATCTTCCGAGCTTTGATAGTGAAGCCTAAACTAATCTTGTCGATTTGAATGGAAAATCGAGAATTCCCAAAAGCACAGCCTCCTTCTTCAACCATGCTTTCATGCCTTTCAGGAGGCCATATTCGTGGAACTCTAGTAACTTTAGGACATGTGAGAGTGAATGTGCATGACTGTGGAATTTCCTCAAAGCTTTTCGTGGAGTTTCATTTAATTCACCTTCCATTTCAATGTATCAGAATGACTGCAAATGGCTGACCATATATTCTTCTTCCCCGCATACTATAACAATCTTCCCCTTTACTTGGTACTTCAAATTTTCCGATGAAGTGGAGGTAATACCGCCCATGTATCCAAGGGTGTCCGAGTAGGCAAGAGTAAGTTGGACGAATGTCCATGACAAAGAAAATAGAGTCAAAAGTTTGGGAACCGACTTTAATTGGAAGGATGAGCTCTCCAAGTACCGTTCTTTTCGATCCATCAAAAGCTCTTACGATTATGTCACTAGGATTTATGACCACTTCTTCAGCATTAAGTCGGTCGAGAGCGCTTTTCAGAAGAACATTTAGATTAGAACCATTATCCACCAATACATGAGACAATATAGCCTTTTGCATTCTATGGAGATGTGCAACACTTTGTTGTGATTCTTCCTATAGAGTTAAATTAGCATCAGAGAAGCCCAAATTATTGTTGATGGTCAGGCTAGCAATACATCCTTCGAATTGATCAGCAGTAGTATCTTGCGGTATGTGAGCATTCTTCAGAAACTTTACTAAGGCTTTACGGCCTCAGAGCATAGCAGTAGCTAGTATGGATATCTTGACGGAGTTTGTCCCAACTGCTCCACAACATTGTAGTCGCCGCTTGATGATCTTCGACTTCTCTATTTCTTGCTTGAGGTATCTTCAAGAACTTCCTTTGGTACTTCGCTCGAGTAGGATGAGTTATTGGTTCTTTTCTCTCGCCGAATCGTTCAATAGCAGAATACGAAATTGTGTGGTAGTATCCTTTGGAGGAGAGATCTCGGAGAAAATACTCTTCCAGCTCGTTACTTTTCTTGATCCTGATGTTGTCGATGTCGTGGATTAGTAGCTCCAACTGCAATATCTTTAATGGTCAAAGGTTCTTGCTTGACGCCATGATAATAAACTTCGGCTCCATAATCCCAAGGTATAGCTTTGTCAGAGGAATATGGAATTGGTCTCGGCGAGGTAATAATGAGAGGTGCCACTCTAGGTGCGGGATCTGCAGAGGTGATCCTTATTGTGTTCACATCAAAGATAGTCTTCGTAATCGCTCTCCATATGGTTGCTTTGATGTATCTCGATTGAATCTTGTAGCTTAAAGTGTATAATTAACCATGAAATCAAACTTTCCACTTGGCTTCCCAAGGTATCCTGCATTGCACGACTTCGTCAATGTCTTCGATCTTAAGATTTTTAGAAACATCTTCACACAGATTCTCCACTGAGGGAGGTTTCAGAAATAGCACCTCTCATTGTCCATCATGCTGAATACGCCTTTTCAACCAAGCACATCCATCGATTCGATGCACACCAACAACAGCTTATCGTGGCATCTTGAAATACATCAACTTAAAGTAAGTCTTTTGACACCATGAGGAATAGTCACTTGTTCACATTATAAACATAGGAGTCATTGTCAATGAAATTCCGGCAATAGACACGTGATGTCACAGAGAATGTTATGACACAAGATTCGACACTGCTTAACAATTCACACAAGAATGTAAAACAAAGAAGAACACAAACAATTGTTTACCCGCCTCAAGGTGTAACTACCTACATCCGGGGCTACCAAGTGGAGGAAATCCACTATAAGCAAGATTAATCTGTGAATAAACCAACCAGCTTATCTCTTCACTTAAGACCTACCTAATGCAACTTCAATCTAAGTCCTACTTAGACCGAGTTCCTACTCACTCCCTCAATCACAAAGTAGTTGATATCAACCTATTGATTAATTGAATTGTGAAGACACTCTTCAATAAACATACTTGATTTTGCTTCAAAGCTTTAATCAAGAGACACAACACTCGTATGCTTTTGAAATGTTTTGTTTTGGAAAGGACTTTGTAATGATTCACGCTGAATGTATACGGTGGAAGGTGTTAGCACTCTTCCATCCGTAGTTATCTACGGGCTCTTAATTGCTTAGCTCACCTTATAAATTGCTTTTTGTGTGTGTTTGAAAATATTTTGACAAGGCATTTCACTTTGACTTCAGAATGATTCACTGAATGTATACGAAGTGTTTTGAAATGTTTTGTTTTGGAAAGGACTTTGTAATGATTCACGCTGGAATGTATACAGAGTGTTTTGAAAAGTTTTGAAAAAAATGTGTGAGGTGTGAAAACTATTTTAACTGAGCAAGCAAAAGAGACTTATTTTACCCACTCAAAACGGTCGTTTCCGTGTTATTTTTCTTTCTTTTAGAATAAGGCTATCCATACCATTGGTTGATAGGTAACCTTATTTGTTGGATGTAAAGGAACATTCAAGGGACATCGATAGTCATAGAAGGCAACATGTAGGATACCTTAGCATATTCGTAGACGATCATCACTTTCGAGCTAACATTCGAGGGACGAGATCATGTATTCGTAGGCAACATCGAGGGTCATCGAGGGACTATGATCTTTAATTCGAAGGGACTATAATGATATGTTTGTAAGCGTCTTAGCTAAGATATCTCTACGTTCGAGGGACTTGACCATGTATTCGAAAGGCAACAAGAGAGGATACCCTAAGGTGGGTGCATGTGTGAAAAGTGGGTTATGTTCAATTATTTATCTTGTGATTGGTGATCTAGATTGATTAGGTTAATCTTTCCATACATGCCTAATTACTAGCAGTTAATAGGTGCGGAAAGAAAATTGCGGAAATGTAAAGGTCCTATGTTATTACATGGCTTTGCGACAGATATATAATATAGGAGTGCAGAAAGTAAAGGCAAAAATGTAAAGTGCAGAAAGTAAATCCTACGCTATTACATGATAAAATTTTGCAACCTATACAACCTTTCTAGAATTTAAATGCGGAATAATAAATAAACAATAGAATAATGAGAAAATGTTAGTGAAAAAAGAGTTTTAAGTTAGCAACCCTAATTACTAAAATTTATCTTTTTTTTGAGTTTTTTGTGATTGATTTTAATTAAAAAAAAAACTAATTCTGATGAAAAGAAAATGTTTTTTGTGAGAAAATTAAATAAAGATTTTTTTAACCTAAATCCTAAAGTTAGACATTTTCTAGAGTTTTTTAGAAAATAGTTTTAAAGAAAATTGCAATTAAAATAAATAAGTTAGAAGAAAAATAAATAAAAAAGGATTTTCGTCAGAACTTCGACTAAGCTCGCCCCGTAACTTCTAACGGAAGTTCTCGTAACTTCGAAACTGCTTCCGTAGCTTCGAGGCTAGCACGGAAGTTCCTTCCTTCTGGCATGGAAGTTCCTTCCTTCTGGCACGGAAGTTCCTTCCTTCTGGAGGATTCTGTTGGTGTTCCTTCTAAAACTTCTGTTGGTATTCCTTTTGGAACTTCTGTTGGTGTTCCTTCTCGAACTTCTATTGGTGTTCCTTCTAGAACTTCTTGGTGTTCCCGAACTTCGTTGGTGTTCCTTCGAAGTTCTATTGGTGTTCCTTCCGAACTTCTCGAAGCTACCGTTGACCAAACAACACGGGGAAGCTTTCATCTTCTCCGTTGTTTCAAAAATCAAACCTGATTAAAATAATGAAAATAAATGCAAACAAATGGACCCTTCCCCCTCTAAAACGAGGGATGTGATTTCAATGGTGGTATCGGTTTTCCCTACATCACGAGCTTTGAAGCTCTCAACCAGTTTTTCCCTAACAATGGCAAACACTAGTTCCTGTGTTAAACCTCAAAAGCAAAGCATCAAATTGATTCTAAATAACATCATGAACATGTATGAATGTATAAACACGATTTTATTTTACATGAATCAACAGTTTGAGTTTCAAGAAACCTTTACCAAATCGATGCACGTAGGGAAGCGGTTTCTAGATGCTTTGGGATCGTGTAAGGCCTGGGATCAACTCCTGGGATGTTCACGAGAATGATAGAGTGCTCCAATCGCCCTAGGAACAGATGGAGATTAGGTCTCTAGTGATGCAAGGTTCTTGAGATTTTTTGTAAGAATGAGGGTTGTTCTTGAGGCTAGGGTTTTCTCTTATAGCCTCCCTTGTGGTCTGATCTTGTTATGTATTTATAGGAGTGTGCATTAGGTCAAACATAATTGGAAAATACATTGCCTTGAATGAGAGAATATTTGATTTGGATTTTTCATTAAATCTTTCCTTTTTTGAACCAATTTCCATCAAGTCTCTTGCCAATCTTCATTATTTCGAAATAATCAGATCATTTGGCTTGCTTGGACCTCAAGAATGAGAGAAAATCAATCTTGTATTTTTATATTTGATTTTATATCTTTTTATTTTAATTAAATTGGTTTTAAATGAATAAAAATCTAAAATAAATAAAATATAAAATATAAAAACGTGACCTTGGGCTTGGAGGATCCAATTCAGATAAGAAACAAGTTTGAACAAAGAAAAATTAATCCCATTTAGAAAAAATTTGATTTTTTTCAAGTATTTCTCTTTATGCACCTCCTAAAAAATGCTCAACTTGCACAACTTGTATCTTGCTCAAGTTTTAACATTTTTGTGTGTTCTTGGACTTTTTAGAAAGCTTAAGATGTCCTCTAAACAGACCTTTTGGTTTCATCTTCGTTGAAGTTTCCATATTCATGAACACTTCTTTTCAAAAAGATGACTTTTGGTTGACTTTTAAAAGGACCTATAATGTTTTGATCCATAACTTCCAAATGAAACATTTCTAGCCAAAGTTTGTGAGACATGAATTTGTAGAAAATTAAATTCCCTTTAAAATGATAAAGTATGTGAAAGTTATGCCTAGTCAAAGTTCTGACTTTGTCCAAAACCTAATTTAGAAACTTTGACTTTGATCGATCTTGACTTTTCTTGATGAATCATGATCAAACCTTGATAAATGATGATTATTACTTCAAAATATTGATTTTCACCAAAATTATGAAGTTTGACTACATGTTGACCATAGTTGACTATTTGTGCAATGTAGTTGGATGAGCAAATTTGACTTGTAAGGCTTGAAACTTGACATGGTGATCCCTTGAAGCATATGATGAGGTATGATGACCACTTAAAACTGGAAATCCATCTTGACTTGAGAGGAGAAGAACCCTTATGAAATCTTTTTTATTCGTAGTTATCTACGGGCTCTTAGTTGCTTAGCTCACTTTGAAAAATTGCTTTATGTGTTTGTGTAGTTTGAAAAGTAATTTGAAAAGACATTTCGGTTTTGACTTTGTAATGGTTCTCCTTGGAATGTATACGAAGTTTTCGGAAATGTCTATTTTGAAAGATGTTTAACTTTGTAATGATTCACGTTGGAATGTATACATAGTGTTTGAAAAGTTTTATAAAAGTGTGAGGTGTGAAAAGTATTTTGATTGAACAAGCAACTAGGAGTCTATTACCTACTTAGAATGGTCGTTTCCATGTTATTTTCCTTCCTTTAGAATAAGGCTATCCATACGATTAGTTGGTAGGCAACTTTATTTGTTTGATGTGAAGGGACAATCAAGGGTCATCGATGGTCATAGAAGGCAACATGTAAGGATACCTTAGAAATTTCAGAGGACGATCATTATTTCAGAGACAACAATTGAGAACGAGATAATATATTCTTAGGCAATATCAAGGGTCATCGAGGGACCATGATCTTTGTATCGAAGGAACTATGATGATGTTATTCGTAAGAGTCTTTACTTATGGTAAACTTATGTTCGAGGGATATGAGCATTGTTTATTCAGAAGGCAACAAGAGAGGATACCCTAAGGGGTGCAAGTGTGAAGACTGAGTTGTATTCAGATATGTTAATCTTGAGATTAGAAGTTATTTAGGGTTGATTTTAGTCTTAGCATGCAAACCATAATTACTAGCAGTTAGATATATGTACAGGAAAATAAATGTGCGAAAAGTAAAGTACGAAAATGTAAATCCTACGTTATTACATGACTTTGGGGTATATATAATAGAGGGAAGTAAAGGCATAAATGTAAATTTACGCTATTACATGATTAAAACTTTGCGACCTATACATCTTTTCTAGAATTGTAAATGCGAATAGTGTAAATAGTCGTAATAATAAGAAAATGTTAGTGAAAATATTTTTGAAATTAGTAGAAAAATGCTTTTAAGGTTAGTAACCCTAATTATTAGAAGAAAATATTTTTTGGGAATTTTCTGGATTAATTTTAATGTGGAAAAAGTAATTAAAAGCTATTTTATGATTAATTAACAATTAACTAAAATATAAGTGAAAAAATGATTTTTTTAATGTCAAAAATTAAATAAGTATTTTTCTGACCTAAGTGCAAAAAGAAAATATTTTTTGTGATTTTTGTAGTGTTTTAGAAAAATGTTTGAAAGTAGATTAAATAAAATGAGAAAAAAAAAAGAGTTTGGAAAAGTCAGAAAATGAAGGGGGTCAGCAGGGGTCGAACCTAGGATCCCCAGGGTTTACCATACGCGCGATTACTAACTAAGCCAGGCTTCTTAGTTGTCATCAAAACACAACGATTTCAGAAGATGACGTATATTTAGATAATGATCTTCTGTAAGCCTTGTTAGAACATCTTCTTATCAGAACATTTTGTTGGTGCTTTCTATCATAACTTGCGCTTGCATGCTTCTATCAGAAGTTACTTCTATTAGAAGTTTGCACATGGTGCTTCTATCAGAGGCTTGCATGCTTCCATCAGAAGTTGCGCTTGCATGCTTCTATCAGAAGTTACTTCTATCAGAAGTTTGCACATGGTGCTTCTATCAGAGGTTTGCATGCTTTTATCAGAACTTGTATTTCAATCTTCACTCAGAAGCTTTCATACAGCGTGCATGTTCCAAAAGTTCTTCCTTAGAACTTCTATGTTCATCTTCTGCTCAACACGGTCTAACGTTTCATTTTAGCACTTGAGTCAGAATATTTGCTAAACCTAAACATAAAAATGTCAAAGTATCATATTCATCAGAGGATCATAACAAAATATGCATGGACCCCAGGGAGTTTGAATGGACCAATCATAAAGCGCTACACCTAGGTATCTGGGGTCAAACGTTCAAACCACCGTCCATGGTGGTCAACTTCATATTCTCCAGCGAGGTCAGATTCCAAACCTGCAAAATAAAGAGAATTGATGCAAGAGATTAAGCTCACCCCCCCCCTAAATCAACCCCTATGAGTTTAATGGTGGTGTCAGTTTGGTATTAAAATGCCTATAACTATGGTTTCGAAGCTTCTTAGTTTTGAACCCCTAACAATGGCAGATGGCTATTTGGCAAGCAAAACTCATCAACGACTGCCTAGATTTGTTCCTTATCATCATGGGATCATGTTAACGGGGTTAGAACAAATTAAAACATATTGTAATTTGAAATACGATAGATAGAACAGTTTATGAAAATATGAGTTATGTACAATGAGTTTCAACATGTTATGGCTAGGCAAGATGATCCATACTTACCTAAGCTTACCTCAAGAGCACGAAGTAGTGCTTGGAATCGCTTGAGGATGGATGGAACTTGTGATGCGAAATTGCAAGTTTCTTGAAATTTTTTGTGAGTTAAGGGTTTGTTCTTGGAGGCAAGGATTCGTTTTTTTTTTTGCTTTTGAATGTGCAGTGTATATATAGGAGAGTGCATTAGGTCAAGAATAATAAGAGAATATATTGCCTTGAATGCAAAGAATATCTCATTTGAAATTTCATCAAATCTTTCCAAAAGTGATTCAATAGTGCCTTAATGCATGGTGTGCGAAATTTCATATTAGCATGGGTTATCTTGGACCTCAAGACAAGTAGAAATCAGGCTCAACTCATCTTAACTCTTACCTTTGTATTTTATTTAATTTAAATTGAACTTAAATCATTAAAATTGAATTTAAATCATTAAATTCAAAAATAAATCAAATAAATAAAGGATGGGTGTGAGCTTGAGTTTTCAGGCCATGGATAATATCAAGATCAAGTTTGGATCATGAAAACTTAGGCCCATTTGGAAAATATTTTCATTTGCTAAGTATTTCTCATGCACCTCCTAAAATGTCAAACTTGCACAACTTGTATCTTGCTCAATTTTCAAAAATTTTAAGTGTTCTTGGACTTTTTAGAAAGCTCAAGATGTTCTATAAACACTACTTTTGGTTTCATCTTCATTGAAGTTTCCATGTTCATGTACACTTCTTTGTAAAAAGATTGCTTTTTGTTGACTTTTAAAAGGACCTCTAATATTTTGATCCATAACTCTTAAATGATCCATTTTTTGCCAAAGCTTGTGAGACATGAAGTTGTAGAGAATTGAATTATATTCAAACTGAGCTTTTGTGGAAAACTTTCTGATAAAGTATGTGAAAGTTGTGCCTAGTCAAAGTTGTGTTGACTTTTTGTCCAAAAACCCTAATTTCGAAACTTTGACTTTTGAGCAAATCTTGACTTTTCTTGATGAGTCATGATCAACCCTTGATCATATGATGAATGTGACTTTAAAATATTGGTGTTAACCAAAAATGATGAAGTTGGATTGTATGTTGACCACAATTGACTTTTTGTCTAATACAACTGATTTTCAACCATCTGAGCAATTGACTGAGCAAACTTGAGCTGCAAGGCTTGAAACTTGACATGGTGATCCCTTGAGACATATGAGGAGGTATGATGACCACTTGAGGTGTTAGAACTCTTCTTTTACTTGAGATAATCAAAACCCTAGTTTGGGTTGATTGCTTAGGAGAGGGTTCCTCTGGCCAACCCTTGAGAAATTCCTGAATACGGAGATGTGGATTGTTTTGAGAAATAAGAGGGAAAGTTGAAATACCCTAAATAAATGTCAGTGCATATGGAAGTAAGATCTGAACGAATAGCAGCAAGCTCCATGAAACCATAAATGTCAGTGCAGAGGGAAGTAAGATCTGAACGAATAGCAGCAAGCTCCATCGTGAGTGCATCAATAGTAGCAGTGTAATCAGACTATGGAATCTAGACAGCAGCAGCAGGGGCTACTGGTGGATCCCAAGACAGATGGTAGTAATGTAGAGGTGGTGTAATAGGTTCAGCCTCAATCATCTCAATCAACTCGACCATCTCTAGGTCTGACTCGTCCAATGTTGTTGGAGGGTCATAATAGTGGGGCGGTGTCAAAGGATTAGATTCTTCTTCCTCCGTGTCATTCTGAACTACCCCTTCTAGTTCATTAATCTCATTCTTTATATCGTGCAAACTGGATCGTGCAATGTCAGGAATTGTAAAATGGTAGACCAGCTCATGATGAATCAGTAACTGAAACTTATTCAGCTCTAAAAATATGATTATCCCTACGTTAAAACAAAGAGACAAGTCTAGCGGGTTAAAGTCAGCAGCGGGGGTCAGATGGGAGAATGGCTCCCTCAAAAATAGATCAGTAGCAATCATAGTCACTAAGCCTCCAACACATATCAAGCCATGAGGAGCCTGGGATATACTCATCAGACAAGCAAGCATAAAAGAAGCACCAACTACCGGTCTAGATCGAAACACACAGAACATAATAAATAGCTCCTCCTTAGACACCAAGGTATCATTCTGAGGTTTTCCAAATAAGGTATATGCTAGAATCATATGGAAATACCTAATAGTTGGGTTATGAATCTCGGAAGAGTGTCTAGGAATAGAGCTCTCCAGTCGCAGATCAGATATCTCTCCCCAAAAGTAGTCAACCTGGTTGTCCATATACTCGTCATCTGGAATCTCAATGACATCATCAGCACTAACTGGGAAATCTAATAGAGAAGCAAATTAACGGGTGATAGGTAGAATGCTGGCGATGAATAAAGTAATCTCAACCAATCTGGTTAAACATGAAGCGGACACTCTCCCTGATGCCCAAGGCGGATAATATGGGATCATGCACATAAATGGTGGGACACATCTCTCTCTGAGCAAGCATCTCATAACGTCTCTGCTGAGCATCACTCCCGAATGCGACAGGCATAGTGTAAGAAAAATACATAGCAAAAATCAGTGAAGAAGAAGAAATGTGACTCTTGTAAGTAAGTCAAAATAGTTTTATATCAACATCGGCCTAATGCCTAAAATAGAAAATAAGGAAAGAATAGGAACTTTTATAAAAAATTTAAGAAAAACATTTAACGAAAATAAATTAAAACTTTCAATAAATAGAATTTTTAATAATAGCAAAAAAATGGTGGGTTGCATCCCACAAAGCGCTTTGTTTAACGTCGGAAGCTCGACCTATTTTGAAAATCGAAAAACTATTTTGGTGACTCAGCCGGCAGCTGTATAAGTCTCAGACTAGCTGAGTAGTCTCTATTTTCGACACAATGGTAGTGCTTCAAACGCTGCCCGTTTATAATAAACGGATCACTAGCTTTTCTTTAATTTCAACAGCGCCACTCGAGAGTAATTTAATAACTTCAAAAGGTCCTGACCATCGGGAATAGAGTTTTCCTGGAAATAGTTTAAGTCTGGAGTTAAACAAGAGTACTACATCACCCTCTTTGAATTCTTTCCTAGAGAAGCGTCTGTCATGCCATTTCTTTGTTCGTTCCTTATAGATCTTGGCATTTTCGTAAGCATCTAGCCTAAGCTCTTCCAATTCATGGATGTTTAGAATTCTCTTTTCTCCAGCGGCTTTCTAATTCAAATTCAGGGTTTTAATAGCCCAATAGGCTTGATGTTCAAGTTCAACGGGTAAATGGCATGACTTACCATGTATTAGTTTGAAAGGTGTGGTTCTGATGTATGACTTACATGATGTTGTATATGCCCACAATGCTTCATGTAGCTTAGACGACCAATCTTTCCTAGATGTGGAAACAGTTTTATCAAGTATTTGCTTAATCTCTATATTAGATACTTCCACTAGCCCGCTTGTTTGTGGGTGGTAAGGTGTTGCTACGCGGTGTCAGACTCCATACTTCGCTAAGAGTTTATCGAAAATTCTAGAAATGAAATGAGACCCACCATCACTGATGACTAGTCTCGGCACATCGAATCTTGGAAAAATTATGTTTTTGAATAATCTAATCATTACTTGTGCATCATTTGTTGGAGAGGCTACTGCCTCTATCCATTTAGATACATAATCTACTCCAACTAGTATGTAGTTGTTTCCAAAAGAAGATGGGAAAGGTCCCATAAAGTCAATTCCCCACACATCAAAGACCTCTACTTCTAGGATACCTTTTTGCGGCATCTCATCGCGTCTAGATATGTTTCCAGTGCGTTGACACCAGACGCATTTTATAATTGCAGCATGAACATCTTTCCATAGACTGGGCCATTAAAGGCCATCTTATAGAATCTTTGTGCAGGTCTTTGAAGTGCTAGCATGGCCACCATAATGGGCTTCATGACAATTAGAGATTATGTTCTCTACTTCGCTCTCTGGAATGTGTTCGCGGTAAAAAGTGACGAACGAGGGAATCGAATCGGAATTCGAATCTCAGGCTCAAAACGATTTACTCTTTTGATTTGTTTTAAAAAGATGCCGCGGGCATCAAGCTTTATTGTTTCCAAAATAAGAAAATGAGATTAAAAAGGGGAAAGCTGAAATACCCTAAATAAATAAAGATATACGGTGTGACTAGTGTGAACTAGACGCAACGTATTGGGGAGAGATCCGAGTAAGAGGGTTTGTTATATAAAGGGAAAGTTGTAGCACCCTATATATATAGTTATCTATAGCCTTATTTGTGTATATGAATATTTTTGATATGTTTGTGTGTTTTAATTTGCTATTCTATTCTTGGGAAAGTTTCTCCTTTGGGTTTTAAGAAAGATAGGTTAGGCGGGGTCCTAAGTTTTGTTATTATTGTGCTCGCAAAGATCATTGGGATCCTCTGCATACATATCCCCTAGTGGGAATCAGAGCATGTGTAGCTCAGATCTAAGGGAGCTATGGTTCGTTTGGTTTGAGGGAGAAAGAAGTATGCTTGCCAAGGATGAGACCTTGTTCCTACGTATTCTCAAAGGGAGGTTGAGAAAGTTAGAGTAATCGTAGTTACCACTTATGCTAGTGGAAGCAGAGGGCGTTATTAAGAGACAAAGACAAATGTCATCTTAATGAAAAATGTATATAATCTATTTCATCACATACATTTTTGAAGGGTTGATTGATTAAATCTTTCATCGTAAGTGTTAGGTGTTTTGCTTGAGTGTACAAGCGTTACCACTTACGAGTTAAGAAAGATGTTTGAAAGATGATTGAATCTTTAATTGTAAGCATTGGGCATTTTGCTTGAGTTTACAAGAGTTACCACTTACAATTAAAAGATGTTTTGTTTGAAAAAGTGTTTGAAAATGTGTTTGATTTGTATGTGATGTTATAGATGAGATACTTCTTCCATAGAGATGATAAATGTCTAAATCTCTAGGAGAAATTGATTATTGATTAGGGGTATGCTTTTAAGAAGCCCATGGGTCCTTGTATTGTAAAAACAAGAGGAGGCATTCCGAGGATCATCGAGGGTCCTTGCATTGTGAGCCCAAGAGGAGGCATTCCGAGGGTCATCGAGGGTTCTTGTATGAAGCTCAAGAGGAAGTTATAGGGTATAGCTGGCTTTGGCTTTAAGAGTGGTTTCACCAGGAAACCATCCTCTTAGGATTCAAGAGTGATTTCACCGGGAAATCATACTCTTAGGGTTCTATCCTAGCGCGGGTGATTCTTTTCATTGGAATCCCAATAGGAGGCTGTTAAGAGATTTCCAGGTCTCTTTCTTGTTTGATGCCCAAAAGAAGGCTAAACTCAACGAGGGAGTTCTTTTGAACGAAGCCCAAGAGGAGGCTAACTCAGCAGGGGAGTTGTCTGATACGAATCCTAAGAGGAGGCTAAACTCAACAGGTGAGTTGTATTATACGAAGCCTAAGAGGACGCTAAAGGGAACCTAGTTGTTAAACTAGTTGTTATGTTATAAATGAACAGTTAAATGAACAAGTATATGATAAAGTGTGTGATGTGTATTCACAGGAGTTTATGAATGAAATATATAAACAAGTTTATAAAACAAGCAATTAAAGCAAGTGTAACTTGAATATATACAAAGGAGTTGGGACTTACACCTTAAGGGAGGCCCATTGGTTTAAGAGCAGTTTCACCGGAAATAATGCTTCTCTTAATACCAATGGACTCGGTGTATAAACAAGTGGATGAAAACAAACGAACGAAGTTTGTTATATTTGAATATTTACAAAGATGACTGAATATGTACAAGGAAATTAATATGTACAAAAAAGGGATGGATATGTACAAGAAAATAAATATGTACATAAGAGGGTTGAGACTTACGCCGTGAGGGAGGCTCATGATCAATTTGAAAGAAATTCGAATAAAAACCTAATTCGGTTTATCTTCAAATCGAATTGATCATGGAAAAAGATGTGTAAGTTTATTGAAATGTTTTTGAAAGATTTGAAAATGATTTTGAAAAGTGAAGGATATTCACCAGAACTTTTTTGAAAAAATATTAGGTTTGTAAATCGGAAAGGAAACATTTTTGAAAAAGTATTAAAATACTTAAAACGTCTCATTTTTAACCTAATAAAAATATAATCAAAAAGAAAATATTTTTGGGTTTTTTGGACATAATCATAAAATGCGTATATTAAATGACAAGTGTGCAAAAAGTCATCTCAAAATGAGAAGGTTTGGTTGGTTTTTAAAAATGTTGAAGTTTGTTAAAAAACTTAAGAAAATTAGTGATATAAAAAGGAAAGTTTTGGTCCTAAGGAGGTTTGAACCTAGGATCCTTGGCTTAGAAGTGAAACGTTTTACCACTGAGCCATGCGCGTGGCTTGTCATTTAATCACCTTGATTTAAATATTAAAAAAAAAAAAACAAGTTTGGAAAAATATTTAAAAACAAGTGGAAAAATGAAGTTTTGAAGAAAAGAGTCGGTTGAAGCTCGGGGAGGGTCCAAGTTGAAGCTCAAGGAGTCGGGTTGAATCTTCAAGGAGTCGGTTGAAGCTTCAAGGAGTCAAAAGTTGAAGCTTCTGAAAGGAGTCATAAGCTAAAGCTTCTGAAAGGAGTCAGAAGTTGAAGCTTCTGAAGGGAGTCAGAAGTTGAAGCTTCTGAAAGGAGTCAGAAGTTGAAGCTTCTGAAGGGAGTCAGAAGGTGATGCTTTTAAAAGAGTGTTTTAGAGTCAGAAGGTGAAGCTTCTGAAGGAATTAGAGTCAGAAGGTGAAGCTTCTGAAGGAATTAGAGTCAGAAGGTGAAGCTTCTGAAGCGGAGTTTTAGAGTCAGAAGGTGAAGCTTTTGAAGGAGTTAATTTTTTAAAAAAGGTCCCAGGGGAATTTGAACCCTGGGCCTTATGGCAAGGAAAGGCTTTAAGGCGTGCTGGCTTGCCACTAGGGTGGCTGTTACATCCGGTTATGAAACAACAATGATTAAATATAAGATAAAACAAGAATTTGAACTTTCAAGGAATCAGAAAACGCGCGTAGCAACTTCATCTTCTTCCTTAATCCATGATTCCATAACTTCCTTATTTCTCAATGAAATTGAATGATGTAAACATCAAACTTTCTCAGATTTTCACCAGGAACATGATGGTGGCAATTAATTTCATTTATTTTTAGTTTAGAACTGTTAATTTTTGCAAGAACACGAAGAACCCTAATTCTAAGAATTAATCATGAAATCGTGTATGGATTGTGATTTATAAAATTGATTGAGGGTTAATGATCAGTGAAAGTGCAGAAACAAGATGGCATAGAAATTTTTGAACTGGAAGTTAGAAATTAAAGAGTTGAAAGTTGAGCAACTTACCTCTTATGAGCACAAATTGAATCCTTGTTTAGAGTGTTTCCATATGCGTTTTGATGATTGTTATAGCTCCACTGGACCTCAAGGAACATGTGGAAGTGCTTAGCGTGGATTGAAACCTTCTGGAACTTCCTGCCCAAGTCCAACTGCTGCTCGAGCAAGTTGAGTATGAAGATGATGATTATGAGTTTACAAAGATGGAAAGATGGTTTGGATCACTTATATATGGTGTATAGAAGGTGTTTGAATGATTGGAAAGTGAAGAGCACGAGTGAAATGGTAATTTGGAAGTTTTGGCTCAAAATGACATGTTTAGGAAGTTGGAGATGGTTTTTGAGTTTGGGTAGTTCTTGGGCTAGCTTGAGGATTCCAACAACTTTCTAATGATGTTTAGAAAGTATTTGAAGCCTAAGATTGCTTAGAAATTGCAAGACTTGGAAGTTGCAAATTCTCCCACTTGAAAAACTTAAAACTTGAAAAACAAGAAAGAAAGAAGGAAAGCTTGGTTTATGATGCTTTAGGGTCATTTTTAATGAAGAAGTGACCTCTATTTATAGGCCAAAAATTCTAAATGACAAGGCAAGGATTTAATTGAAAGAGTTTGCAAGTTGGCTTAAAAGGTAAGAAGGAATCTTTTACATTTAATGCACATGGTTAACTTCTTTAACTATGGTTAAAAATTCTTATGTCAATCATGTCCAACTTATATTTATCAGTTATAACTTATCTCTCAATGGTGACAAGGCTTCTAGAAGAGAAAGTTTGCAAAAATGACCTAAAACTTGGAAAAAGACTTTTAATTTGTGGTTATGGAGCTCTAAGTTTCAATTTCAAAACCCTAGATACACAAAGTTTTTTTTCAAGTTCTTGGACATTTTGGAAAGCTTGTAAAAAGATCTATAACTTTCATGTTTTGAGTTTTTCTTGAATCAAAATGGATCTAGGTGTAAAATGGCCATGAAAGTGAGAAAACATCATGCTTTTAATACTTGGAAATTTTTCTAAGTGTTAGAAAAATCTCAATTTTGACTTTTTTTGTTGACTTTTCACATTTCTTGATTTTTAATGATCATGATGGATAATTTGAAATGATTTTATGATTGAAAAATTTGGATTCGAAAGAGTTGACCAAAAGTCAAAGTTTGACCTTTTTTGAACAGTTGAATTTTCATCAAATGATTCAAAATTTGTCTGACGAAGAATCATGGACTTTGGAATGTTTTGAATCAAGAAATTAGGTCAGGATGTTGCATTGATGATGTTAAGATCAATCTTCAAGAAAATAGGTCATTCATTGAACAGAAAGTCAATGATTCACTATCTTCGATCAAAACCCTAATTGGTCGATTCAAGGTAGATCATGAGAAAATGTTAAGAATTTGAAGATCAAATGTTGATGATTGATGGAGATAGATCAATTGAGGTGAGTGGAGACTCAAACCCTAATTGATCACATCTTGAACAGATGAAATTTTTTTTTGATAAAACCCTAATTTGGCTTCAGGAGCACACACACGATCTATCCTATTCTGAAACTGTTAGTGATGCAATAATGCACATGTGAATGATATAAGGTGGTATCTTAGGTCAAAAATTAGACAGAATGCACCGACATAAGATACCGTTGGGACCTCATTTGAATAGTAAGGGCTCTTCCCAATAATAATGTTTGAGATCGTGAAAGAATTTCTTCTTTTGTTGGTAAGTTAGATCGGGTGGAAGAACTCTTGCTGCTAAGTAGTTGACATGGTCAGCGTACCAGGGCAGTGAGATCTGAGCAGATACCGCTTCCACTTCTTCAGTTGTCTCTTTATTGTAGCAAAATTTAGGGCATTCTTCAGTTGAGGCTTCGGATTCCATCTGGGCTACTAGGTGTTCATATGGAAAATCGTCATTAATAGGTATCTTTTCAGGTTTAAGATTTTACATTCTAGATATATGGTCAGCTACCAGGCTTTCAAAACCTGGTTTGTCTTTGATTTCCAAATCAAATTCTTGCAAGAGTAAGATCCATCTTAATAATCTTGGTTTGGCATCCTGCTTAGCTAATAGGTATCTAATGGCTGTGTGATAAGTATAGAATACAATTTTTGCACCTACTAGATAAGAATGGAATTTATCTAATGCAAAAACGACTGTCAAAAGTTCTTTTTCTATAGTGGCGTAATTTATCTACGCAGAGTCCAAGGTTCTACTTGTATAGTATATTGCATGGAGCTTCTTGTCTCTTCTTTGTCCCATGACTACACCTACTATGTAATCGCTCGCGTCGCACATTATCTCGAATGGCAGACTTCAATCAGGTGGTTGAATGATAGGTTCAGATATGAAAGCTTTTAGGAAATCATCATCGAAGATAAATTAAACTTCTTTCATTAAGAGGTTGGTGAGCAGTTTAGAAATCTTCGAGAAATCTTTTATGAAATGATGGTAAAAACCGGCATGGCCTAAGAAACTTCGTACTTCTCTTACGGTTTTTGGAGGTTGGAGGTTTGTTATTACTTCAATCTTAGCTTTGTCTACTTCAATCCCCTTTTCGGAAACTATGTGTCCAAGCACGATTCCTTATTTTACCATAAAATGACATTTTTCCCAGTTCAACACAAGGTTCACTTGTACACATATCTATAGTACCTTCTCCAGGTTTGACAAGCATCCTTCAAAACTTTTCCCGTATACAAAGAAGTCGTCCATAAATACTTCCATGATATCGTCTATGAAATCAGAAAATATGGACATCATACATCTTTGGAATGTTGCAAGCGCATTACATAGTCCGAGCTGAATTCGCCGATAAGCAAACCTACCATAAGGACACGTAAATATTGTCTTTTCTTGGTCGTCAAGGTGGATAGGAATTTGAAAGAATCCTGAATAACCGTCAAAATAATAATAGTAGGAATGCTTAGCCAATCGCTCAAGCATTTGGTCAATGAAGGGTAGAGGGAAATGGTCTTTTCGAGTTGCTTTGTTTACCTTCCTATAGTCAATGCACATTCTGGCTCCACTCACAACTCTTTTTGCTATATATTCTCCATCTTTGTTCGTCGTGACTATGATTCCTTCCTTCTTGGGTACGCAATGGACCTGACTAACCCATTAACTATCAGAGATTGGATAAATGATTTATGCATTTAGAAGTTTGGTTACTTCATCCTTTACTACAGTGCTCATGATCGAGTTGATTCACCTCTGATGCTCTCTAGAAGATTTACAGTAGTCTTCCATCATGATGCGATGCATGCAAATGGAAGGAATTATTCCTTTTAAATCAACAATGTTGTATCCTAAGGAAGATGGATATTTTCGTAAAACATGCAATAGTTTTTCGTCTCAAATTATCCTAGGTCTGCGTTGACTATCACTGGTTTTCTGAGTTCAGAATCTAGGAATTTGTATCTTAGGATTTTCGGTAAAACTTTGAGTTCCAAATTAGGTTTCTTCAGACAAGGCATATGATTTGGTGTCAGTGCTAGACATTCGCTTAGGCTTTCATCTCGATATTCGGGACCAATTATCATCTTCAAAAATCAGGGGTGTCAGAATCTTTATGGTTTCGGAATGAGGTTCTTCTCCTGACTCCATCTTTTTGATACATTCGTCTATGACGTTTAAAAGATAGCACGTATCATCTATAACTGAGGCTTGTAGGAACTGTGTCAGGATGAATTCGAATTTCTCTTCTCCAACTTCAAAAGTTAATTTTCCTTTTTCAATATCTATGATAGCTCCAGCAGTTGCTAAAAATGGACTTCCAAGTATTATAGGGGTGACATTGTCTTCTTTAATGTCCATAATGATAAAGCCTGTAGGGATATAGAATTGACCTATGCAAATCGGAATGTTTTCAAGAATTCCTATGGGGTATTTGACTAAACGATCCGCTAGTTGTACTGACATCCTAGTCGGTCTTAATTCTCCCATATCTAGCTTTTTGGATATGGATAAGGGCATAACACTGATACTAGCTCCTAAGTCGCATAGAGCTTTGTCTATGCCATACTTACCTATATTACAGGGTATAGAGAAGCTTCTGGGGTCCTTCAACTTCTAAGGCATTTTGTTCTGAATGATTGTGCTACACTCGGTAGTGAGTGTAACTGTCTCGTTATCCTCTATCTTTTTCTTGTTAGACAATATTTTTTAAGAAACTTAACGTATGAGGGAATGTGATTGCTTTTGTGAATGGTATGATGACATTTAGTTGTTTCATAAGTTCAACAAATTTCTTGAATTTCCCTGCGCTTCTAGATTGACAGAGTCTTTGAGGATAAGGGATTGTTGGTTTATAAAGTGGCGGAGGCACATAGGGTTTTTCTTTTTCTATTGTCTCCCCATCACCTACTTTCTTTCTTTTCACTTTCTTTCTCAGTTGTTTTTCCCGAGTTTTTGGACATGGCTGGATTCTTAAGTCTAAGATCAGTTGGTCCATCGTATTCAGTCCCACTTTGTAATATAATATCATGAGCATGCCCTTTCAGATTTGGTTGAGGTTGACCTTGAAGTTTTCCAACAGTGCAGTGGTAGGTGCTTGTTGTTGGTCCCCTTGTGAAATCTAGGTTTCTAACATTTTGTTATGGGTGGATAAAGCATCTACTTTATTCACTAACTGCTTGATTTGCTCGCTAGTGTGAATGTTTTGGTTTAGGAAATCCTTGTTGGTTTGAGCTTGTGAAACTATAAAATTTTCCATCATTAATTCAAGGTTAGACATCCTAGGAATATTAGGAGCGGCTGCAGGTGCTTTTTGATATCCAAGTGGTATAGTAGGTGTTTGGCCTGGTGCATACAATGCATTAGTGTTCTTGTATGAGAAATTTGGATGATTCTTCCATCTTGGGTTGTATCTGTTCGAGTACGAGTTTCCTTGAGCATAATACCCTTGGTAGGTCGGAGTTCTTGCGAAGAGTTGACATTCAGTAGCAGCGTGTCCAGGTACTCCGCATATCTCGCGGTTTGGAGTTATGGAAGCTATGGTAGCTAGAGATATAGCGGTTAGGATTTCTATCTTCTGGACGAGAGCGTCTACCTTAGCATGGACGTTGTCAAGACTGCTGATCTCGTACATTCCTCCTTTCATCGGCGCTTTCTCTGCAGGAGCTTTGTCTACTTGACCTCTTTCACTCCCCCACTGATAGTGGTTTTGAGCCATACTTACGATAAGTGCATAGGGTACAGCATAGGATTTATCCATAAGTGCGCCACCTACAGTGGTGTCTATCGTTAATCTCGTGTTGTACAGGGGGAAATTGTAGAAGGTATGGATAATTAACCATTCTTCTAGGCCATGATGTGGACAGAGCCTGAACATGTCTTTGTATCTTTCCTAAGCGTCGAAAAGAGACTCGTTGTCTTTTTGCCGAAAATCTCTTATTTGGGAGCTTAGCATAGTTGTCTTACTTGGTGGGAAATATCGCGCAAGAAAGACTTTCTTCAACTTGTTCCAAGAGGTAATTGAGCTAGCAAGTAGAGACTAGAGCCAAGCTCGAGCTCTATCTCTTAATGAAAAAGGGAAAATACGGAGTCTTATCGCCTCTTGACTGACCCAATTAGCTTTGATTGTATCTGTGTATTGCTGAAACATCGATAGATGTAGATTAGGGTCATCCATTGAACCACCAAAAAACTGGTTCTGTTGTATAGAGGAGAACATAGAAGGTTTAAGTTCGAAGTTATTTTCCTCGATGGCAGGAGCAGTAATGCTATTGTGTGGTTCTTCTTGCGAAGGAATAGCATATGGCTTAAGCGTACATGGCTGATCATCCATGTCTGGTCCTTCAACTAGTTCGGCAAAAATAGAAGATTGAGAAAGGGGTTTATTTGTATGAGGTACTCCTACTTGGCGTCTTCTAATAATAGAGTGCTCAGGTTCGAGAATTGGTAGCATTAAGTCTTCTCCTTCAGAGCGAGTACTTGGCATACAATTGGGAATGGTTACTTAGTCTCTACAGCGTAACTAGAAGAGTTATGATATCGACTTGTTAGTCCTCAGCAACGGCGTCAAAAACTTGATCGCGACTTTATGTGTCTTAAAGAATGTAGACCGCAAGTATACAGTCATATCGCGTGTAGCTTTAAAGATTACCGAATCCCAAGGGATTAAATATCGACCTATCGTTATATAAGGTTACTACGTAAATTTAAGGCTAATAATGTAAATGATTTGGGTTTAGGGAACCTAACTGATTATAATCTAGTTTAGATTCAAAAGGTAAAGTATCGGTATGTAATGGTAAAACTTCGGGGATTTATCAACTCATCGACTTAAACTCGTATTATCAAAACAGTTTTAGTAGGAAATATTTATTTGAAAACCCTCTTCTCACACTCTTTTGTTTATTGATTGATATCCTATAATCAAACCTAAGTGAGTGCTCTCGCTGTTTCAATTAGAGTATAAAAATATTTTTTTGAAAATAAATAAAACCTAATCAACTTAAAAGCTCTCTCATTGTGTTTTAAGTTGATGCATAATTACTAATGTCCAGTTATTATCTCAAACTCTCGTTTTATTGATCCTAACTTCTAATATGTTTTTTACTCTGGTAATAAAACAATTTGCACTAAGAACTAGTCATTGAAACCAGAAAAATAATCTTTTTAAAATGAAATAGACTGAATGGCGCTGCTAAACCCCGTAGGCTATATGACCTTACATAGAAGTAGGGTTTCACTTGGTAGCTGGGTTGGTTGTGTTTTTCTCGCCTCTAATATATCCTCCATAGCGGTCACTACAGACTTGTTGAGTGATGTGGAACGGTCGTTATGTTTTTGCCTTGGTGAGGAAGACTCGCCTCCTACCCCTCTGCGGTTGCTACGGCTCTAGGGTTAGCGTGTAACGGTCGTTACACATTTCTGTGATGTGGGCTTAGCTTGCTCGTTGGAAGTGGGTTGGGCCTACTTGAATTCCTTTTTTAATTTGCAAGACATTTTTACTTGTCATACACCCTGTTCTTGCCATACACCCCACATTTGCATAAATGCTATTCTTTTGTGGATTTTGAGTATGATTTATCCGACTTTTATCGACTTTCTTCGCACATGCCTTATAATTAGTAAAAACCTGAAAACATAGAAAATAACGGCATAATAGAATAAAGAGTAATTTAATTAAGTAAAATACGGATAAAATTCATGTAAATTGATCCAAATAACCGATACATTTTCGGGTTATCACTTGGCTTTAAGAGTGATTTCACCGGGAAACCACACTATTAGGGTTCTATCCTAGCGAAGGTGATTCTTTGTATTGGAATCCCAATAGGAGGTTGTTAGAGATTACCATATCTCTTTCTTGTATGAGGCCCAAGAGAAGTATAACTCAACGAGGGAGTTCTTTTGTACAAAGCCTAAGAGGAGGATATCTCAACGAGGGAGTTCATTTGTACAAAGCCCAAGAGGAGGCTAACTCAACGAGGGAGTTCTTTTGTACGAAGCCAAAGAGGAGGATATGGGGAACCTAGTTGTTATACTAGTTGTAATGACATAAATAAACATGAATAAGTATATGAACAATTATATATATGACGAAGTGTGTGTGCGCATTTATAGGAGTTTATGAAGGAAATATATAAACAAGTGTATAAAACAAGCAAATAAAGCTAGTGTACTTGGATATATACAAAGGAGTGTGAAAGCAATAAACAAGTTTTTAAAACAAGCCGATAAGCTAGTATACTTGGATATATACAAGGGAGTGGGACTTACACCTTAAGGGAGGCCCACTGGAATAAGAGCATTTTCACCGAGAATAATGCTCCTCTTAATACCAGTGGAATTGGTGTATAAACAAGCGAATAAAAACTAGCAAACGATACTAGTTTATACTTGAATATTTGCAACAACAAAAAAAGTTGAATATGTACAAGGAAATTGAATATGTACACAACAAGGGTGAATATGTACAAGGAAACTAAATATGTACATAGAGGGTTGGGACTTACACCGTAAGAGAGGCCCATGATCAATTTGATTTTGAGTTTGAAAGATTTTCGAGAAAGAAACCTAGTTCGATTTATATATTCAAAGATTAATTAAATCTATCATGGAAAAGAGGTGTGTAAGTTAATAAAAACATTTTGAAATTTTTGAAAAGGTTTGAAAAGTGAAAGGTATTCACAAGAGGTTTTGAAAAAGATTAGGTTTGAAAAATCAAGAAGAAAATATTTTTGAAAAGTATTTAAAAACACTTAAAAACGTCTATTTTTAACCTAATAAAAATATATCAAAAGAAAATATTTTTTGGAATTTTTTGACATAATCATAAAATAGATATATTAAATGACAAGTGGGCAAAAAATAATCTCAAAATGAGAAGTTTTTATTGGTTTTTGAAAATGTTGAAGTTTGTAAAAAATGTGAAAAAAAAAACAAGTGATAAAAAGAATGTTTTGGTCCTAAGGAGTATTGAACTCATGACCTTAGGCTTGCATGCGAAAAATTTACCATTGAGCCCTGTGTGTGGCTTGTCATTTACACGCCTTCAGAAAAATATATTTAAAATCAAGTTTGAAAAATCATTTTGAAAAATAGTTGAAAATGGAAGAAAAGTGAATAGAGTAAAAAATAAAAGGTCTCAGGGGGATTCGAACCCTGGACCTATGGCATGGCAACAGACTAAGAGCGCGCGTGCTGCCACTGGGGTGATTGTTTCTTCCGTGAATAAAACATCAACGATTAAATATAATAAACTGAGATTTTGAATTTTGGAAAAATCAGAAAAACACGCCAAGAACAATCTTCTTCTTCCTCAAGATTTGGTTTCGTATCTCCCGCATTTCTCAATGAAATTGAATGATGTTAACATCAAACTTGCTCGAAATTTGCCCAGGAACATAATGGTGGAAATTAATTTCATTTATTTTAAGTGTAAGGTGACTAATTTTCACATGAACACGAAGAACCCTAATTATGTTTTTTGATCATAAAATCGTGTATGTGCACCAATTCAAGCAATTGATTGAGGGTTTATGATCCTCCCACATGCAAAAACACAATAGCATAGCAATTTTTAAAGTGGAATGCAGAAATTGAAGAATTCAAAGTTGAGAAACTTACCTCTATGAGAAGAAATCGAATTCCTCGCGGGATTTGTTTCAGAAGTGTTTTGATGATTTGTGTAGCTTCAGTGGACCTTATGGAAGGTGTAGAAGTGCTCAACTTGCTTTGAGATAGACTGGAACAATCTTCCCAAGTACAACTTCCATAGCTTGAAGTGTGATTCGATATTGATGTTGGAGATGTTACAAATGTGACCTAAGGGTTTGGATCACTTCTATAGAGTGTATGGATGATGTTTGAAGTGAAAGATTAAAGAATGCACGAGTGGAATGAGAGATAGAAAGTTAAGGCTCAATTTGCAAGTTTATGGAGTTTGAAGTATGATTCCGAGTTTGGCTAATTTTGGTGATGGATTGATGATGCTAACAACTTCTTAATGGTATTTGAAGAGTGTTTGAAGCTTGAAATTGGTTAGAACTTCCAAGGTTTGGGAGATTTGCAATTCTCACATTTTGGAACTTTGAAACTTGCAACTTAAGAAGAAAAAAAAGAGAAAACAAGCTTATGGTTGTTTTGTGTGATTTCCAAATGAGGAAATACCTATATTTATAGGCCAATATGTTTGACAAGCAAGGCAAGATAAGATTGAAGGATTTTTTCAAGTTGGCTTGAGATGTAAGAATGAAATCTTTGCATTTAATGCACATGGTTAACTTTGAAAACCATGCTTAAGAACTCAAGTGTTATTATCTCTTCTTCAATCATGATCGCAAGATATTTTGGCAAAAATGACTTGAAAACTTGGAAAATGACCTATAATTCAAGTTTTGACATTTTGTTGACTTTTTCACACATTTTTTATTTTTGATGATCATGATGGATAATATGAAATGCTTTGATGATTGAAAAAATTTAAATTTCTAAAGTTGACCAAAAAGTCAAACTTTGACTGATCTGGACAGTTGATTTTTTGTCAAATGATTCAGAATTTCAGTGTTAATAAATTATGGCTTTGGAAATGTTTTGAAACAAGAAATTAGGTAAAGATATTGCATTGGTGATATTGAGATCATTCTTCAAGCAATTAGGTCATTCATTAAGCAAAAAGTCAATGATGCACCATCCTCGATCAAAACCCTAATTTGGTCGATTCAAGATTGATCTTGAGAAAATGATTAGAATTTGAAGATCAAATGTTGATGATTGATGAAGATAGATTAGTAGTTGTGAGTGGAGACTCAAACCATAATTGATCATGTCTTGAACAGATGAAAGATTTGATTCAAAACCATAATTTGGCTCAAGGAGCACACACACAAGCTAACTTGTTCTAAAATTTGTCAATGATGCATATGTAGATGATATGAGAAGGTATCTTAGGTCAAAATTTTGGGTATGACATAACTGATTACCATAAAATAGGTAATCGATTACCGCATCAAGTAATTGTGTTATGGCTACTATAATCAGGTGGTACCCGAGTACCAGTTTTGGGAAACCTATTACAACTATTTTTGATAGAAACTTTGTAAAACTTTAGAAATTCATAACTTTTGTCCTGGGAGTTCGATTAACGCATCATTCGTGTCGTTGGAAATTTTATTTTATGTACCTAATTCCAACTATTTGACGCATTGACATGTGTTTTGTTTGTGTTGGGTTATGATTGTATTGTGGAACTTGGGCAAAGGAATTAGACTTGTTACTACATTATGATGTTCCATTTTATATGTTGAATATGATGTTGGTTATGTTGTTCTATTGTGATGATTTGTTAATGATGTTGTTGTGAAGTAGGAGATGTGTATTATGATGATGTTTTAGTCATATGCATGTTGTAATTTTTTAATACATGTTATGTGATGATCTATGTGATGATTATGTGAATGATGTTGTTGGTGATGATGTTTAATGACGTGAATGATAACTATATGTATACATACTATGTGATGACGAATATATGACATGTTGAATGAAGTTGATAATAAGCATGTCTGATGTGCATATTGATTTGTGAAGAATGTTTATGTGTTGATTACATGAATGATGATGCAATTGACTATAAGTGGTCAAATTATTAATGTGATGTGCATCATGCATTCATGGAATATGTTAGGATGTTGGTCCATCCGTGATGTTGAGACGTTTGTCTAGTGAAGGCCTAAATCTCATTGTGTGGATTGAGTGCGTTATTATGTTTTGCTTCGGTTCAAAGTGGGAATCGATCCTATGGTGGAGATCTTTGGAGGGTGATAACTCAATTTTTATCATTGAAGTTTGGTACCACATGCATGGGTCAATGTTATTGCATTTGCATCTTATGTGACATTGCATAGAATTTTGTTGATGAGTTATGCTATGACGATAATTTTGAAGTATGTGACTATATGATGTTTTGATGAATGAAGGATGTAAAAATGATGCTATGATGTATTACGTTAATATGAAATATCGATGATTATCATGTGTTGAGATTTGATGATGTTGTGTAATAAATGATGCTTTGATGTTGATTGTGATTAAGTGATTCGATGATGATGTGAATTTAAAGGTGTTTTTGATGATTTTATGACAAAGATGTGTATTTGTTATTATGATATAAATGTGTGAGTATAATACTTGCTAAATGATGATATATTGATTCCATGGTGATGTTGTTTGTAACTACTATATCTTTTTCGTATATCCTTTGTAACGAATTGTGATTACCCACCTTTATGTTTGAATGTTGACTCCGCGTGGGTAACACGAAGATTCTCAAGAGTAGATCGTAGAAGCATTGAAGCTAGCTTTGGAGTTATTCATTTAGTTTTCTATTGAATAGAATGTGTCTTGCTCTAATATGAAATATTGGGTTGGGAACCCTTGAGTTTAAAGTTTGTTGTTTGTTTAAAACACATCCCATGTGTTTTGTTATTTGTTGAATTTATTTTGGTGTTAACCTTGGATAAGACCAAAACATTTTAATTTTTTTGATGAAATAAATGAAGTTATGATTGAGACTAAGATTCCGCTACAAAGTGTAAATTCACATGTTGATGTTATTAAAGAAATAATTGTTATAATTGTTTGGAAATCTGTGTTACGAAGTAGGATGTTTTATTTAGATATTTTTATGATGATGAAACACCCTTGTTGGAGCTTTGGGTCAAATTATTTATGAATTTATTCATGAATTAATCGTGGGGTTCAAAAAGGTGTTACAGTCAGAGTCTGAAGGATCAAGATCTAAGACTCAGACTCTGAAGGACCAGAACCCGAACCTAGTCAAATCTCAAGAACCGGGGAATTTATGGCTCGTCGCTATTAGATATGGAGGTCAATTTGTCATATTATGATCACGTGATAACTCAGCTGAAAGTTGCAGAAGCTTGAAGGTTTACAATAGATTATTCGTTTGTAGTAAAGAAAGTTCAAAATGAGCTTGAAATGAGTTTGAAATGACATTATTCATTTGAGGAAGCTTTGTAACAGGTGTGTTGATGCTTCTCTACAACGACTCTCTTTAGCTTAAAAATCACTCCAACGACCCTTTCATGGAACTTGTCACACCCTAAATTTCATCCCGATTTTTTCTTCCAATTGCATTAGCATAGCATATGATTGGAATTAAGTCATTTGTCTGGCATTAATTGTTCATCTTCATTTACTTGCATTTAGGTCAAGAGTTGAGTCCTCGCGTTCTTATTTCAATCAGAAAATTTGTTTGTAGTCAAATCTGCCTTAAGCTTGAATTTAGCATTTAAATTTCAATTTTACATATAAATACATTTTTTTGTTATTGAATTTTCATTTGCATTTAATCAATATTTGTATTTTTCACTTGTAATTTTAAATTTGCATAAATCACAATTACTGCATATAGAATAATTGTTTTTTTATTATTATTAGTTTAGAATAATTCTTATTAAAATTTTCAAATTTTCCATAATTATTCATTCACATTATTTTTCTCATTCATTTTGTTTTAATTAGTTTTAATTTTTTTAGTAAAGATATTTTGGTTTAAATAATATACATATGGATAGTACATTTTTTGTAATATTATAGTAACAACAGTCCTTTATTTTTTTAAGTAGTAAATACAAAACAAAAAAACAAGAATGTTGTGTTGTTGTTTGTTTTCCAGTACACCCTTGCCTTGCCTCCATTATCTTGTACTACCTGCAACAGAAAAGAAAAATCAGTACATATGCAATTCCTTTCCACTCATTCCACTAAGAATTTACAGCTAGCCTTGTACCTCAATTCTTTCTCACTATGTTTCTTTGTTTTTATCCATTCCTTCCACCCTATTACCCTCACTCTCCTATTCCTATATAACATAGTACATTTTAGAACACATTTCACAGACAGAAAAATCAGAAATCATAAGAAAAAGAAAAACAGAACAAAATCCCAAACCACTGAAACTCACCCTTTATCTTCTCTCACAGCAACACACTCCCCCAGTCACCTTCACTAACTTACCATTATCACACTACACCTCACTAATCATAAACACCTTCATCACTACAAAACACCTTTCTTCAACCTTTAAATCCCACCATAAACCTTCATCCTCACTATCACAAACCCTGCATCCTCTCAAACCACACGTTTCCCTACTTCCTTCAACCCTTCTGAAACCCAGATTTTGGCCAACACTCGTACTAAAACCCAACCATACATTTGAAACCTCCATTTGACCTCCTTCATACTCAAACCACCATCCACAGTTCCTCCTCATCACCCAAAATCTGGCCAATTCCCTCCTAATCAACTCAGACAACCTTCAAAATGCTATCAACATCAACAACTCGCAACAATGATTCACAACAAGCCAGACCGCTCGAAAGCCAACTCGAAGCAAGAATCAGAATTCTAGAACCCAGATCTTCGAAGAACATTTGACGAACAAAGCATAATGGGCTTCATAAAAAAACAAGGAGAAGAGCAGTGGCCCAATTTGAGGAAAGCAGGAAAAAGACGCAGATTCAAAAGAAGAACAAATCTGAACAAGTCCCAAAAATCGTAACAGAGTCCGAAGGTATACCTCGGATTCACGGTGTAGTGTTTGTATTTTTTTTATTTTCTCTTCTTGTTTATTGGTGATTCTGATACTATTGCAACTTGTGATCATTGTAACTTTGAAATTTGGGGTTTGGTTTGTTGGGACTTTTGTTGAGTCGATGAACGAAGAGGCTAATTAAGATAGATTATGAGAGAGGCATAGAATAGCGGGAGTGAGAGAGACATTGTGTTTTGGTTTTAAAAAATAAAGGAATAAACGACCATGGAGAGCGTGAGAGAAGCGAGTCAGAGAAATAGAGGAATACGAGGAAACATGATAGGAGCTAGGGTTATTTCTAACTCAGTTTTGATTTAAATGGAAACGGGTCAGGATCCAACCCAGATCCGACCCAATAACAAACCCTTTTCAATTTTTATTTAAGGTTGTATTGGTTCAGAAAGTCCAGCGAGTTCTCCTTTAACCCATCAGTCATTGCTAACACACCCTTATTTCAATTGTTTTATTATCATTTTTCTTTTTCTTTTTTTTCTCCTTCTTTTTTATTATAGTTTCAAAATAAAAAAAATTCTTTCTTTAAAAAAAATAGGTAATAGTTTTTGTCGATAAATTTCAAAAATATAAAAACAATTTCATCTTTTTTCCAAAATATTAATTTCTTATCATTTTGATTGTTAATTTAGACTTTATTTTGATTATCTCATTGGTATAGACTTGTACCTATTCATTCTCGTTTGTAAATATGTATCTCCACCCCATGAGATGTAATAGTTTAGTAATTATTTTATCGCTTTACTTTATTTTATTCATTCACAATGCACAAACTAAACATTTTCAAACTAATACTCGTGCGAGCCATTTTTTACCTTGAGTTGACAAAGCTTTTAAGTGTTACAACGGCCACACATTTGTGCACACACCACGTTTTCTCTTGGGATTACAATGAGGCTTTAGTTGGTTAGTTAAACATCATTTAATTATCTAATTAGGCTATTTAAAATTGATTAGCCCGTTAATTAATTTTTTTAATCTAACTACTTGACTAAATTTCGTTTAATTAATCGATTAAATTTATTTTGTGCATGAACTTACACAATTGTTAGTTGTCTTATCATTTGTGTAATCCACTTTGTATGGGCTTTTATCGATTTATTTATGCTTCCATGAATGCTTGCAATTATCCATTTCATTTCCATTCTCACGCCTTGGTCCACATACCAAATTCTCATTCAATAAGAGCCTCAAAGTAGGGAGTAGATACTTGTCTATTATCTCGAGATTAATCAAGCTTTCTTGGTTAATCATAGCCCAAATCTTCTCTCCGACCTAACACCATTTTCATAATCAAGTTCTCAAACCTCAATCCAATGTCGAGTTGTTTTTAAAAAATGTTTTCATAAAAAAACTTGGATGGTATTTGTTTGAGTCGTTGGATGAAAGCCCAATGATTTAAATAAATTCTAAGTCTTTAGATTTTTGGATAGTATCCCAATAAGATAAATAATTTTATCCATGCAAAATACCTAACAAGAGTGAACACCATTTCACTTCACCATTTTCATAATAAACTTTTGGGATGAGAGATGATTGGTTGAGCTCACTCACCAATTTCTAGTATTTGAATCATCATATGATAGCCTAACGTTTAAATAGTTGTCATCCACAATTCAAATCAATTCAAATCATCAAACATTTCCCACGTGCAAGTCATTTTTCAAACATCGCTCACATGCGACTCACATTGCTCACACGCGAAATACACTAGTGATGTCTTATCGTCCACGCACGATTAAGCTCCTATTTTCATAAATAAAATCAACCAACCAACAAATGTTCTCGCAACCGAGAACTACGTAAGCTCTGACTTTCCCATCACACTTAGGGAATACGTAAACACGAGATTCTAACATCTTGGCGAGCACACTTTCAAAAAATTAAAACATGTCTCATTTCTTTTCTCTTTTCGCACATAGTAATTAGAAGATAGCAAATTAACACACTAAACACACAAACACAATTAGAATTAAATGGTTCCTATCGATTACGATGGATGTGAGGGGTGCTAATACCTTCCCCTTGCATAACTGACTCCTGAACCTATATCTCTTGGTCTCGAAGACCATTTCACGTTTCATTTCTTTGGGTTTTATCTATATTTTCCCTTTCCTCTTTAGGAATAAATAAAGTTAGATGGCGACTTAATTGTTTGTAATCGAATTATTAAAAAAATTTGATGGCGTTAACATAACTCTATAAAATGAGCTAAAGATTTGGAGAAAAATACAACATTGTTCCCTAATAAGAAAAAGATTTAGAGCTTCTTACAGTACAAGTTTAGAATTTCTTAAGCCTTAGAATTTTATGTGTTGTAATATGTTTACATCTCTAATTGTATATCAAGTGTAATCATCACTCTATCACTATCATTTATCTGTTAGACATATTGTTAGAAGTCTATTGTTTGTGTTCTTGAGCAGTGGAGTATCTTGCTTGGATGCTTGAGTATTTTGAAGGTTCTTGCTTGTGTGTTTGAGTAGTAAATTCGCTTACTTGTGTGCTTGAGCTTTATTGCTTGTGTACTTGAGCATTGAAGTCCCTTACTTATGAGTTTTGGCATCGGAAGTCTCAAGGTTGTGTGCTTGATCAAATTTTAATCATATTTGATTATTGTGAAAAACTCAAAGAGGTACAAGAGGGTTGAACTCCTCCTGATTTGTAGAAGGAATCAAGATAATTGCTTTTGTGTTGTCTTGTTATCTGCTTTATTGGTGTTCAACTATATCCTACTTCTGTCCATCAGATTTTTAACATTATAGTCAGAATCTAATATAAGATCTTAAGGAAATAAAGGAGAAGAAGTCAACACAATTCAACATTCTTTCTTGTATCTTTTCACCTTCAATTATGTCACATCTTTATTAATCCCTTTCACATAAACATTAGATATCAGACGCCTCAATATAAAATCTACATCAATTGCCTTTAATAATATGGTTAAAAGTCTCTTGGATGCGTGCTTCAACACTTCCTGCTAAATTTCCTTAAACTTTAGTTTTTTTATTATAAAAAAATTCTTATATAACTTCTTAATATCTCAATCCAATATAAATTTCCTATAATTTTTTAAAATCTTAATTATATATATATATATATATATATATATATATATATATATATATATATATATATATATATATATATATATATATATATAAATTTTAAGATGCTTATCAAAGAATTAAACATGACAGAATAAATCAAACCTCTTCACTTTTGAAGTTGAAAGATATATGGAATTTTTTTTGGAATAATCAATTATTAAAAAAAACGTAAATAACCAACTTTTGAAAAAATATACGCAAATAACCAACTTTCAGGACTAAATAACACATAGGAGCCATCTTAGATGGCTCATGCACTTAAAGAATACACATAGGCGCCATCCCATGTGGCTCCTCCTCATGAAAAAGCCTCCTCCTTGTTGTTTACATGTAGGAGCCATTTCAGATGGTTCCTACGTGTATTTGTGTTTTTTATAAATAAACACCCATCCCTCCTTCATTTTTCACATTTTTTCAACTTCTTATCTCATATTCTCTCTTATTCTCTGTTACTCTCTCTTATTTTTCTATCATGACATCTCCATACATCCATACTAGAGATGAATACGTTATTTTCTCGGTCTCAAAACCTCCAATGAAAATGAAATTTTGGCACATATTTACAATGGCCAAACTGAAAAAAAAAAGTTGATGCGTTGGTTAGAGGGAGAAATAGAAGATGGTGAAGAAATTAGAAGGATCCAGAGGAAGAGAACAACCATGAACTTCACAACTGGTCAACCTCGAATTTGGTTGGAGGAAGTCAAAACAAACGTCGACGTTATTGCGATGATGTATGGTTCCGATGAAATTGTTTTGACCGTTGTAGTGTCTTAAATAATTTTTTGTGTTGTTGATGCGTCACTTTCATGTTGCTGTTTTAATCGTGTAGTTTTTTATTTTGTTGTCTGCGTATTGGTGTTTGTAAGAAATGTTATTAATGGAAAGAAGAAGATTTGTTACAATATTAAAAAGTGCAGATAAATTAAATACAAATTTCAGGATGTTGAGCTTGTAGCACGTTGGGGACAATTTTTTCGATCTCTAATACAATTCTCTCATTCTCATATCATCAGTAGAAATTTCAATCATGAGTCTTTTGACGTTAGGAGAATCTCACCGACGAACAAGGGCAAACATTGCAACCTATGTAAGTTTTGTTCGTTATATTCTTATTTTTTCTTACATTCTTTTCTTATTATGTTTTTAATATTGTTTACACTTTCTTACACAATTTATTTTCACATTATATATAGGACCCGAAAAAATTTAGATGTCGCTCACATCATTATGTTGTTCCCGATCCATTCATCGTTCCATACCTTGTACGTGCCGATTTTGGAGATATTATTAAAATCTCCAACTACACAATCGATTCAAAGTTTATTCTTGCATTGTGCGAAAGGTGGAGACCCGAGACACATACATTTCATCTGCCAATACATTGTAGGATGTGGAAAAACTGAGCAGACCATATCTTACAATTTCCCGTTTACGAAGATGACGAGATTATGCAACACTCTCGTCAATACATTGCTTGGTACCGGTCAGTGACAAATCCAGAAATGCATGTTTCTCACCCCCGTTATTTGGTCGATCCTCGCACCCAGTGGGGGCAACCTTCAGAGCCATAACATCAACCGCGACAACACTACCGTCAACAGCAACCTCAACAACAATACCAACAACAACCTCGACACCACCACCAACAACAACAACCACACCAATAATACCAACAACTACCCCAACAATACCAACAACCACCCCAACAACACTACCAACAACAGACCCAACATCCATCAACCTCCCGCCAACCAACTCGACGACACAGAACCACCAACACTCAATCCTAACCCCAACCCCAACCTCAACCTGATTACCAACCCAACCAAATGTCCGACCCACAATTCCAATACTCACATATGCCACACACCCAAGTACAATACACCGAACAAAGAGCATATTTCCAACCCCCCTATATGGGTCCATCAACATCTCACTACAGCTCAGACCTTGGCTTCCCTGAGGAATATTCCCCAACCAACCCAACATACCACCAACCATTATCATACCAAACCCCCCACCATTCATATGGGTACGAGACTCCAAACACCTAATTTCCTTTTTACCCCACTCATTCACAATCCACATATACGGATGACGACTACTATAGTCCCCAAATGGAACCTATCCCCACCACAACGACCAAGCTATGAGAACATGGGAACACATCTATACAAAAGCGCTACAACAAGCAATGCAGATCTTGAGACATTCATGGATCCTGATCGCATTCACTACGAGCAGCTATCAACCCATGATCAGGTGCCATCGACCCAACAACAGTCGGATCCAGAACCTCGCATCAGACAAGTTAGGAGAGGACACGCATGTGGAACCCGTGGTCATCTACAAGTCTCGGGTCGCCGGGAATAAACTTATGTAATCGCTATTCGTTGTAATGGAAATTTATAATACAAGTTTTATTTCACAACATTGTCATGCACTTTAATTTAAATTGAAAGAAAATTTTTTTTACCTAATACACATAGGCGCCATCTCAGATGGCTTTTCCCATGTGATTTATACATAGGCGTCATCTCAGATGACTTTTCCCATGTGATTTACACATAGGCGCCATCTGAGATGGATTTTAGGAAAACAAAAATGTACAAGGAGGCACCATGTTGGTTGGCTCCTGCTTCTATATTAAACCTGAAAGTTGATTATTTACGTAAATTTTTTCAAAAATTAATTATTTACGTTTTTTTTTAAATAATTAGTTAATGCAAAAAAAAATTCTCATACCCACACACACATTAATTATAAAGAATTTGGAGAATTCCAAATATAAATTCAGAGACGTGCATATCAACTAACTAACATTTTTTTCTTTAAATCTTCTACTATTGCAGTATGATAACATATTAAAATTTCAACAACCAAATTCAAAATCTCCGTAAATAGACTGTGAGATTAATCCTTTTAACCTAATCGGACGCAAGACCAAATAATAAGGTTTTCAACTAATCGAATTCAAAGCCAAGATAACATGTTTAAGAGACTGGTCTTCCAAATATGCTAACACTTTAATAATTAAAGAGAATTATTTCAAGTTCCAAATATTGCTGACATTTAATAATAGAAGAAAATTATTTCATGTAAACAACAAAACAATGGTCAAATAAAACTAGAGGTGATCACAAATTGCAACCTAGATAGGGTCCATTAATTAAAACCCCTCATATAATACATTTCATGATTGGGAGGGAACCCTTTCTTACGTTCGAATGATCTTTCTTCTGGACCATGAAAATCTCATATTCTAATATATATATATATATATATATATATATATATATATATATATATATATATATATATATATATATATATATATATATATATTTGATACAAAAATTAGTATATAGATATATCCACAACGATTCTTGATTCCATACATGCAACCTACTACATTAATTAAATTAAATTAATAGTAACAGTTGGATCCAACCATGAAACCACTCGTGTGCATAGAGTTTGGACATTCTCCTAATCAATGATCAAACAAAAGTGACTGCTCATATTGATATAGATATAGCCCCGCGTACAATCAAATTCAATTGACAGAACAACAAATTTTTCATGGACGAGAATAGAGAACCAAATAATCCACTCTATTGTCCTTTAGCAACCAATTTTTAGACTATTATTTTTCATGTATTAAATGCATGGCAATGAATGGTATCTTTTTCTTAGCTTCATTATTGGGCCCTTGTTGGTTCTTTGTTAATTCAGTGTTTGAGATGACATTTGTTAGGAGAAAAATCGCTTTCAATCCAGAGAGTCATGATTGTACAAGAGAATTTCTTTGTACACGTAGTAACGTTGAGATACATTTTTAAAAACTCCAAAATATTATTGGAATGTGTATATGTGAAAGCATCTTGTGAATTTGAGATATTAGATTAACTCCAAAATATTATTCGAATATGTATATGCGAATGCACCTTGTGAATTTGAGATATTAGATTATTTCAAATATGTAAATTCAAATAAATCTAAAAATAAATAAATTTAATGTGTTCGAATATGCAATTCTAAAAGTATTTTAAATTTTTCGATAAAAACCTGCAAGAAGACTATTAGGTCTACAAATAAATTCTCTTGTACAAAACATATATTTCATTTCTACGGTTCCGTTTACGGTGGTTTGGGCTTCCCCCGACGTATGGAATTGAGCATCGCAGTTCATGGATAATTCGGACGAGGTGTTTCGCCAGGTGGATTTGTACGCAATGACCGAAGTTGTCGGGGAGGCCGGTGCGGCCATAGAAGATTGGGTTGTGTATATTCCGAATAAGGGTGATAGGATTCGCTCGAGGTACGAAGCCCGTTATATCCCATTTTACGACATCTAGTTTCGGGATTTGGGTTTTCGGGTGCCCTTCACCGAGTTCCAGGTGGACGTTTTTCGTCACCTTCGTTTGGCCCTGTCCCAACTCCACCCCAATGCCATAGCTTTCTTGCGGGCGTTTGAGATCGTCTGCGAGTATCTAGAGGTGGGCGCCACTCTCGAGTTGTTCTTCTATATTCTTTGTCTTCAAAGGGGTTCAAAGAAGATTGAAGGGAAAGTTTGGTGGGGATTGGTATCTCTAAAACACCAAAATGGGAAGTTCTCCAAGACGTATCAAGAGTCTGTCCACTTCATTAAGGATAGGTACATACTCCTTCAGTTGATGTTTGAGCAGACATTGCATAATGTACTTCGGACAGTTCTCGGATTGGGAAAAGGATGGGACCTCATGCTTGAACAAAGACGGGGAGCAAAAGCATGTGTTCGTTAGAAAGTTCAGATTCTGGTGGTCGAGGAAGCTGGGTGAAGAGGACCTAATTTCTATGTCTGGGCCAGAGGGGAACTGGGTGAAGAGGACCTGACCAGTTTTGAGAAAATGTTGGCGTTCGTTGCGGGCTTCCCCCATATTCAACGTATGGGGAAAGGGGGAAGTCGCTTCTAGACAAGAACTGAGAGGGGATCTTCGAGCCTGGCTTGATAAACGTCAAAGAGCTCCTTACTTGTGGGGACCCTATGGCTTATTTGGGTAGATGTCTTTCCTTTATTCTTCGCAGGTATTGGCGTGTATTTTGTTTGCTAATCTAGATTTGTTCTTTTTGTTGCAGATAACATGAATCCGGATATGGAACATGTGGCTCGACAGTCTATGAGGAAGAAGGGGAAGGAGGCTGGATCTTCCTCGATAGAGCTGGGGGCAGATCTAGTGACTTGTTCGGGGAAATCATCCATCGGCCCGGCAGCTGGGGCGATGTCCCCACCATGAGAAAGGACAATGGGACGAGATGGATTTAAGTTTGTTTGGAGGGGCCAGGTGCATGTGTCCATGTCGTTGGCCTTTATCGCTGTTCTTCACGTGTTCCTTGGCGTCGAGCTGCATGGTCGGCCAATAGTAACCTGCCCTGAGGGCTTTTCTGGTGAGCGATTTTCCTCCTAGGTGTTGGGCGCTGATGCCTTCATATATCTTTTTCAATATACATGGCACTCTGGCTTCTTCGACGCGTTTAAGTAGAGGGATGGAGAATCCCCTTCTATAGATTTTTTCTTCGAGGATGACATATGAACATGCCCTTCGTCTAATGATGCTCGCTTCTTTGGGATCATCGGGTAGAGTTCCATTTGTGAGGTATTTATAGACTGGCGTCATCCCGGAGGTGCCCTCTTCGATAACGAGTACGTTATGGATGAGGCGTTTTTTCTCGATGCTTGGTCGAGGTAGTATTTCTTGGATCACTGACTTGTTTCCCCCCTTCGTTTTTGTGCTGGCTAGTTTTGACAGAACGTCCACTCGAGTGTTGAGTTCTCGGGGAATATACTTCACGTCGATCAAGACAAACTTCTTCAAGTTTTCCTGTACGAGGTCCCAGTATCCTGAAAGTTGATCGTTCTTCACCTGGTAATCGCCTCGAACCTGGGAGGCCACGAGTTGTGAATCTATGAGGATCTTGACCTCTTTGGCTCCCATATCTTCGGCAAGGCGGAGACCGACAAGAAAGGCTTCGTACTCTGCTTGGTTGTTGGAAGTAGGGAATGATAGGGAGTGGGATACCTCTACGATGATTCCTTCTCCATTTTCCAGAATTGTGTTTGCCCCGCTACCAGTCGAACTTGAGGAAGGTCATTTCGTGGGATATGGGGAAGGTCATTTCTGCTATGAAATCGGAAAGAAATTGGGCTTTGAGGGCCTTTCTGCTCTCATATCTGATATCTAATTCGGATAGCTCCAAGAACCATTTAAGCATTTGTTCGGCCATATCCGGGTGACCCAGCAGTTGCTTGATGGGCTGATCTGTCCGAACTATGATGGTATGTGCTAGGAAATAATGTCGAAGTCGCCTTGCTGTGTTGATCAATGTGGGGGTTATCTTTTTGATCTGTTGGTATCTTATTTCGTGCCCTCGTAGGGATTTACTCGTAGATTGGTTTTTGTCCCTCCGTAGTTTCAGATGAGGGCCGCCTAACTAATTGGCTACGGAAATAGATACAATACTTATTCCTTAATAGGTCGAGATATCACGGAGGTCGATAGGGTTTTCTTGATATGAAGTATGAATTGCTCACAATCCTCGGTCCAATCGAACACAACTTCTTCTAAGCGCTTGAATAATGGGAGCGTGTTGTCGACTTCAAACGAATCGTTACAACAAGGTGAGCATTCTGTTGAGGACTTGAATGGATTTTTTGGATTTTGGAGTGGGTAATTCTGAGAATTCCTGACATTTGTCGGGGTTAGCCTCTATACCACGCTTGGTGAAATAGAAGTTGAGGAACTTCCCATCCCGGACTCTAAAGGTGCATTTCTCGGGGTTGAACCTCATTTTGAATCTTCTGGCTTGATCGAAGACCTTACTAAGGTGTAGGGCATTATCCACTTCCTCTTGGGATTTTACGATCATATCGTCCATATATACTTTGAGCATGTCCCCGATTTTGCCCTTGAAAACTGTGTTCATCATTTGTTGATATGTCGCGTCGACGTTCTTCAGGCCGAAGGGCATCACGTTGTAGTGATACTTGCCTAATTCAGTCATGAAGGTTGTATAAATTTTGTCCGTTTTGGCCATGGGAATCTAGTTATAGCCAGAATAGGCGTTCATAAACGAAAGCAATTTAAAACCTGTAGAATTGTCGACGAGTTTATAAATGTTAAGCAGGGGGTGTGCGTCCTTAGGACATGCCTTATTGAGATCAGAGTAATCAATGCACATGCGCTATTTTCCATTATTATTTTTGACAAGTATAGGGTTGGATAGCCAAGTAGTATATTGGGCTTTCGAAATAAAGTTGGCCTCTAGAAGGTCCCTAACAGCTTGCTCGCCAGCCTTAGTTTCTTCTGGGGACTACTTTCGCTTGTGTTGTGCTACAACCTTAAGAGCGCTATCAATTGTCAGATGGTGACATGCCACCTCTGAATCGAGACCAGGCATTTTCGTTGCACTCCATGCGAAGAGGTCTGTGTTTTCCTTCACACATGTTTTGAGTTGGTTCCGGGCCAATTCTAGAAGGTACGCTCCGATCTTGAATCCTTTGGTGGGGTCATTACCGAGTGGTACAAGCTCTATTTCGCCATTTGGAATTGGTCGCATATGTTTCTTAGCGGATCCATACGAGCTGCTGGGAATAGTTGAGTCTTCCTCGATCATTAGTGATTTACCTTTCCTCTTTCTTCCGGGCCAAGTCCTTGGGTTCCAAGCGGATGTGGAGGTCGATAGCATCGACTCGAGGGAGGGTATCTTGCCATTGTGAGCTTTCAGGAAGATCGACTCTTCCCTTGATATGTGGGTTGGAGATTGATGGAATTCATGCCTTTCGAGGATGCCTCGAAGCATCTTCGGGCTGCCTGAATATCTCTATGCAAGGTTGCCACTTTCCCGCTTACCGTATAGTATTTCATCTTCAGGTGGACTGTGGACAATAATAAATCATCTCGACGAGAGTTGGTCGACCAAAGATACACTGATATAGGGACGGGCAATCAACGACCTATAACTGGATTTTGATCGACCTGTCGGTCTTCCAATGCCAAAGGTCGCAGTCCCGAACTTCCTCGGTCGACCAGGATTCGCCTAACGTCGAAGTTAGCCATTCGGGCGCGCACGAGCATGGGAATATTTACATTGGGGGCACCACCCGATAGCTCATCCTTATAGAATACTAGTGGATGAGACTTGCCTTGAATATTTTCGAGGGTAGCGCACAGATCCGAGCTCGTCTTAACGAGGTCCTCAAACCTCCTATTGATTGATCTGATGGAGTTCTTGGTGAACCCTCCACCAGCGATGACCATGGTCGTGGGGAAGGATTCCTAAGGGCTATGTGCGGTGAAGTACGCCGGAGTGGTATCAAGGTCAGGAAATATGAAGTCTTCTGGCTTGGATATGCTCGTCGTTATAATGACCAATCTCTATCCAAAAAAGTCATTCAATGCTCAAAAAGTCAGAGAATACTCATGCTCGATCAAAACCCTAATTGGTCGATCCTTGATTGATCAATGAGAAAAATTGGAAATCCGATGATCAGAGGTTAATGATTTGATCAAGATAGATCAAATGAGGTGAGTAAAACTCAAACCCTAATTGGTTGCCTCTTGAATCAGATGAAAATTTGATGAAATCCTAATTTTGACCTGTGAATGCTACACCCGATTAATGTTGTCTGAACTGTTAGTTATGCAATGATGCAAATGTAAGGTGGTATATTAGGTCAAAAATTGGGGTATGACAACATGCCACCAGATGTAGCATATACGCTTTAGCGGTATCCTGATACCTCTCTTCCAAGGATGCCTCGACTTTGGGTGGCGCGGAGGCGTAAAGTGTCTAGAGAATAGTCTCCTAGGTGCTTCCAAATGTGACCGATGGGTAGGCTTTTGTACCAAGCCATGGCCTCTTTCCTCGTGGTCGTGGGAAATAGATGGCACTTGATGGCTCCTCGAACTCCTTGGTAATCAAGTAAGGCATTGATTTTTTCGATGTGCTCATCTGGGTCGGTAGTGCCATCGTATTGTTCGAGCCTGTGGGGTTTTTCCAGGTTAGAGGGAATAGGGATGTCCATGATAGCCCGACATAGGGGACCATGGTGATCGTCTTCATCACTTAGATCGGGGAATAGGGAGATAGAGTGGTTGTTTCTTCCATGATGGGGAGAGAGGTCCCTTTCTCATCTTGGTTTGGGTGACGGGGAATGATCGCGGGAGAGATGTGTTTCATTCCTTATTTTCTTGTGTGAAGGAGATCCCCGATTTTTCCGAGGAAGGGTATGTCCCCTTTTCTTGGTAAAAGATTGATCGAGGTGAACTTGATTTCGAGTAGGTCTTCTCGGTGAGGGGCTGCGAAAAATGTTCGTCTTTGGTCTCTGATATAGAGACTATGGACGATTCTTTTCTAGGGCCTCGATCCACTGACCTTGCTGAAGGAGAAGGTTGTTGGTATGATTGAGGAGATTGCGCCGAGAGATGGGTCTGTGTTGGTCGACAATGGAGCCGAGGGATGAGTGGTGACAATGTCGTCAACTTGATTCCTGGATTTCTAGTTATCCAAGATGGAACCTTTGCCGTGAGCATCGTCGGAATCAGGGTAGGCAGTCATTTCGTCCCTGTCTTCTACGAAATCCTCGAGGTGGGGAAGGTTATGATTCCCATCTATTTTTCGAACAGGCGAGAGGACGGTTTTTCCTGAAAGGAATTGATCGTTGTTCTCATCCATCTTGTTGGAAATTTTGAGTTATCTTTGATCTTCTAATTTCTTGGTGAGGAATGAAGATATGGAAGATAGGTTCCCACAGGCGGAGCCACTTATCTGGTTGGTTGATCAGAATTGAAGACGGTCGGAGCAGACGAAGATCCTTCAAGCAATGTTGATAATGAGGAGGGATTGGTGTACCTACAAGGCACTCTGATGCTAAAGTAAGCAAGTGTTCAAGGTAAGAAATTGATACCTTTCCCTCAAAGATATAAGGGTATACATAGTGATTTTAGGAGGATTCTCATTGGTTGCTATATTTGGGTATGGATATGCGGATCCGTGGATATAGTTATCCGAGAAGACTTGGTCCGACCGAGAATTGATGCTCGAAACTAGCCGTTATTGAACCTTAGTTGGTCGTTATGAATTGTGGTGGAGTGACCTTCCTGATAGGTGTTCGGGCAGTCTAGAACAGATATAATATGAATCAAGGAGTTAAATTAAACAGACTATATTGTTATTTTTGTGTGTAAATGTAACAAAGTTAAATCATGTAATAAGCACAAAAACTATTAAGTCACGCCCATAGTAGGGTCACAATAATCAATTTTACTAACAAAGAAACCTCAAAAATACTATAGACTGCAACTTAAAATCAACTGCATATATGTTAAGGCACAAACATGTAGCAGAAGCAGATTAGTCCTTTAACATATACAAAATCATCATATATAATTAATATATAAACTAATAGCATTACCCATACAATTTTAACATAAACTGGTTATAAACATATTTCAGACAGGTTAAATTTGATAATCCAAAAGGCAGTTTTAATAATGACAAGTTATGCAGAGAGATTGAAACAATGAAAGATTTAATAAAGTCATAAACGAATCATAGAATAGAAAAATAGTCAAAAACTGAACTATTAGAGTAATGGCCATACTCATAGAATAAAGAAATACTAACTATCAATAGCATGTTGAGCTAAATTTGAGTTCCTAAGCTTATTGTATACTCTGGCTCGTCCAAAGTCTTCTTCAATTGCAAGCACCTCACATGCCACAATAACATAACTTTTGCAACCTAGTTATGCTAATCTGGTGAAAGTTATCTGCATCATAGTATCAAACATATGATGTGTATATCAAAATGGAATGAGAAACATAAACTAGATAAAATAGAAATTATCAGATAACATGAACATGGATCAACCTATGTTTATAAACCTATATTATAACCGTCACTATATTAACAATTGAAAGAGTAAAATCCAGAGAAAAAGAAGACATGAACATGAAGACAATATTGTTGTTACAATATCAGGAACATCCACAAAAGTGGTTTTTGAATAGTAAAAATCTCAAAAATGAACAAAGAAGTCACAAATTTTGCGCAGAGACGTTATTCATTCATTTTCATATCTAAAAATGATTTGAAAACCATGAGAAATGAACATGCACATGAACATTAAACACAATTTGTGACGTGGAAAATCCATTAACAAACATTTTTACCTCATATGAAATGGCAAGTGTTGGATATGGATGAAGCCTGAGCCTAAGTTATTCATAATACCTGTTTGCTGTGATTTTGATTTCCTACGTTCTAGAATCGCGGCGGAGAAGTCCCTTTTCACCGATTTCATGCAATTCAAACCATGAGACAGAACATCATCAACATCGATTTAGACACAAATAATAGACATTCAAATAATAAAACATAAAACCAACAACATCATAAACAAAAAAAAAATTTGAATAGATGAAGAAGAAATTTAACTCAATAGGCGGTGATATTTTGCTCTGAAGGGTTTATGCGACGAAGAAGAAATCTGAATAAATGAAGAATAAAATGAAAGAGATATTGTAATAGAAAAGTGATATTGATTAAAGTATATGAAAACCCGTGCCAAGAAGAAAATAAAATAATTGGGTAAAGACTTGTTCCAAAGTATAATCAAATGAATTTGAATTTCAGATGACAAGTGTACTAAAGAAAAAATGTGATTGGTTTAGAATTATTGATTTAGTCAATTACTATTGGGGGTATTTTCCACTGAAAAATTAAAATCCAAGAAAGGGTATATTAGGAAATTTGGTGCATGTTTCATTCTTAATTAGAAAGTTGATTAAAAATTATTTTCTTTGTGGTACCGTTCCATTTCAGTTAAACCATAGACTTTATTCTAAAGTACTCCTAAAAGTAAACTCATATAAAGTGGCTTCTTTCGGATGTACTACATGTTTGCAAAGCGAACCTTCCCACTGAATCAACTCGCACAACATCCTTTACTTCAGTAATTACTTCATCATTGAAACCAGAAAGGGTCTCCATGACACTTATTGAAACAAGGACCTGGGAACAAGTTACAAATTTGTTGAAAGCTATAATTTAGTCTATAATTAAGTTTCTCTGAAAAATATTTTCGAAAGAAAAAAATACTCTGAAGTTAAAAAGCAATGAGAGACTTAGATGATTACCGAATTCATAAGGACAACAAAAATGAATGTTAACTCTTTCTTATGAATTCATTTAGGAAGAACTTGTATGAGATTGGTTTTGATTTTGTGTAGAATATAAGGAGAAATTAATATAACACAAGACTACAAAGATATCTAACTTTCTTGATATGTTAAGGAGTGCTTCAGGTGATAATGAAGATTATGTGGATTAAGGACGGACATGTTGATGTTTGTAAGTCAAGCTGGAGCAATGAGAAATTTTATCACCAATCCTTTTTGACAAACTTCAAAAATCATATTATCGATATCAATTCGAAAAGCTGAATGAGTTGTTTTCATTATTACAGGTTAAAGTATCTCATGGAAGACTTCACTTTACATAACATGGTGAGAATTATTGTGTTTTATAACATATATGTTTTGTATTTTCTTGATACTACGGAGCATTGAATGGTTAGTTAAAATGTTTGATAAATGCCTCTTAGAACTTTGGCTTGTTGGAATAAAATTTCATGGGCTTGTTTAGAGGAGGTTTACAGCCTCCACAATTTAAATAATTTTTCAATTTTTTCTAAGTTGTCTCCTATGTGGCATGCCACGTCAGCTTCTGTCAATAAGAATTGACGACAAGGACCAAAATTGTGGATGAAAAAATTTATGAAAACCATTGTTTGAAGAAAAATTTTAAAAGGAGTAAAAACAAAGTTTGATATTTTTTTTTAATAAAAAAGAATATATTAATTCAAAAAAATCATATAAATACATTGCGATCTCATGGATCGAGCCTGCAAACTATGACAAAAAAATTAAGACCAAACCCTATAGCATCAGTGTTGCTATACGCTTTCTAAGCCTACTCGTATACCAAACCTCTATTGATAATATTATCAATGATTTCATTAGCTATATTTCTATTCATATTATTCTTGAAAACTTCATTGTTACTATAGACCCACACCTCATAAAATGTTTCAGTGAAAGCTAATTTTAAAAGACTAGCTTCCCATCCTTTCTTTCCAGTTTCTTGAATAGTCGATTTGAGTTTTCTTCTTAGTTTTTAGGCTCATGAGCAACATCAACCCATTTAAGGACTTGTTCCTAAATGGATTTTGTATGTTTACTATCAAAAAAACAGATGGGTAATAGTTTCTTCATATTCCTTATATAAACTATATTGACTCTTTAATCATTCTAAATCTTTTCAGCCTATCTTTTGTGGCCAATTTACCATGACACATCGATGATAAACTTATTTATAGGGATAAAAATTTATATTCTTTTCTATATTATCGTATTCTTTTCTATATCAACTCCTTGTACTCTTTTTAATTAATTAATTTTGCTTGTAAAAAAAATCCTTTTCATATCAACATTTGTTTAATCAATTTGATATTAGAGATTAACATTTTATGTTCCTAAACATTGCTTTTGTCTTTTCTTTTTTTTAAGTTACTTTAACTTCTTAATTTTTCTCATTTTAATTTTTAAATTTTTGACGAAAGTTCCCAGAGAAAGTCTATTGGTTTTTCTAATTTAACCTATAATATCTTGAGTGGCCAAAATAATGATATTTGTTTCGAGTGGTCACAAGGTTGGTATTTCCCTAAGTGCGTTGAACTTCAATTACAATCTATTTATTAGGAAACATGTTTGCACACATTGACATTTCCAACCCATAATTCATTTTTCTATTTTTTTTTAAATAGATTACAAAAACTGATTGACCCAAATTCATTACATCCTGAGATCAGAATCTTTATAAAAAATAAATAAATGATTTTTTATAATTATTTTAAAAATACAATTTTTTAAAATTTAATTTTTATAAATTAAAAGCCTAATTTTAATGTCTATACCATAAATAAATTTTTATTGATGATTAAAACATGTCTAAATTATATAATATTTCAAAATGATATATCTCAAAAATGACTTTTGTAAAAAATATTTAAATAATTTCAATTTTAAGTAATTTTTTTTTCAAAATTTAAATATTAATAAAAATTATAATATAAAATGTTTAAACTAATATTTTTTTAAAAATTATTTAAACCAATTTTTCATTTAAAATATTTAAAAAAAATATTTATATAATTTTAAAAAAAATGTATTATACTATAAAATTATTTAAAAAACTAAATTAAAAATCTAGTACAGCCTATAAATGTTCAATTATATTCTAAATTGATAAAATAAGGTTTTTCCTAATTTTCCATAATATTCTAAATTGACAAAATAAGGTTTTTTAAACTTTTCGACATTACCCTTTTTCTAGTTCATCTTGTTATTTATCATTTCATTATTGGTTTAGTCAAATATCTATAAAACTGTATCTCCCACTCTACAAATTAGGTTGGAATATTTTAGATGGCAAATTTTATAGGACCAGTATCTCACATCCCCCCGTACCATGCATAATAAATGGACCTAAAAGAATCAACCAAATTAGGTTGGAATTTTTTAGATGGCAAAAATATGAAAAATGGCCGAATTAGGTTGAAACTTTTTAGATGGCAAACTATGAAGAAAAAAAATATAACTTAATTTTATATATTCAATGTGTTCGTTGGTAAAGTGGTTATTTTAATGAAGAATTTTTGTGTTGTAACATATATAAAATTTTATTTTTAGACACGTCAACAATAATAAAATAAATTATTATAAATGAAAGATAAATTTTAAATTTATTGAAATTTTATTTTTTTTAGTTGAATGTATGGATGGTTATAATTATAAAGGAGAGAGAAAATTTTAAATTTATATTTTAGTTAATTGTATATAAATCTACTTTTGCATGAGTGTGTCTACTTAAAAAAAATTCTCTATTTTAATTGTGTTTTCTGTAAGATTGTTAGTTCAATCCTTCAATTACACTGTTTTGCTTCAAAAAGTAGAAAGATATAAAATACAATTCTTTTAGTAATACTACTCATTTATAAAATGTATTTAAATATATCTTATATTAGAAATTATATTTTATACTAATTTTTTTAAAAGATTTACAAAATTTTGATGTAGCCAAGGCCACCTTTAGAGCTGTTAAAATAGGTCGGCCAGTCCATATCGGCTGGTTCACCCGATCTGAAAAATTAAAGGGTTTGAGTGTTTAAATTAGAGTTCGTATTTTTAAGGGTCTTTTTAGCTCAGTTCTAAAATATCCGCTATCCATTAGGGTTAGCCCATATGGGACATGGATAGTTCATTAGACCCGCATTGCTATAGAATTTTAAAAAACTATATTATTTTTATATTATGTTACTACAAAATAACATATTAATTTTTCTCACTTCACTAGATTTTTTCTCGTATTCTATTAGTTTCTCTTATGTTAAATATTTTTAGTATTATTTTCTATAATTTAGATATATATTATATTTAAAAACACATTATAATATTTGTAAAAGATAATATAGAATTTAAAAATGTATTATATTTAAAATAATATAACTTTTTATTTTATTTATAGTCAATATTATGGATTTTTTACTTTAACTTTTTTAGTTAAAAAATTTCATTTAAGATCGGGCAGCCCTAAATCCATCTAAAGCCGGACTCGGATTGTTATTTTGAGACCCATATTACAATAGGATTTTTTTAACTGATTCTTAAAAGGCCCAGATCCATGAAGACCGACTTTAAATGAACCGGATAGCTCATTTTAACCGCTCTAATCACCCCTATCCTAAGGGGATTGCCCACCTGTCTATGGCAAAACTCATTGTATATTCAAATATTCAAACTTGCATTGGATGCACTAAATTTTAGAGGGTAGCTATACTTACACCCAAGTATATATACACCGTATAAAGTACAATCGGTTTATTTGTGTTCGACCAAAATAAAAGATAATAATAAATCATTCTAAATATATAAAACTGTATATTATTACGATGTGGATGTTATATTGAGTATAAGAATAATATTTCCTATAATTTTACCATCACATTTATCTCCGTATAATAATATTCTATTCCATGTATTTTTTATTTATTTGAGGTGTTTGTTTTACGATATAAAAAAATTATTTTTAAAAGTATTTTTTTCAAAAATAAACATTATAAAGAATAAATTTTTATAAAATGTTTTTGGAAAGTATCTTAAAATTCTTGAAATCTTTAATTTTCATAATTTTTTTAACTATTAATATGTTATAATAGCTTAAATACAATTTTAATCTCATATTTTGTTAACATTCATAAGTTGACTTGCAATACTTACTGTTGACTTACAATACTTATTGTAAAGATAATATTTGCTCTATGCTCCATTTTTAGAACAAACTTAATCACACCAAACTTCACACCCACCCTATAAATTCCAACCCATCATGCCATGCAAAAAAATCAGAGATAACTCAACAACCATTCTCTCTAAAAAGAAATGGACTCAATCATTGAAAAACAAAACAAGTCCATTGTTGAAACTCTCTACAAAGCATTATTAGGCCAAGCAGCAATGGAATTCCAAATGGTAGCAAAATTGCTAGCAAGTGATCTTGAGTATTGGTTCCATGGTCCACCAAAATGTCAACACATGATGAAGGTGTTAACCGGTGAAATCGATCACAAAAAAGGGTTCAAATTTGAGCCAAGAAGTGTGACATCAATTGGTGATTGTGTTATAGTTGAAGGTTGGGAAGGACAAGCCTATTGGGTTCATGTTTGGACATTGAAAAATGGGTTGATTACACAATTTAGAGAGTATTTTAATACATGGCTTGTTGTGAGAGATTTGAGGCCATTGAGATGGGAACAAGATGATCATCATAAGCATGATAGTATGATGACATTGTGGAGAAGTCAACCTCGTGATCTTTATCGTAGGTCACTTCCTGGACTTGTGTTAGCCATTTAGAACACATGACAAAGTTTGTTTCTTGTGTTTTATTTGGTTGTTTTAAGGTAATGTTTTGTACATTTAAGGATTGTAAACATCATTTTCATGTCTTATGGTTAATGGTTATGTGAAGTTATCACCAAATTGGAATGAATAAGCGGTAAAAGACGACGTTATTTCTTAATTCCTTTCATTTTTTGTTTTTCTCATAATGTCTTGAAAGCTAAATTTGTTTATAGTAGTGAGTGATGAAGTAAATATTTTTTATTGAGCTAATTAAATATTTCATGTATCTAAATAAAAAGAATTGAGAAAAACAGATTGATCTCTTTTCTTAAAATGAATAAATTTGAACATGCCAGAGGTTTTTAAGAATGATGGCTCTCTCTCTCTTAGTTTTTAGGTGTGATATTTGTACATCTTATATCTTATACCGTATTGACACCGAATCATATTTTACGGATAATACATTCAGGTTTACTATATTGACACCATGTCTTACATATACAGTCATAACTTCTAAAAAATTAAAAAAATATTAATAGAAGTTTCTTCTCTCTCTTTTTGGTCAAAGATACATATGATAATGTGGGGTTTAGTTTTTATATATTTCTTTCTTTTTCTTTACTTTTCCTTTGTTACTTCATCTTCTCTTTTTTTTTTTTTTTTTACCATTCTCTCTGTCATTCTTCCACCATTTATTTCTTTGCACATCTAACTATACTCCAATCAAATGTAGAAAATAATTATTACACTACGTAAACAAAATCTTTAGACATCGTTTTTTTAAGTTTTAGACACCGTTATAAAACGCTGTCTAATCCTACATTGTTATAGATTTAGACAGCACTTTTTTTAATGTAAAAGCACTGTCTAACGTTGTTTTTAAGCAGCACTTTTTTTCATTAGTGCTGTCTGAAGTCTCGCTTAGGCAGCGCTTTTTTATTCATAAATGTTGTCTGTTGCACCCCCTCCCTTAGACGGCGCTTTTACTTTAAAACACACAAAAAAAAGTGTTTTTAGTACTAAAAGTAAGAGAATTACCATGTATGTTAACAAAAAAATGGAAGGAAGTGTCGTACAAGCAGTGAAGATTCCTTCAGTGCAGCAACAATAAATAATTGGTCCCATGTGAGCTTCTTTGTTTTTCTATAAGAGGCAAACACTTGTATAGGAACTGCATGAACAGTTTTATTAGGAATTGCATGAAAGCATAATCAAAATACACAACCAAATCTATGGACAAATTACAACAATAACTGTACAATTAAAAAGTAGCAAAGACAAAAATAACTCAACAACAACTCTAATAATAAACACGTATGCAGATATAAGTCTACGTGCACTACTTAGATATTGCTTTTAAAACAAATTAAATAACAATTATCATTCTGCCAAAACTTGATTCCGTGTTTTATATAAAGAAAACTGATTATTATTCTAGAAAAGAACTACTTTGTTAATATTATTAGAGTAAGGATACTATCATTGTTTATATCACGAGGATTTAGTCTATACATCGAAAGTGTTCTTACCAAAGAAAGCATCCATATCAATTCAAATCACTAATCATGTTTCCTATTATGAACTTTAACAACGGTTCGATTTTAAAAGCCCAATTGCATTGATAAATATGAGCACTTCCTCTATCATGTTTCAAAAGATGAAACACGATTATCATTATCCAACAGTTACGATGTAATTTCTCACTAGAAATGAATATCTAAACAAGGACCATGCTGCCAATTCACTTTTATCAATAATTCACAACAATGGATTCTTCGCAACTTCATTCATATAAGCAAAACTCACAAGTCCAAGAATCTAGTAACAGAATATCTACCTTCAACTAGAATCTCCTATTAAATATAACATGACCCAAGTCCTTCCATATTTCATACAAATGTACTCGTTCGCAACAAGCACTTTTATTTTCAAGCTTGGATAAAACACCCAAATAAATATGCTACGTAAGTAACCCAATAACAAAGACACTACAAAATAACCTCAAACAATGCACTTTCATATCAAACTAGAATTACTAACAAAACTTATCACTTACCAAACCCTTCCTTGTTCCTTCCGACGAGACTCAAAAATACTTATCGGTTGGTAGATTTTCATCATCAAATAATACTCCACCTTCAAAATCAACACAAAAATTCACCAACTTATCTAAACAAATAAGTCAATAACATAAGGTTAAATTAATCACTAACGGAACCATAGAAAATATAGAAAATATTCAACCATAGCTCAGAAAGTGGGGACGATGAAGAGGAAAAATAGCTCAGAAAGATAATGAAAGAGAGAGGAAGTAGGGATTCGCAGAAAAGAATGAAAGAAAATTAGGGATTTTGTTTTATTTTTTAAAAAATTAAAAGATTTAGGCGCTTTTCAAAGGTCGATGTCTAAGGAGGTATCTAGCTTTTCAAAAGCGTTGTCTAAGGGGTCTCTAGCAGCTTTCTTAATAACCTTAGGCAACGCGTTTGCAAACGTCTAAGGAGGGTCTTTTAGCAGCACTTTCACGAAACGCTTTCTAAAGGGTGTCTTAAGCAGCGCTTTTTAGAAGCACTGTCTAAAGGTAGCCCTTAGACAACGCTTTTGTTGAAACTATAGTAAAAATTTCCGTGTGTTTTTTTTCTTTAGATTATGGCAGCGCTTTCAGTTAAAAGCGTTGTCTAAAGTGCAATATCTTTGTTCAATTTTGGTGTAGTGTCATGTCAAAAAGCAATTATTTGGCATCATTATGTAATTAAGATGAAGATTTAATTCGATAACTTCTATAATTCATTATAGTTTCATCTCTAAAATGATATCAACCTTCTTTTTTTTCCTCATATTTTTCGTTCTTTATAATATAAGATGAATAAAGAATGTTATACGCTTGCATTTATGTCTAGACTTTTATTAGCCAATATATACATATGTTTATTCAAGTTGATACATACCATTAATCAATATTATTTAATGTTAATTGATTTCATGTAATTATTTATGATTATTCATTAATCATATTTTTAACACTATTAACCAATTCATTAATTTCACACCATTAAAAAAATTTGGTGGTGCAGGTTTTTCTGGTGAAAGTCACTTTTGACATTGTGCATAATTGTAAATGTTGTACTAAACTTTTTGGTGAATATAATGTATAAAATATGGTTAATATATTTCACAATAGAATACTAAGGAATAAAGTAAAGTTGATTAATTCACTGCTAATAGTTGATTAATAAAGTTTAAAGTTAAGTTAAATTATTGAAAATTCTTAATAATTCAAATGCATTGTGGAAGTTTTTGGGATCGTTTCGTCGAACATAACTTTTTTGAAAAGCACTTCTGGAAATCTAGAAGAAAAAAACAAAATTTCAAAGAAGAAATTGATTACCCAGTTTGAGGAAATCGATTTCCACATAAAAATTCAGTTTTTCGTTTTAGTTGAGGAAATTGATTATCCCCATTTGGAAAATTAATTTCCTCCCTGTGCTTTGTGCTTTTTAGTTGTTTTTTTGGGCCTATTTTGGTTCCAAGGTGTATGTTTGTATCCAATAAGTATTCCCTCATATAATGTTTAAAAAACTAATGCCATAATAACTTTTATCCTGAATCTCTCTCTCTCTCTCTCTCTCTCTCTCTCTCTCTCTCACACACACACACACACACACACTCTTAATTCTCCAAAATTAACTTTACTACATCTTCTCCAATTAACCATATTTCACTGTTGATTCACCATACAAGCTTTGTGCTTGTTACAATATTTAGTATCTGAGTCTAGTTCTGATCCATAAATTCGCTGCAAAGATGACTACAGTTTCCAATGATCGAGTCTCCACCAATATTTCAACCCTTGATTAAAAGAACTATGTTAAATGGTGCAAACAAATGAAAATTTTGTTTGGATATCAAGACGTTCTTTAAGTGGTTAACATTGGTGATACACCAATTAGGGTAGAAGCTACAGATGCTCATAATGTTGCATTCAAATAATAGAAGAAGAAATACTACAAGGTACTCTTCTTGATGCATTCTTCGTCGACAATGACAACTTCAAAAAGCGTGGCGATTGCGATGAAAGCAAGCATGAGAGATCTTGAAGGGATGATATAGCAAAGGTGATGAGGTTACAAACTCACAAACAACAGTTTGAGTTGGTGAAAATGGAAGAGAAGGTTCAATCAACGATTACGTAACACGACATGTTTGGTGAACCAAATGAAATCTTGCATCGAAATTTCTTCGAGAAAAATGATGTATCAAAGATCTTATGTTCTTTAACGTCAAGATTTAACAACATTGTGGTTGCAATATAAGAATCAAAAGCCCTTCCAACATTGAGAAAGGAGGAGCTTCAAAGCTCGCTGAGGCTGAACAAAGAATGGATGAAAGGGAAATGACAAAGCTAAAACAGATTGTGTTGCAAAAATGGTTCAATGAGAAGAGTAATGATCAAAGGAAAATGGTCTTCAAACGGAAGACAAATTTCCAAATTTTGGTGGAAAAGGTCCACAAAATTTGAAGGATTCGATGGGCAAAGAGGTGAAAGCATCTTCAAAGGTAGTGGTCAAGGCAACTACACCAAGAAGTTTAACAAGAGTAATGTGAAGTGTTACAATTATAATAGACTTGGTCATTTCGCAAAATAATGTAATGCATAATCAAGGAAAATAAAATTTATGAGGATAAGGTTGCTCGACATGAGGTGGATGATGATAACATGCTTCTAGTCATGATCATAGAGGAGAATTATAGCAAGAAAAGCTTCTAGCAAGCACTTGAAAATGATGTTGAAACGCGCTCGAGCAAAATATAAACAGTTCAAGATGGAGTCCAAGAAAGTGATGAGTGGTACTTGGTTTCGGTTGTTTGACCTATATTACAGGTGGAAAGGATTGGTTTATCAAAATCAATCAATACATGAAGAATAAGGTGAAATTCGCGAATGACACCGCTTTAACGGCTGACGGAGTCGGTGATGTTTTGATCATGAGAAAGGATGAAGGTCATTCCTTGACCAAATATGTGCTTTACTTTACTGGAAGTAAATTTAATCTCTTAATTATTGGACAATTACTTGAGAAGAATTACATGATTAGCATGGAAATCAAGATTTTGCGCGTTTTGGATCGAAACGGGGTTTTAGTCCTCAAAGCACCCATGGACGCAATCGAACCTTTAGGATATAGTTAAAAGTTATGGAGCACATGTGTCTTTCTACAGCGGCAAGTCGTGATGAGTGATTATGGCATTACCATATTTGACATCACCTTAAGGTGGTGTACTACGACGTGTGTGGTCCAATGCAAGTCGACTCATATGGAGAGAATATGTATTTTGTCACATTTATTGATGATTTTAGTAGGAAACTGTGGACATACGTAATCAACATGAAGGATGAGGTATTTTATGTGTTTAAGAAGTTCATGTCCATTGTTGAGCGGTAAAGTGGGAATAAAATCAAAATTTTGAAAACAGATGGTGGAGGTGAGTATGCCTCGAATGAGTTTGGGAACTATTGTGATGATAAGGGTATATAGTGCATGAGGTTTTGCCACCCTATACGCCTCACCAAAATGATGTTGTCGAGAGAAAAAATATTTCGATAATGAACATGTTTCATAGCACATTGAAGGGAAAAATCTCACCGAAAGAACTATGAGGAGAACTTGGTTTGGATTTAAACCAAGTTTAAGTCATTCGAAAGTTTTTGGTTCGGTAGCATTTCGATATATTTCTGGTCAATTCGAAAGAAGTTGGATGACAAAGGAGAAACAATGTTGCTTGTTGGTTATCATCCCATTTGAGGTTATAAATTGTTTGATGTAATAAGCAAGAATATTGTAATAAGCTGAGATATGGTAGTGGATGCGATAAGGCTACTTGACAGTAGAAAAAAGGCCATGACAGGTGTTGGAATCGATTTCCTATATGAGGGTAATTGATTTTCATCACGATTTTTACATACAGAAGCTCTTGGAACTGGTTTTTCATAAGGGTAAATCGATTCCCCACTTTATGGAAATCAATTTTCACATGGAAATGCATAATATCTAGATTTTGGTCCCATACCCAATAGAAATCAAAATGGTGAATCCAGAGATGACTAACTAGGCAAAGAGGTTTTCCTCAGAGACTCTGAGATTGTGAAGTATTCCATGATAATGAGAGAAATAATGATTGCGATCTTATTTACTTTTCTCTTAAGGTAGAATCTAAGCCCGTGAGCACGAAGGAGCCATTAAGGGATCCAAAGTGGGTGTGCGATAAAAGATGAACTAAAATCGATTGAGAAAACAATACTTGGGATCCGTTAATCTACCGAACGAAAGAATCTAATAGGAGTGAGATGGGTCTATAAAGTGAAGGAAAACCCAAAAGGCGGAATTGTCAAGCATAAGGCTCGACTAGTAGCGAAAGGATTTTAGAAAAGAGAATGTATAAATTATGATGAGATGTTTGCACCTGTAGCTAGAATAGAAACCATACGACTGGTTATTAGTATATGTGGACGACTAATTGATCACGGGTATCAATGAAGTGAGTATTTCTAAGTTCAAGAGTAAACTTATGGAGGAGTTTGAAAAGTGTGACCTTGGAATCATGACTTACTTTCTTGGCATATAGTTCAACAAGTTAAAATTGGGAATTCTCATGCATCAAAGAAAATATACTCTTGATGTAGCATTGCAATGCTGCCAATACACCTGTTGAAGCAAGGTTACAGCTTTCCAAAAGTTATGATGAACGGAATTTGGATCCAACGCAATATAGAAGGTTGATTGGATCATTACATTACTTGTGCAATACCCGACCAAATTTGGCATTTAGTGTCGGTATTGCAAGTAGATTCATGAAGAGACTAAAGGTGTCTCACTTGGAAGTAGTTAAGGGAATTCTAATATGCATAAAAAGAACTCTTGGCTATGGAATTATCTTTCCCGCAACTCATACGGGAATAAAATATGAGTTGCTCAGTTAAACAGAATCCAATTGGTGTGGTGATAAGGACGATCGAAAGTCTATGGTTGGTTATGTCTTTATGTTCGGAGGATATTCAATATCTTGGTATTCTAAAAAGGAACCTATGGTGGAACTCTCTTCTTGTAAGGCTGAGTATATCACTACATCATTCTGTGCGTGTCAGGCTGTGTGGCTTATGAATCTGCCGGAAAAGCTGGGTAGCTAGGTTGAAGAAGCTGTCACACTCTTAGTTGATAATGTTTCAGCCATTAATCTTGAAACGAATCCCATAGCACATGGGAAGACCAATGATATCGATATGATGTTTCATTACTTGAGAGATCTGGTTTGTGCAAGCTAGTTAAGATTAAGATATTATTGAAGCAAAGAACAAGGTGCGGATTTGTTAACGAAAGTTGTAACAAATGTGGTGTTCAAGAAGATTATGATGAGTTTGGGAATGAAAAACTTGAAGCATATGAATTAAGGTGGTGTATTAAAAGTTCTTGATAATTCAAATGCATTGTGGAAGCTTATGGGATAGTTTCATCGGAAACAAATTATTTGGAAAACACTTCTGGTAATCTGGAAAAAAAAAGTTTCGAAGAGGAAATTGATTACCCAATTTGGGGAAATCGATTTCCACATGAAAATTAATTTTCCAAATTCATTTTATTTAAGGAAATTGATTACCCCCTTTTGGAAAATCAATTTCCTCCCCCATGTTTTATGTTCTTTAGTTGTTTTTTGGGCCTGTTTTGGTTCCAAGGTGTATGCTTGTATCCTATAAATACTGAAGGATGAAAAACACATGAAAGGGGATTTGAATTGGGGTTTTCAAATAAAATAAAATAAACACGATTATTTTTATCCTGGTACGTTTGAACTCAAACTACTCCAGTCCATCCGTCAAGGTGATTTGCCTCTCTCAATGAGGTCTTAATCCACTAATCAGAACTCAATTATAATTCACTAAGACCACTTCCTTAGTCTTCTCAAGAACACCACAACTTGGTTTCTCAAGGAATTACAATTCACTAAAATAACTATTTTAGTCTTCTTAAGAACACCACAACTTGGTTTCTCAAGGAATACAATTCACAGACAATTACAAGTGATGTGTTTTACGATGCTTCTAAAAAGATATATCACAACCATGATTTTTACACACAATATTTCAGCACTTATGAACTAATAAATATGAACGATTTGAGATTTTTCTCTTGTTGTATGTGAGTGTGGAGATCTGTATCGTTTTCTTCATGGATGGATCCTTATATAGACGTTCATAGAAGTTATCCGTTTGAGACATCTTAAGTTGTATATGGAATGATGATAATTGGAATTGATTGTTCTTTCCATAAAGACGAGATCCTATTGGAAGTTAACCGTTTCTTCAAATCTTCATTCAATGAATGGTAACGCATCAGAACATTGCAGTCAGAACATGGATATCAGAGTTTGTAGAGCAGTTTGGTGCTTTCAGAAGTTTGGCTTGAATTCTTGATGTCTTTATTAGAAGATGATGTAGCAGAGCTTTAAGATTTCTTAGATTAGCTTACAAGATTTACATCAGAGTTTGGTGCAGCCTTTGGTGCTATTAGAAGTTTATCAGAACTTCATTTTGAGCGTGAATCTTCTAACGCATCAGAACTTCTGTATAGGTCAGAGTCTTCTAACACTATCAGAACTTCGCTTAGATCAGAGTATTTTTTGGACATCAGAACTTCTCTTCTTCTACTGTCATCAGAACCTTTGGTCTTCTGCTGTCATCAGAACTTTTGTTCTTCTACCGTCATCAGAACTTCTGTAAGTTAAGATCAAAAACTTCTTTTCTTTTCAAGGTCAGAACTTTATCTGCATACTCTATTAAACAAAATTAGGAGACAACAATATTTCATACAAAATATTTATTTAATGGGGTCAGAACATAATTGTCATCAACAGTACGTGTTATCATCAAAACATCTAAGATTGGTGTAGAACCAAACTATATTCTAACAATCTCCCCCTTTTTGATGATGACAAAACAAAAATATTTTTACAAAGAGAGGTCTCCCCCTGAATTTAATATTCATATAAATTTAGAGAACATTGCACTTCCCTGATGTTTCTTCCAGAGTATGATGACAGTTCCAAGTTGATTTCCAGAAGTTGATTTCATGTTTTAATCTTTAGACACAAATGAAATCAAGGATGATATTGGAATGTTTGAGACTTAGTCTACCAATAACTATGATGTTCAAAATATCATACGTTCTCCCCCTTTTTGTCATAAATCAAAAAGAAACTTAGCACAGAAGATAACAAATGAATTTGAAGAGATGAGAGTTTAAAGAGAGGAATAATTTCTTGAAATCATGTAATTTAGATATTTTAATGCAGACATTAATAAAAACATGATGATTGCTTGTAAGGGAGGTAGCAGAAGATATGATGAACAGTTACCAAAGTAACCAACGCCTCAAGTTAGCAACTCAAATGTTTCACTCTATTAGAGTTTGAACATGTGTTCATCTTCTAAGAGTGAATTTAACGATTAAGATTGACAGGTGTTGTTCTGGTGAACTGCATGCTTCTATCTTTATTTGAGTCATCTCTCATATCTTCTGATAGATTATGATTCATTTAACCTTCTCACTTCTGAAGGACAATTGATTAGAAGTTCACAGAGAATAGTATTCTACCAGTTAAGCAAAAAAAAAATAATCTTTTCATTTTGGGCATAATTCCATACTGAGATGTTTTAGAATGAAATTGAACCTATCTTCAGCAAGGGGTTTTGTGAATATATCAGCCCATTGATGGTCAAATTTTAAAGAAAGAATCCCCTTCTGAATATAGTCCCTAATGAAATGATGTTTAATTTCTATGTGCTTAGCTCTAGAATGTAAAATAGGATTTTTAGATAAACAAATAGCATAAGTGTTATCACGGAGGATAGGAATGTTAATCTCAAATATCTGAAAGTCCTCAAGTTGACTTTTCATCCAGAGCATCTGAGTACTACATCCAACTGCAGCTATATATTCTGCTTCTACAGTTGATAGTGCAATAGTGGATTGTCTTTTGATGGACCAAGATATCAGATTTTCTCCCAGAAAATGGTAGCTTCTAGAAATGCTTTTCCTTTCTATTCTGTCTCCAACAAAGTCATCATCATAGTATCCTACAAGTTTGTATTCTCTGTATTTTCGGTAAAATAGACCAAGATTAGTAGTAACTTTCAGCTACTTGAGAATTTGCTTAACAGCAGTTAAGTGAGTTTCTCTAGGATCTGATTGGAATCTAAAATAGAGACAAACACTATATAAAATATCAGGTCTTGAAGCAGTTAAATTTAAGAGAGAGCCAATCATACCTCTGTATATCTTCTGATCTACTTTCTTACTTACCTCATCCTTCTCCAAGATACATGTGGGATGCATAGGGGTTTTAGAGGGTTTGCTATCTGACATGTCAAATTTCTTCAGAAGTTCTTTAACATACTTACTCTGATGTATGTAATTTGCTTCTGAGGTCTGATGTATTTAAATTCCCATAAAGAATTTGAGTTCGTCCATGAGACTCATTTCAAACTATGCCTACATAGACTTAGCAAACTCTCTCCCGAGGGAAGATTTAGTAGAACCAAAAATTATGTCATCAACATAAATTTGACATATTAGAATATCATTTTAAATGTCTTACGAAATAAGGTTGTGTCCACTTTCCGGTAAAATCTTTTCTAATAAAAATTACTTAGTCTTTCATACCAAGCTCTAGGAGCTTGTTTAAGACCATACAAAGATTTTTTGAGTTTGTAAACAAATTCTGGATGTTTTGAGTTTTCAAAGCCAGGGGTTGATGGACATAAACTTATTCATCAATGTAACCATTTAGAAATGCACTTTTTACATCCATCTGATAAAGTGTGATATTGTGATTAACAGATATGAAACTAAAAGTCTGATAGATTCTAACCTGGCGACTGGAGCAAAGGTTTCTGTATAGTCTATCCCTTCTTGTTGACTATAACCTTGTGCTACCAATCGACCTTTGTTTTTGACTACTTCTCCTTGTTCACTCAGCTTGTTTCTGAAGACCCACTTGGTTCCAATAATGTTGAAACCTTTTGGTTTGGGCATAAGATCCTACACGTCATTTCTGGTGAATTGATTTAGTTCTTCTTACATTACAATGATCCAATTATTATCTTGAAGAGCTTCATCTATAGAAGTTGGTTCAGTCAGGGACACAAGACCCATGAGAGATTCTTCAGAGTTTTTGAATATGGATCTAGTTCTGATTGGATCATCTTTCTTTCCCATAATCATTTCTTTAGGATGAGTTAAGCTGCTTCTGGATGGCTTTTTCTGGATGAGTTCTTCAGAAGTTCTATTTTTACGTTCTACAACTCCATTTTGTTGTGGAGTTCTAGGACAAGAAAAATCATGAGAAATACCATTTTTATTAAAGAAATTTTCAAAGTCTTTGTTTTCAAATTCACCACCATGATCACTTATGACTTTTACTATTCTAAACTCTTTTTCATTTTCGACTACATTACAGAAGTTAGGAAACACGGAATGTGACTCATCCTTGTGTCTTAAGAATTTTATCCATGTTCATCTGCTATAGTCATCTAAGATCACCAACCCATACTTCTTGCCACTAATGGATGCAGATTTCACTGGTCCAAATAGATCAATATGCAGAAGTTCTAATGGCCTAGAGGTAGAAACAACATTTTTTATTTAAAGGGAGGTTTTGAAATTTTGCCTTTTTGACAAGCTTCACAAAGAGCATCTGAGCTGAACTTCAAATTAGGAAGTCCTCTGACTAGATTGAGTTTGTTAATTTAAGATATTCTTCTCATACTAACATGCCCCAATCGTCTGTGCCAGGCCCATTGCTCATTGTCCACTGACATAAGACATTTAACATTCTGACTTTTAAGTTCAAAAAGTTTGATTTTATAAATGTTGTTTTTCCTTTTGCCATTAAAGAGGATTGTTCCATCTTTCTGACTAACAATTTTACAAGACTTTTGATTAAAGATAATATCATAATTGTTATCAGTTAATTGACTTATGGATAATGATTATGCATTAATTCATCTACTAATGAACATTTATAATAGAAGGTAAAGAACGTACCAATAGTTCGAGCCAATTATTTTACCCTTTTGGTTGCCTCCGAAACCTATGTAACCTCCAGCTTTAAGTTCCAGACTTTGGAACATATGCTTTCTTCCCGTCATGTGTCGAGAGCATCCAGAGTCCAGGTTATCCTTAGGTACCCATATCTTTTGGGTCCTTTTTGGTTAGATTTTCCAAAGTTCTATTTGAACTTAGGTCATACATGATTTTGCATAATATGATTCACTAGTATATTTTATGTCATGTGAATGACCATAAGTGAAGTGTGATTTGAGGTGTGTATTTAATGAACATATCATCTACTCCATAATATGGTTTCTCATCTTTAGAAGGAACATACCCTAAGCCTTTTATTTTATTTCTACTTACTTTATAGATCATTGAAGCTATTTTTCTTCTACCTATGCTTTTAGCAGGAAATTCTTGAAAACCAATATCATATTCTTTCGAATATTATCGTGTTACTCGAACTTCAAAGGTTTTCCTTGAGCTTTTGAAGATTTTATTTAAAAATAGAGTTTTCAATTTTTAGTTCTGAAATAATTTCCTTAAGCTCAGAATTTTTTGTTTCAAGTTTCTTAGTATCTTCTGAATCAGATACAAGATTTCGTTCAGATTCTTGTATTTGATTTTAAGCTTCTGATAGTTTTCAAGTATTTCAGATAAGCTTTCTGCTAATTCAGCTCTAGAAAAATTAACAGAAAAATTTGGAAATACCTCTTTCATCTTCTGAGTCCGACGAAGCTTTAGAAGAATCTGAGTCATCCCATGTTTCCATAAGACTTTTTCTTTTCTTTGTTAAACCTTCTCTTTGGCTTATCTTTCAGAAGTTTAGGACAATCACTTTTATAGTGACCAAGTTCATTACATTCGTAGCATAAACTTTGCTTCTTGACTTTCTGTGTCCAGAGGATGGATCAAAGAAGTTTCTAGATCTTTTGGAATTTTTGAACTTCCTATGTCTATTCTTCCAGAGTTGTTGAAATCTCATGGAGAGTAGAGATAGCTCATCATCTTCTGACGAAGATCCTCCAGAGTCTTCTTCTTCTGCCTGAAAAGCTTTATAGTCATATTTTTTGTTAGATTTAAGAGCAATATTCTTACCTTTCTTCTGGGGCTCATCTTCTTCTAATTCAATCTTGTGACTTCTTAATGAGCTGATGAGTTATTCTAGAGAGATATTGTTGAGATCTTTTGCAAGCTTGAGCGTTGTCACCATAGGTATCCATTTCTTAGGAGGACTTCTGATAACTTTCTTTACATGATCGAATGAGTATCCTTTATCCAGAACTTTTAAGCCAGCTACCAAAATTTGAACCCTTGAGAACATTGCTTCAACCATTTCATCTTCTTCCATTTTGAATGCTTCATACTTCTGAATGAGGGCAAGAGCTTTTGTTTCTTTGACCAACGTTTTGCCTTCATGTGTCATTCTTAGGGAATTAAAGATGTTCTGAGCTGAGTCTCTGTTTGTGATTTTCTCATACTGTAAGAGATAGCACTTAGAAGGATGGTTACGGCCTTGTGGTGATTTTGAATTCCTTCTTCTGCTGATCTGACATTTTCTTCCTTTCAATATTCTGACCACTTGCGTCAATAGGATGAGTATAGCCATCTGATACCATGTCCCAGAGGTCACTGTCCTTAGCTAGAAAGAAACTTTAAATTTTGTCTTTCAAGTAATCAAAGTTTTCTCCATCAAACATTGGAGGTCTGCCGCTGATTTTGTCTTTGTCGTCATAGTTATCATAGTTGTTTTGAACCTGTTCTGCCATAGTGTTTTTCAAGTTGGATCTTTTATCTGACATGATTACGTCTTAGCACCCAGAACCAGATGCTCTAATGCCAATTAAAGGATGAAAAACACAAGAGTTGAAGGTTTGAATTGGGGTTTTAAAATCAAATAAAATTAATACGGTTATTTTTATCCTTGTTCGTTTGAACTCAAACTACTTCAGTCCACCCATCAAGGTGATTTGCCTCTCTCAATGAGGTCTTAATCCACTAATCAGAACTTGATTACAATTCACTAAGACAACTGCCTTAGTTTTCTCAAGACCACCATAACTAGGTTTCTCAAGGAATTACAATTCACTAAAACAACTATTTTAGTCTTCTCAAGAACACCACAACTTGGTTTCTCAAGGAATACAATTCATAGACAATTACAAGTGATGTGTTTTACGATGCTTCTAAAAAGCTATATCAAAATCGTGATTTTTACACAAAATATTTCTCACTTATGAACTAATGAATATGAACGATTTGAGATTTTTCTGTTGTGCTATGCGAGCGTGGAAATCTGTATCGTTTTCTTCATGGATGGATCCTTATATAGACGTTCATAGAAGTTATTCGTTGGAGACATCTTAAGCTGTATATGGAATGATGATAATTGGAATTGATTGTCCATTCCATAACGACGAGATCCTGCTGGAAGTTAACCGTTGCTTCAAATCTTCATTTAATGAATAGCAACGCATCAGAACATTGCAGCAAGAACATGGATATCAGAGTTTTTAGAGCAGTCTGGTGCTTTCAAGAGTTTGGCTTGAATTCTTGATGTCTTGATCATAAGATGATGTAGCGGAGCTTTAAGATTTCTTAGATCAGCTGACAAGATTTACATCAGAGTTTGGTGTAGCCTTTGGTGTTATTAGAAGTTTATCAGAACTTCATTTTGAGCATGATTCTTCTAACACATCAGAACTTCTATGTAGGTCAGAGTCTTCTAACGCTATTAGAACTTCTCTTAGATCAGAGTCTTTTTCGGACATCGAAATTTCTTCTTCATCGCATCGAACTTCGGTCTTTTGTTGTCATCGAATTTACTCTTCTTCACATCGAACTTACGTAAGTTAAGATCAAAAACTTCTTTTATTTTCAAGGTCAGAACTTTATCTGCATACTCTATTAAACAAAATTAGAAGACAACAATATTTCATACAAAATATTTATTTAATGGGGTCGAACATAATTGTCATCAACGATTTGTCATCATCAATACATCTAAGATTGGTGTAGAACCAAACTATGTTCTAACAAATACTCCTTCATGAAATTTTTGAAAAACTAATGCCATAATAACTTTTCTCCTCAATTACTCTCTCTCTCTCTATCTATCTATCTATCTATCTATCTATCTTATTTCTCTTCATATTTAACTTTCACTTCATATTCTCCAATTAACCACACTTCACCATTGATTCATCATACAAGCTTTGTGCTTGTTCCAACAAATATGTGTCCATTGTTCAAAATAGAGTAAGTAACGTTGGTTAATGCAGTTCGAAATATTTTTAATACATTTTCAAAATTTGTTAATTTATTCCCAATTGTCAAAACAAAGTTTTAAGTTGTAAAGAAAATCTGATTAAAGTAGTTAAAAAAAGTCATATAAGTGAAAGAAGAGAATGTGGCGGCATTAGAGAGAGAGAGAGCAAGAGAAAGAGAGAGTTACTCCACACAAATAAACATGGTCAACTGCATATATGGTAGAAGTTAAGAGAGAGAAAATATATAGTAGTCGTAAAGTAAGTGATGTGAATGTTTTAATTAATTGTTTGAAGTATAAATGAAGAAGAGATACGACATAGTGTATGTTTTAGTGTCAAAAAACATTTATGTAATACAAATTTTCATTTCATAGAGAGGGATGGGGAGAAGGAGAGGGGGAGGGAGAGGGAGAGAGAGAATTATTAAAAAAATCAGAATCCTATTTAAAAAATGTGTGGGACATTTTTCTAAGATGTTAAATATAATATTTCTCTTTATTTATTTTATTGGTATGGTTGAATGTAAACGTGTGTGAGAAAGATGAAGAGAAAAGTGAAGCTCTTAATGTAAAACATCAACTACGAAGTCGATTGACTAAAAATTGTACATTGATAATTGAAATAACATTATATTAAACTTGTTTCCATATAATAGCTTAAAACATTTTATTAAAGATTGAAACTTATTATTTTTCGTTTCATGTGATGTAATGGATTTAGAAGAACTTTCGCAATGTAATGGATTTAGAAGAACTTTCATACGGGTATATTAGAAATAAAATTATATTATTTTATAACAGTTATATCTAATATTTTATTTGCATATAAAATTATCTTGTTGGTTATTTAGATTATGTTTGCGATTATACTATTAATTTTTTAATGAGAAACAATAATATAAGTGTTTTACATTATTGTTTTTTTAGGTTACCAAAAGATCTATTACGGTTCAATTTATATATTAAAATAAGTAAGTTATTTTTAAAATGAGTATAAAAATATGACTAATTGAACTATATTAAGTTTAACATTTAACTTATAATTTAAATTAATTTTAGTACAAATGAATATAATAGTAACAATAGTAATCACTACTACAAAACGCGCATTCAACAATGCCATGGTCACCACGATTCTTCCCTACATCGTAGTGACATCTCTAAACTAAGGCACTACCATATTTATTTTGTTTTTTGATTAAAATTTCTTTGTATATAACAGCGGTTGAAGAACCAACCATGGTGAAACAATCAAACATTCATGGGTTTGAACCTCAGCATTGAGTGTTATTTTTGTTGATTTTTCTCATTTTTGATTCATCTTGGCCTTAACAAAGACCATATTTTGGATATGGTACATATTATTTGTGTAGCTATGTAAAAAAGTACAAGAAGCATGAATCTATGATGGAAACTTCATCCATTTTGTAAGTTTGCGGTTTCACATGTTGATTTTTATACACAATGATTTTCATACTCCGTTGACAAATAAATTTGGGGTTTCACATGTTGATAACTTTCATGGTTATTCCAGGACTCAACAAGAACAAAAAGTTTTAGTAAATGAATAAACAACAGCTACAACAAACTTTATATAGTTTGAGATACAACAAAAAGAAATATAAGAAGTGTGAAGTTGTTGTGTAAACTTCTTCCTCCTTATATTTGTTTTTCATTACTTCACAAACTAGATGAATTTCCATGAATATGATTTTTGTTCCATGATTGATTCCTGTTCCACGATTAGTTTCAATAAAAGGTGCGTCATAAAATTTATAATATCTCATTTTCATTGATTGTTTATAATATCTGGTTCGGTTGTATGATGTTGTCTGAGTTTATTATATTCTATGTAGATTGTTTGTTTCTCTACCTCTCACTTAAAATACATTCATTTTAAATTGACATGGATACTTATAATCTGCAAATTAAGTTGTATTTGAAAACCAACTTATATCAATGAATGTTTTCGAATTACATGCGTCTCATCGTTCGTTTCATGCTCTTTTACATATAAATTATAGTATAATGACCTGGCTCCTTAGATGCATTTAACTTCGGTTATAGTTAAATTTTCATTAACTACAAGACATTAAATAATCTGCCTCATCATCAGTATTTATAATTGTAAAAATTACGATTATAAAAATTACGATGATAAGTGATGATGATGATGATGCAGATTATCCAATGTGTTGTTGTTTTGGAAATTTAACTATAATCAAAGATAGCGATGTATCAAAGGAGTTAGACCAATAAACCACTATATATATGCAAAGGAGTATGAAATGAACGATGACACACATGTAATCAGAAAACAATGCATGGTTTGTTTAAGTTGATTTTCAAGAATAGTTTAATTTTTAGATTATAGACTTCTTCATCAATTTGAATGCTTGTATTTCTTTAGTGAGGTGTTTGGAAAACAAGCAATCAACGTATTATATAATAAACTTTGGTTACTTTCATTAACTGTTATTTATTGTAACCGTGCTCAAAAGTAATTTATGTTTTAATTATTTTGCTGATGTTGGGTTTCGAACTCAGCACCTACGTGTATATATCACAACATTTTATAAGCATAACCATTGTGATATGGGCGCGTGCCCTGCCTTACAATAATGGCTTCTAGACCGTGGTGAAAACAGCGAACTTATAACCACAACCTACTTAACAACGGTATGACACGCGTGATAGTACCCATTTTCCAACCGTTATAAAATGATTTTTACGTAGTAGTGAATTTAGAATGAAAAAATATTAGGAATAAATATTGATGTATTTACGTCAACAACAATCTCATAGAACTCAAGAGCAGTAATAATGCAAGAATTATAATAATAATAATAATAATAATATATTCAGCTAACACTATTAAAAATAATAACAATTATATCAATAAGAATTTAATAAATTCAATTAAGACATTTTAAATTTAAAAAATTCATAAAAGTAATATGATTTTTTTAACAAATTAATAAAATAAAAACACAAAAAAATAAAAATATTTTGGGATTTAAATTTTTAAAAATATGAATACTATTTAATCTTTTGATTTATAATAAATAGTTAAAACAAATTTTATATATATATATATATATATATATATATATATATATATATATATATATATATATATATATATATATATATATATATATATAATATAAGGAATTTCTTTGTAATTCAATTTTTAAATATGAATATTGTAACTTAACTATTATAAATAACAAATGTATAAAATCTCTAATAATAAATGTCTAACAAATAATTATATTTTTAAAATAACTAAAAATAATATAGAAAAATGCAGAACATTTATATTTTATAAATTTGAGAAAATATCACTATGTAATTGTTATTAATAATTTATTTATTTAGAAATCAAAATGTCATATTTATTTTTGAAAAAAAAAATTTAAAAGAGACAATTGTATTGACTCTAATCAATTTTTAGAACTACTTAGTTATATAAAATGAAAATTTATTTAACATATTTTCAATATTATTTTTTAGGCTAAAATGCACTTGTAATCCCTCTATATTGATTTTCTTAACATTTTAGTCGCCCTTTAATAAAAACCAACTATTAAGTCCCCCAATATCATATTTCATGTTTTTTTAGGTCCCCTGTTATTTCTTTATAATTTGAATTGGCATTATGTTTGGTAAAACTAATATAGTAGCAATTAGTAAATAGAATTTGTAACTTGTAAGAAAAAGCAAGTGGAAGTTCTATTTGACAAAGGAACATGTTGAGTTGAAATGTTTCAATATCTGGACAACATGCCGAAGAAAATGTCTTATGCAGGGCATTTGACATCGCGCCTAAGACCTAAAGACTGTTAATTGAATCTGACTCGATAATTAACAGAATGCAGAATATTACTAACCAATATTACGCAATCATATGTGGCGCAAGAAGGATCTGGAAAGAATGAAGTCATAATATGTTCAAATAAAGACTTTCTAAATATGGAGATATTTTAGGAAGATTTAATTGAAGACCTATTTTGTAGAAAAATCTTTTGCATATTTGTAACAGCTTATTTGCTTTTATTAGAAGCCCAAGACCAGTTGGGAATAGGTTATAAATAAAAGTATTGTAACCTAGAAACCCGAGCCAACCAACATGTAAAATAATAAGGGTTATGTTTGTAGATGAACCACCCGGTTTGTGGGATGGTCATTGTGTTCTCACTCAGAAGTCTGTAGGTAATGAGTTGAGTATTGTTCTTGGAGGAAGCTTTGAAGCAACTCCATGTATATGTTCTTAATCTAGAGTTAAGGCTGAGTATGGAGGGAAGTGTGGCTTCCTTCTGGGAATAGGAGTGCGTCTCCTCATTATAGAAGTGTGTCTTCTATTCTATAGATACAAGATTGTTGAAAATCAAGTCGTCGATATAATGGCTGAGTTGTTTACTGTTAGACATGACTGGAGTGATTGGAAATGTGAGGGGTTTCTCATATCTAGGGAGAACTTAGGTAGAAGTTGCATTGGATACTGATTAAGTGACTAGTTGTAAAAAGGGTAGTTTAGCTCTAAATTGATACTACTGATAGTGGACTTCCTTCTTGGCTTGGTATGCCCCCATAGTAGGTATAGACTGAACTGAGTTAACAAATCTTGTGTGCGCTTTACTTTTCAACGACTGCTTTAACGGTCTATATCTTGCATATGTTGTTGATAACATATCAGATGTCTTGACATCCTTATAGGACACCGACTTTGTACGAATGTTATCCCCGTGACAAAATAGTCTAATTTGTATAGGTGACACTGAAATTATGAGGTAACATTTTATAATTGATGTGACGTCCTTAAAAACAGAACCAAAATATATATTTTGGAATTAAAATTTATAATATATAATTTCTAAATAAATATTTATAAAAAATAATTAAAATAAATAAAAATGTTTAATTATTATAAAGAAAACTTTTAAAAATTAAAATAATAAATTTTTAAATATGACGTGGCATCAATTAAAAAAATGTGACTTCATAATTTCAATGTCACCTATGAAAATTAGACTATTTTATCATGTGGGACTACAAAAAAAAATAAACTATGATATTGGGGGACTTATAGGCTCGTTTTTTTATAGGAGACTAAAATGTTAAGAAAATTAATATAGGGGGACCAAAAATACATTTAAGTCTATTTTTTATTAGTAAAAACTAATTATATATTTTACAATTTATTTGATATTTATATTTAAAATAAATAAATATATATTTATAACTTTTATTCTCATTATGAAAAAATCATCAATTTTTGAAAAGAGACAATTGCATTGACTCTAATCAATATTTAGAACCAATTAATTATATAGAATGAAAATTTATTCAAAATATTTTCAATATTATATTTTATGAGTAAAAAATTGATATATATTTTAAATTTATTTAATATTTATAAATAAATATATGTTTATAGTTTTATTATTATTATTATTATTATTATTATTATTATTGTAATACTTATTTTATAATTAAATATTTTTTGTATAAAAAATGAGAATTAAGATAATAAGATATAATAGTATTAATTGAATATATTATTAGTATTATTATTATTTATCATGTGGTAATTGGTTATTATTATTATTATTATTATTATTATTATTATTATTATCATTATACTATTAATATTATCTATATATTATATTATTATTATTATTATTATTATTATTAATAGTGGTTTAATATTATTATTATATTATTATCATTTAGATATTATATTATTATTATTATTATTATTATTATTATTATTATTATTATTATTATTAATATTGAGGATAGCTCTGGTGTATCCTACGATGTAAGATTAATATTAATTAAAAGAGCCAAAGATACTTTTTTACCATTCTACCAACCACAAGTTGGTTAATGTGAGATCGAAAGGCAATTTATTTTGCTCTACTATGAAAGACCAACCACATGTCTTTGTTGAAAGATCTCATGGGGTATTAATGATGACCGGACAATGAAAGAGATTGAACATTAATTTGGTGTATTACACATGTTTGGAACCTACTTGACACGGAAGAGGATCCGGTTCTATGAGGTTTCAATGCTAGAAACTTGTCCTAGACATATATGTTGATAAGGACATGACCAACATATGTTTTACTTCTTAAGTTGGTTTACTTGATTCAATAAAGTAGGAGTCCGATGCGGTTGTATCTAAAGAATATCTCAACAAGGTTCTTCGTGTATGAAGTCTAAATGTCCCGGACATTATCTCTGACATCTGTTAGATTCTTCTAACCAAAGGAATAAAAAATACAAAGAAGAAGACTTAAGGTGGCAGTTATCCAATATTCAAGGATGATAGTTAATTTTGCAAACAGGATGAAGGTTGTTTACTCTAACTTGACTCATTTGGCAACTATATGAGAGCATGTAACTCGGTTACGCAAAAGGAGTATTATTATCCAAGAAGGGATTATGAAAGGCGTATCAATCTATGCTCAGGGGTTGATAAGTATCTGCACTTTGGAAGTTTCATCCAATGTGTTTGGAATTATCCTTCTATTTTGAATTGAAAAAAGAAAGTTGAGCATACCACATCAAGAGTAAGGTATATTCACTCAAGGAGTTTTCTCGAGTTGAGTCCAATTGTGTTGTGTCCCCGCATGTTGGATCTGTCGGCTATGCAGTAAGGGCTAAATTGAATTAGTGAGCCTTGAAGAAGCTAAGGTGGTTATGGTATTGTGTTAACCCTATCATCTACTAGTCGTTTCTACCTCAAATATTTGTTTAGAGGGAACCTCCTCTTCAGATGAAGAACTGTGGCTCCTACCACCTCAATGTTTGAGGAGGGTACATATGTTCTGAGGTGTGTATCATGCATGTTGTATGAAGTCATAGTTTGATTATGAGGAATGATCGGTTGATGAAGAATCATATTGTATCCCCTACAATAGTCATACAAAGATTACTATGGAGGTTCCTCTAGAAACCATAGTTGTTGAATCTATGTGTGAAAGGTAAATGCCGAATCTAATGTTAAAACACTTATCTCTTTAGCAAAAAGGCCCAGGTTGTCCATGATAAAGCGCAAGATCAATCCACTAACCTATTATGGAGTTGTTATGGTGAAGGAGGCTGTCATAACCTAGTCATCAGTCTAAGCCACGGGAAGGAAGCAGAAGTAAGCATGAGACTAATGGTTAATACTTTGATGGTAGATGGAGTGCTTATCTGAAGACATGCAATTTTGTAGTCTAAACTCTCAAGGTTTAGTAAAAGTATACAAAATTTATTTTTCTCTATGTGGCTGAGTAGCTTAAAAGCTACAAACTACTTAGAGTTTATGTCTCTCAGTGGTGATAATTGACCATCAAATTTAGCTTCCAAAGCCGATGTCCTAAATGATGTTAGAACATCATGATTAATGGTCGTTAACAAGTTCATCACTATATTCAGGAGTGGTATTTCTAAATACTAAAGGAGCGGGATATGAAGCTTCACTGGCCCTATCCACAAGGGTGTATGGGAAAGGCAATACTCCTGAAGACAACAGTTATATCTAGATATTTCTAGGAGTTCAACATCAGACAAGGGATATGATCAACATGCCTTTCAAGGGACGACTTCTTCTTCAACAAGAAACACAGTGGCAGTCTGAAACTTGTACAACAAAGAAGCTGAGAGCATTTGAGATGGAATATGTGAAAAGTTCCAAGTCAAGTGTATCCTTGCTTATGTGGACATCTCAAGGTACTTAATATCTCTCTCAAGGAGCTGATGGTTCTAGATCTGTAAAATTCAATATGATTTTACAGTATGAAGTCGTACTCAGCTGGTATGTCCAACCAGGCGTATGTAATAGTGGCTACCCTACACTATGGGAAGATGAAGTCCCTTAGAACTCTTCATCATATGCTTCAAGGTTCATCTTTAACTGAAGCATTATTGTCCATAACAGGAGAAGCATTGGACCTATGTATGGATTGGAGTTGTAGTAATGCAGTCGTGCGAGTGGTATGTCAGACATCATGTTGTGACATTTCAGTACGCTTGACAGGGCGTAAATGGTTAAAACAAGTAAAGATGGTTGGTGCAGTCATTTATTCTCAAGTTTCTCAAGGTGGACTTTGAGAAATAACAGGGAATCTGAGAGAATTTAATTTTCTCTGCGGAATCTGGAGGGGGTATTGAGATCAGCAAAGATGGTATACTTCTACTTCTAAACTTATGGAAAGTCTTCAAAAGACTACTCTTTTCAAGATAGAAGAATAATGTCGAACAAGAAGTCGGACATATCTCAAGACATGTTATTTTGTTCCTTGAAGACCACCAAGGATCAAGCTTAAACGGTATATCTAAGATAGGTATTGATGGTATGTATCACATTGATTGGTGGTTTCTACGATATTTAGCATTGAACTTTGTTATAGTTTCTTTTATTTGTTTAGTGTTATATGTCATTTTACCGCATTTTATGCTTTGGTTTTATGTTTAAGTGTTTTCAAGGAAAGAGAATAAAACATGACAAATCGTGGCAAAAGAAGTGCAAAAATCGAGTATTTGAAGCTAGAGGTCTGACACGCCACACGTGTCATGGGACACGGCCGGAAAATAGCGCAAAAGGAGTTTTGAGAAGAAGACACGTGTCGGTCACCGACACGCCCGTGTCAGGAAGCTTGGTTAAAGGACGCGTGAACAGAAGTCGGCACGAGTTCCCCGTGTCATCGAACACGGCCCTTGTCAGCCATGACGCTGAGAATTGTGATTTTTGCTATTTTTTAGTGTTTTTGGTGATTAAGGGTGGTTTAGAAATTTGGTATTGCTTGGGAATGACCTAACACTATATAAACCTTATTTTGAGAAGGATACAAGGACTTTTTGCCACCGGAGAAAAGAATTCACGATAGAAGAGCGGAGATTCAACAGTTTTGGGAACGGAGAACTCTTCATGCGTGGGAGAAATTAAAGATCAAAGACCCAATCTATTGTAATGTCTTTATCTAATACTATGATTATTCTACTTTTGAATACTATGAGAGGCTAAACCCCCCAATGCTAGGGGGTGTCCCTAATTTGTTATGTTAAAATACTGATCTCTCTGTTTTAGTCAATATTGTAGTTCATTATGCATCAACTTTATTATTTAGATTAATTCGTAGTTTGACCCTATGGGACCATAGGAGTTCACTATTTTAACACGAGTCGGACGGACGTGTTAAGGTTATCTAAATAATGATAGTATTAAGGATTTAACCTAGGACTAGGGTAATCCTATTCTAACCAGAATAGTTCTTGGTAATTGCATGCTTAACCTCTCTGCTAATTTAAATGGGAATTGAAATTAGGAAGGAAGGTTAAAGGTTTTGTCACTAAGGAATTAGGATAAAATAATATTGAGAATCGGTAGTTGAGAAGATGAACTTGTTGAATAAATCAAAGAGTGAAGGTTATTACATGGCAAATTATACACTCACCCTAGCATACTTTAATCAAACGAAAAGTCAATTTATACTTTCTGCAAGGATTTATTCCACCCAATATTAAAACTATTGTTTTTGTTCAATTAATAAATAATCTAACTCAATATTTCTACGCAATCCTCGAGATCGATACTTGGGGTAAATCCCATTATTTCTACATCGGTAAAAATAGTACACTTGCTATTTTTCCGGTCACACATGTTCTGACTTGGTGCATGTTTTGGAAACTGTCAGTTCCAGAATAAACGAGTTGTATTAAAGGCGTTCATTGCTTTCAGTCGGTGCACAAATTCACCTGATGCGGTTTTTGTTGAAGTGGCGTTTCTTGACAAAGACAATTGTTACAGTATAGGTACGTTATTTTAGTTGCTCAGGTATTTAGGGTGTCTTTTGTTTTTTTTCTTCTTTCTTTCTCTCTTTTCTTCACTTTTGTGTGTGTCGTTGTTTGTTGTGCTCTCATGTCTTTTGTTCAGACATGAGTAATTTTAGAGTATGTAATGGTTTTTTTTTTTCAACTTGTGGCTAACATAGGAAAAAAGGGTAGTGTTTAGACGTTTTTAAGTATGAGGTCAATCTTTGCAACTGTTTTTGCAAAGATGTTGAATAGGATGTCCTATTCTGAGTTTGTTTGTTCTTGCAGGTTTTGCAAGTGTTTTGTTTTGTGCCTTGTTTTAAGTTATGAACACAAATTGTGTCTTGTGTTCTGAGTTATCCAACATAGAGGTCTGTTTCTATGTACGTAAATGGATAGTTCAAGTGTGTGTTTCAATATGTTTCCTCTTGTGCTCTAAAAGAGTATGTTGTGTCTATCGTGTCGTAGCATAGTTCTCGGTTTGAGGGGAGTATTTAGTATATTCTTCCTCATGTGCATCCTGGCCTCAGTTTTCTCCGTCTTTGTGAAGATGGTGTTTGTGGTGTTATGTTTCTTGTGCTATAGTGAGTTCTCCTTCAACAAGCCTTACTCATATTATGGCTAAAAAAGGGGAGAAGTGGTTATGTTATGTTATCTTTGAAGAGAAACTTTTAAGGGGGAGAAACTTTGTGTGATCAGTGGAATCCTTAAGAGAGAGAGAGAGAGAGAGAGAGAGAGAGAGAGAACATTGGAGTTGGACCTGCCAGAAATATGTCCTAGTATGATGTTTCGACATCATAAAAGAAGACTGAAGACTGTCACTTGTAGAGTTTGAAATATCATAAACAGTGACTACTAAAGACTTCTAAATTGATGTTGTTGGATTATATTGTTAAATACCATTGTATTATTTTTAAGCTTCAGTAATGCAAAGGTTGTGTAAATTAGTTTTAGCCAAAATAAGCCAAAGGGGGAGATTGTTATTTCTCTATAATTTGTATGTTTGCTAAAACTAACATAGTTGCAATTAGTTAAATAGAATTTGTAACTTGTAAGAGAAAGCAGGTTGAAGTTATATTTGACAAAGGAACATGTTGAGTTGAAATGTTTCAACATCTGGACAACATGTCGAAGAAGATATCTTATGCAGATCCATTCGACATCGCGCTTGAGACCTCAAAGAATGTTAATTGAATCGAGACAATTAATAGAATGCGGAATATTACTAACCAATATTATGCAATCATACATGGTGCAAGGATCCGAAAGAATCAAGTCGAATATGTTCAAATGAAGACTTTCTAAATATGGAGATATTTTAGGAAGATTTGATTGAAGACCTATTCGTAGGAGAGTCTTTGCATCCGTAATGACTTATCTATTGTTATTAGAAGCCCAAGACTAATTGGGAATAAGTTATAAATAGAAGCTTTGTAACCTAGAAAACCGAGCCAACCAGCATGTAAAATAATAAGGGTTGTATTTGTAGATGAACCACCCGGTTTGTGAGATGGTCATCGTGTTCGCACTCGAGCTTTGTAGGTAATGAGTTGAGTATTGTTCTTGGAGGAAGATTTGAAGTAGCTCCAAGTATGCGTTCTTAGTCCAGAGTCAAGGCTGAGTATAGAGGGAAGTGCGTCTTCCTTCCCGGAATAGGAGTGCGTCTCCTCATCATGGAAGTGTGTATTCTATTTTATATATACAATATTGTTGGAAATCAAGTTGTCAATACGTTTGAGTTGTTTACTTTTAGACATGAGTGTGGTGATTGAAAGTGAGAGGGGTTTCTCATATCTAGGGAGAACTTGGATAGAAGTTGCATTGGGTAGTGATTAAGTGGGGAGTTGTAAACGAGGTAGTTTAGCTCTGAATTGATACTATTGATAGTGAACTTCCTTCCTGACTTGGTATTCCCCCAGAGTAGGTAGTTAGACCAAAATGGGTTAACAAATCTTTTTGCATTTTACTTTAACTGCTTTATATCTATATGCGTATGTTGTTGATAACATATCAGATGTCTTGACATCCTTATAGGACACCTGAGTCTGTTGTACCAAGCTTTCATCGCCCGTGACAAAATAGTCTAATTTGTATAGGTGACATTGAGATTATGAGGTGATATTTTTTAATTGTTACCATGTCATTAAAAGCAGACCCAAAATATATATTTTAGAATTAAAATTTATAAAACAAAATTTATAAATAAATATTTATAAACAAAAATAATTAAAAAAATTAAAAATGTTTAATTATTATAATAAAAACTTTAAAAAATTAAAATAATGTTATGAAATACAGAGTAATAATGAATAAAAGAGAAGAGAGAAAGATAGAATGATTATGTATTATTGCATTCGGTGTAATCGTATACAATGAAATAGGTCATATTTATAAGACATCGTACAAACAATATAATAAAGACATATTGATTTAAATAACGAATGAAGTCATTGGAAGACAAATCATCCAATTATTCATAACACTCTCCCTTGGATGTTTGTTTTGAATATGCCTCATTAAAACCTTACTAGAAAAAACCTAGGGGGGGATCTAGAGAAGGGAAAAGAGTACAATATCCTTTTTAAAACAAATTTATTTCACCCCCTCGACTGAACGATTATTTCTTCGAGGATGAAGACTAATCTTTTGTACTAGTAGATTAAAAGTACTACTTAGGAGTGACTTTGTGAAAAGGTCTGCAAGATTGTCACGTGAACGAATTTGTTGAATTTTTATATCACCGTTCTTCTTAAGATCATGAGTGAAAAATAACTTTGGAGAGATAAATTTATGTTCGGTCTCCTTTAATGTAACCATCTTTCTATTGAATGATGCATGCACTTTTATCTTCATATATGGTCGTTGTATTTATTTTTCCTAAAGACAACCCACAAGCATTTTGTATGTGTTGAATTAAGGATCTCAACCAAAGGCATTCTCGACTTTCCTCATGTAGTGCTAAATTTTTTGCATGATTAGATGAAGCTGCTGTTATTTTTCGTTTCACTGATCTCCATGAAATAGTTGTACCACCATATATAAACAAATAACCTGTTTGTGATCTACCATTTTGAAGATCTGACAAGTAATCTGCATCTGCATAACTTGTTAATTCGAGTTTGGGTACTTTGGTATATAACAGACTCATGTCTATTGTACCTCTAAGATAACAAAGTATATGTTTTACTCAGTTCTAATGTCTTCGTGTAGGTGAGATTGTATCTTGCTAATAGATTGGCCGTAAATGGTATATCAGGACGTGTATAATTAGCAACGTGCGTCAATGCTCCAATCGCACAAAGATATGGTACTTCAGGACCAAGAAATTCTGCATCCTTTTCATGAGGCCTGAAAGGATCTTTCTCTACATATAATGATCTAACAACCATTGGAGTAGACAACGGGTGACATTTGTCTATATAGAAGCGTTTTAACACCTTTTATATATAGCCTTCTTGATGTATAAGTATTCCTTTGTCCAAATGCTTAATTTGTAAACCTAGACATGATTTTGTCTTTCCTAGGTCCTTCATCTCAAACTCTTTCTTTAAGCAATTCATAGCTTTTAGAAGCTCTTTAGGAGTTCCAATAATATTTATGTCATCAACATAGATAGCTATTGTTGCAAATTCTTTTCCTGATCTTTTTATAAAAATACAAGAACAATTAGAGTTATTTGTATACCCCTCTCTAAGAAAATATTCACTAAGACAATTATACTACATGCGTCCAGATTGTTTCAGCCCGTAGAGAGATTTGTTCAATTTTACGGAGTAATTTTCTCCATATCCAAAATTATGTGTCTATGATATATTAAACTCTTTAGGGATTTTCATGTAAATGCAACTATCAAGTGAGCCGTATAAATAAGATGTCACAACATCCATCATATTTATATTAAACCCTTCATGCTCTTCAAGGCTAATCAAATATTGAAAAATTAATTAAATCCACTACAGGTGGATATGTTTCATATAAATAAATCTTAGATCATTGATCAACAAATCAAACTTTATAAAATTTATATTTTTCTTTTTCACAAAAACTCAGTCATATCCCATTGGTTTTACACCTTGAGGCGTTTGGACTACATGTCCAAAATCGAGTCACTTGTAAAGTGAGTTTAATTCTTTTTTAATTGAATATATTCATTTTGGCCTATTCCCATTTGTCTACAATCTTTGATAGACTTTGATTCATGATCTGTTCATTTTGGTCACATTGTCTACTATCTTTGATAGACTTTGATTCATGATTTGTTCATTTCGACCAATTCTTACTTTGTCTACAATCTTTGGTAGACTTTGTCTCACGATCCTCATTATCGTTTATCATCTTTAGCGCTATATTGTATATAAATACATTGTCAATGTCGGCTTTATTTTATTATCTTAATTTTAGTTCTGTTCCATTTCATCCATGACATAATTTATCGAGATCTCTTTATTTGATATTTCAAGTACTTAATTAGTTCTTCTGGAACTGAAAAATAAATTATGTCAATATTCTCTTAGAATATTTATATCCTCACTTGGGTCATCTTTAACTTTAGTTTTCTTTCTTGGTAAAAGACTTTTAACATTGGAACCAACTTTTCTACCACGCTTCAGGGGCATCTACAACTCATTTACAATATTAGATTGTACAATAGGAAAACCCACTTTGAGTGGAGTATTAGCAGCTGATATTTTGTTTCATAGATTTTATAAATGAATTGTATTTTGAACTTCGAGGATCAAATAATATAATAATATTTTATTTCAAATTGTTCTGTTGAACTTCTGGTTCACACTCTGAGCTGCTTATTCTCTCTCCCTAATGTTGGGAAAATTAATTTATCAATTGATAATCAGCCTACTAGGCTTCAAGCATATATCCAATTATCGGACCAAACTAAACCTCAAATATGATATTCATATAAAATTAATTTTCTCAACATTCTTTCAAAACTCATCTTAGCGTGCTATACTGGAACAATTGAATAATTTCAACACATCCAAAAATTTACTTAGATGAGATGCATTAGGTTATTAACCTACAACAATTTATAAGTTACGAGGAGAATGCACATATACTAATTTGTTGGCTTAATACGAATAAATTTCTCAATATTTGTATTTTGTGTGTTTGAAATATTTAACTTAGAATTTGTGATCTCACAAGTATCAACCATACAATTAACTTTAGACGTCTAAAGAATGGATCTTCAAGTCCATTTTTATGAACATATGCTACATGATGTTCAATATCAATTTTAATAATATATGTGATACTTATTAAGAAATTTTTGAAAATTCTAGATAATAAGATCTGACTCTAATTAGTTGAGAAAATAATTTCACAAACTTCTGGTTGTGATTGTGAGTAGACATATGTATGATCTTTTAGTCAATGCAACAATTAATGTCATAAAAACTCAATTTCTCAAAAAAAAACTATTTAGGAACACACAAATTTTGTTTGATTGAAGAAACTTCTGGTTCTTCCTAAATAGTTCTCACATTATAATACACTTGAGATGACCCAATCAATTTTGCCAACAACACACTTAAGTGTGATTTGTAAGCTTCTAGTTTACAATGTTATGTGCTTCAATTGTACTAATATAAGTGTAGTACAAGACCGAGGAAAAGTCATCTTTTCCATTACACATTTTTTTGTCCGAATTATGTTTTATATTACAAAGATATTCAATACTTCTATCATCTCCTCTTTCAATATGGTATTCATTTAGGATGATATCTTTGAAAATTAATAAATTTATTTTAGACTTGTGGTAATATAATGCATTATCGATGTGCAATATTGTTCCTACATATAATAATGCATTGGCTCTTCTGGAACCTTCAATTATTTCTGAGGTGCCAGATATAGTACTAACATCAGTCCTTCGATTCACTAAGTTAGAGAAATATATTTTATTCTTGAGAATTGTGTGTGTAGTTGCACTATCATCTAGGCACATATCTTTATTACTAGTGTTAGTGTCACTATTCATTCTAAGAAAAATTTAACAGTGTGTTATAAGTGTACTTTAAAACACAAGTTATGTAAATTAACAATGCAGCAAACACACTTTATTATTGTTATAAAAGAAAATTCAAAACAACCATAAAAACTAATTGTAATAATTAGAAGGAAATATTTCATAAATTCTATTTCTTGATTCTACCATCTTTAATAAGGTGATAAATTTTTTTCTTCTAAATAAACAAATAAATTACCAATCTCTAAATGACTTTCACTCACCACTTTTATTGGTTAAAAAATAAATAAATAACATATATATTTATTTATTTTTATTGAATGTATATTTAATTATCACTATTTTATTAATTTTATCATCACAAAACATTTTACAAAACTTATTAAATAAATTAAACATCAACTTTCCAATTAACACCAGTTAAATCACAAGTATACCCATTCATTCCACATAAATATATATTATAATAAGATCAATGTCATTAATATTATCATATCATTCTAATATAATGATTAATCCAAAATTACCATATATAATAATTTATTATATCTCATAAATATTTTATGATTATATAAATTGCCCAAAAATATATACATCAATACTATATTTATAACCAAATTTCTATTTCATTTTCAATTGTTTACCTCAATCATATTAAATATATATAAATATATTTCAAAAACTTAATTAAAAATAGATATTAATATATATTTCAAATACTAGATATGTATATATAGTTTTTCACAATATAAATATTATATGCATAGCCCATAGTAATATATATTCTACTCACGTGAAAAATAGATATTAATAAATTTTATACTCACAAAACTTTCTAATATAACAAAATTTTAATTTTAAAATATTAATGGATAAATCTACATTTTAAAATCTTCTTTCATCATATTACTAACACAAACATGCTTCATATTTACATTCAACAAAATAATAACTTTCTAAAAAAACACTAATTGTTAGCAATGTCAAATTTTAGAGAAAAAAAATTTAGAATAATATAAACATTTATAAACAATAATCTAAAATAAATATAATCATCCTTTTGGGATGCGCTAAAATTATTAGCTAATAAATGATGATCTAAAAATTATAATCATCCTTCTGGGATGATTATCCATGTGTTAAAATTATTATTTTTTATAAAAAATATTCTAAAAAAATATAACCATTCTTCTAGAATACGTTAAATTATTTGTGTCATTCTTTAGGAATAACAATTATTTTATGAGAATATTACAAATTTTTAGATCTATATAACAAAAAATATTTATGAAATATTTATGGGACATTCAATATTATTCTTTCAATCCTCCTCGAATTGGATATGCTATTTTTTTTAACATAATTGATGCATTTTTTTAGAATTCCTTAATACTATAGATCCAATTTGTGTCATTCTTTTAAAATAACATTTTTTTAATATTAAATCCTTGTGGAATATTCAATAATATTCATTAATACTATAGATTCAATGCTTCTGGGATTGGTTAATATTATAGATGCAACATTTAGTTTTTTCAGGAACTATATAAATAATTTATTTTTCTATCCTTCAGGATAGTATTTTCCTATCCTTCATGAATAGTTTGATAAGTTCAGAATTTTATAAATAAATTATTTGACTATCTTTCAGGGATAGCTTAATAAGTTCTTCAAGAACTATATAAATAATTTGTTTTGCAATACTTAATAGATGCTTTATTCATGCAATTCTTCTGGGATGAACGAAAATCATCACTGATTTTCTTTTTCTAATCAATATTTGTACCTTCCAATATTTGTACCTTCTAAAAGTTTGGGAATAAAAGAGAAAGATAGAATGATTATGTATTATTGCATAATCGTATACAATGAAGTAGGTCTTATTTATAGGACATCATATAAACAATATAATAAAGACATATTGATTTAAATAAGGAATGAAGTTATTGGGAGACAAATCATCCAATTATTCATAATAAATAAAAAAATTTAAAATTTTTTAATGACGTGGCATAATTTAAAAAAATGTCACTTAATAATTTCAATGTCACCTATGTAAATTAGACTATTTTGTCATGGGAGACCACAAAAAAACATAAAGTATGATATTGGGGGACTTAATAGCTGATTTTTTTTATAGGGGACTAAAATGTTAAAAAAATTAATATAGGGGGAACAAAAATATATTTAAGCCTATTTTTTATTAGTAAACACTAATTATATATTTTCAATTTATTTGATATTTATATTTAAAATAAATATATATTTATAACTTTTATTCTTATTAGGAAAAAAGTATCAATTTTTGAAAAGAGACAATTGTATTGACTCTAATCTATATTTAGAACTAACTAATTATATAGAATGAAGAATTATTCAAAATATTTTCAATATTATATTTTATAAGTAAAAAATTGTTATATATTTTAAATTTATTTAATATTTATATTTAAAATAAATATATGTTTATAGTTTTTATTATTATTATGAGTGTTATTATTATGAGTATTATTATTATTATTATTATTTGATAATTAAATATTTTTTGTATAAAAAATGAGACTTAGGATAATAAGATATAATAGTGTTAATTGAATATATTAGTAGTATTATTATTATTATTTATAATTGTGGTAATTATTATATTATTATTATTATTATTATTATTATTATTATTATTATTTATAATTATGGTAATTGGTTATTATATTATTATTATTATTATTATTATTACTATTAATGGTAGTTTAATATTATTATTATATTATTATTATTATTATTATTATTTAGATATTATATTTTATTAATAGTGGTGATTTAGTATTATATTATTATTATTAGTATTATTATTATGATTATATTATTATTATTATTACTATTGTTATTTTACTATTATTATTATTATCTAGATATTATTATTATTATTATTATTAGTGGTGGTTTAATATTATATTATTATTATTATTATTATTTTAATGTTGAGTTTATTACCAAAATGACATGTGGACATGATTGTTACCAAGATGACATGTGATTAGGATTATCATCATGACTTCTTTGAATTTATAGAGGAATTATCAATGCATGATCGACCGTCTTTAAAATAAAGAGGAATTATCAATTTATCTCATACATTTGTTACAACTTTCCAAAAACCAAATTTTAACAACTTTAAAAGGATTTTTCGTACTACACCATGTACAAAATGTATATTTGCAAAGAATGTCACTATAATATTAATAATTTTAGTCAATGCCTAAAAAATATGTAATTTTAAAACTCTGATCAATTTGACTGGTCAAATCGATCAGACCGTGAATCGGAGGATATGGTGAGAAAAACAAGTGATTGGAAGTGTTGAAAAACATGTGAGGAAGTCACACATTGATTTGAAAAATGGAGATTTAGTACTTTATAATAGAGAGAAAACACACACCTATCACCTTAAGGTTTTTGGTGAATATGTGATGTGATTCTCCTAAAGTGTGTTGCTCATAAAAAAAAAAAGTCCCACGTGAACTATTGGTTCGAGAGAATGATCGACTCACTTGAATCAAAAGTGTAAGAGGCATATCTCTTTGAAAAAACTAGTGTGAGTTTAAAGTGTTGAGGCATAGAACCCACACACATATCACCTTAATAATTTGGGTGCAATATCCAAAATAATAAATAAAATAAAAACTAGTTCTAATAGATACATAGGTCAGCAAGCCACTCAAATGCTAAATAGAATCAGAACAGTAATAGTAATAATCCAGATAAATGCACACAAAGATACATCATAATTTTGACAAATCACTTCTCACGACCAATATTCGATCAAACACATGACATGCATTCTCTACTCTCCTGAATTTCCCATGCATACCCACCAATTCATTCACCACAATGATATCTCATTTCAACAATAGAAACCGTAGAGACAATAACAAAGGATCAACAACATACTCAATTTTAATGAAGTTCAGGTCAAGTGTACCAGATTTTTCAAACTAAAAACAAAGACAAGAATAATTCAACCCAATATCGAAAAAATCGCCATCCAACCAAAAACAACACATGAATAACCAACAACCGTCACTCGACGAAAATATTCAACCTTTAAATCTTTGAATTGAAGACCTCTACGAAAACAATGTCCCGACAATCCATAGCCTCTCTCCAAACAATCCCTCTTAGCCAAAATTTCCTCAAAAACTCCCAAGCCCTAGATGCACTCTACGACGTCGTTTCACCTTCACATATCTTTCAAAAATAACAAAGCTTCTATCAACTCTCAGCAATGCCCCAAATAGAGTTTATCATGAAGGTTATTAGGATTATGTAGTGGTGAATTCCATAGAGGAAGAAGAAGAAGAAGAAGAAGAAGAAGATGTGAAAGATGCGTGGGGAATGTTGCAAGTGTGAGAGAAAATTCGTCTTGAACTTGTTTTTAAATAACTAAAAAATATTAAAATACTTTTTTTACCCACTACAATATAAGCAAAATTTAATTTACCCCTCGTATTAAAAAAATTAAAAGCTTTTGTGATCGAGTCCTTGTAAATGATTGTTAGTTTCACACGGCCAATCAATATACTCTTTACCAACTACTCCTATAAAGTCTTTTTAGACTCTCTATTTTGGGGTAATTGAGGAGAATTTGTTGTCTTATCTTATCTTATCTATAAATAGCTTGTTGTCGATGCTTTCGGAGAATGAGTCATCGATTATCATAATCTCTTAATTTAATTTATTGCATGTAAAATTGAATTTTTATTGTATTGAATTAAATTAAGTTATGCGACAAGTAATAACTCATTCTTCGACGACATCGAAAATTATATATCTATAAATGAAGGAGAAACTTTTTCTCAACCCCATAAAATGTTGAAAATCCAAGAAAATCGTGTAGGAGTTATTGGTTAGGACACATTGGTCATATGAAATCATTTATCACTTAAAAAACACATTAGGTCTTGTGGAACCGGCAACCACCTACAAGTAGAGTTGTCAAATGGGTCGTTCCGACCCAACCCGCTTCGGCCTAGTGGGCCAAAATATTTAACTAGGATGGTCCGACCCTATCCGATTGCTTAATGGACTACATAAAATGAGTCTGGTCTATTTTTCAAAGACCTGTGCAATCCAATGGGTTAGCCCGACCCATATTTAACTAGTATAATTTTAACTTTATAAAAAGAGATGTAATTGATAAAAGCTACATAACGTAAGTATAGAGTCATCATAAAATTAGTTAGGTGATGTTTAAAATATTCATCAAATTAACATCTATGTATATATACCAAAAAAAACATCCATGTACAAGTACAAAATAACTTAATATTATCACCAATACTTATCAAATTTTCTCTTTATCTCATAACTATTTCCTTGATCACATCATCTTGAAATTATATCTTCATCCTCTTTAACTTTTCTTTATCACTTGAAAATACACTTATGCAATCATATCTTATCTCAATCTATTTTTCTCAAAATTCACCAAAATCTTTTTTTAATGGGTCAACCCGAAGCGCGTTGGATCCGGTCTAGCCCATGAAAAACATAGGTCCTATGGGCTGGGCCAAAAAGATAGGGTCGTATTTTTGAATGTATTTTACGGTCCGAACCGCATTAAATTATTGGGCTTATAGATCAACCCGATGAACCGGGTCCATTTTGACAGGTCTACCTACAAGAATTTGGGCATCAAAGTTTTATTTTTTTTATTTTTTATTTTTGTAAATTTTGTTATCTTATTTAATCATTTCAATTGTAAAACATCTTTTGAAAATAGGTGTAAAGTGGGAAATTGATACTTTCAAAAGGAATTGATGGACCCAAATTCATTATGAGGAGAGAGGTGTTATACCCAAATTATTGACTGCTCATTTGCAACAAATCTTTGGAATTGGTTGATGGCTAAGTTTCAGATTTCATTCAACATTAAAAAATTTGAGGATTGAAAGAAAATTATGGACCAAGATTGGAATCCTCGAGCTATTGTTGTAGCCAAAGATTGTATTGTCTAAACATTCTTTCTAATTTGGAAAGCTAGGAATAAAACCAGGTTTGACAACAAAAGCATCTCTTGGAAATCCTGCACCTCAAAAATTGCAACTGGTGCAAAAATAGTTGGAAAGCTCTCATCTAAGAATTCTAATACTTCTGTTACTTGTTTCTCTTTGCTTAAAGGTTTTGACATTACCATTAATCCTCGTCTACAGTCTGCTTTACTTGATATTCTTTGGATTTCTCCTCAAAAAGGTTAGACAAACATACATTGATGGTGTTGAATCCGGTTCTCCTTTGCTTTTTGCCTGTGGTGACATTTTTAGGGACGACAAGGTTATTCATTTGCTGAGTTTCAGTGCTTATTTGGATGAAGGCACACATGTTTTTGCTGAATTCATGGCAACGGTCATTGCCATTGAGAAAGCTAAGGAGTTGCATTGGTAACTACCTATTGCCCATCATATCCCCAATTATACATCCCTAACTACCTATTGCCCATCATATCCCCAATTATATAGCAATAACCCCACTCTTACCTTGGATTGAAGGTTGCTCTAGAATTCCTCGATCGATCCACTTTTCTCTGTCAAAATCCTTGTTCCTCTTTGGTCTGCAATATCTCTTTTCATGATCTAATTTCCAAAAGCCAAAACCTTCTTTTCTACTGAAACTTAATTCCTTCTATTTCTTTTAACCAAATAATAATAATAATAATAATAATACTATTATTTGATCTAATAGGCCAACTAATTAACACCTCCAATATTACTTCTCACACCACCCACTAAATCCAATTTTTAATCAAATAATAATTCCATAATAATATTATTTCTAATATTATTTCTCTGATTAAACCGACTATTACTCAACTATCAACTTAACCTCTCAACCAACATATTAATCCAATAATAAAATTCCTCAATAATTTAACTAACTAATTAATTAAATTTGGGGCGTTACAACTCTCCCCCACTTAGGATGTTTTCGTCCTCGAAAATCCATCCGACGCAACCATTCATAACATCACACTCACATCCAGTTCTTCGATTCGACAACTACTCAATCATAGTTTAAATTCACTACTTATATCTCAACCTTCCGATATAACTATAACTCAACACGACTTGAATCTAATACTCACTCATCTATCTTCTGATACTCTTGCAACATAATCCTTACTAACTTGCCAACCATCTCAGCAACATCTTGGAACAACATCTCATAACATAGCAACAACCTTCACTTGCTCATACTTGGCTTATACAACATCGCATCGTTATCCCAGCAATATATTCAACACGAAAACTCATATACAATTCTTACTCTCATACCCCCGTGGTCTATCATCCACAAAACACCAACAACCTTATTCATCTCTTCGTATCACTCTTATAGTGGCATCAACACATCCAACTTCATCAGCATCATCATACTATGGAGTATTATCCCTTACTTACGGTAACCAACAACAACATCCTAACAAAGAAAATAGAATCACCATAACGTCAACTTAACAACTTAACTCAACAAATACTCGCACATCGAACCATCAACCAACAACCATGATGACATCTTTATGAAATCCGCAAAAATTTCCAAGAACCACAATACTCTAGCATATCACGCTTCCATTGCGCAACTCTGATTATTTATCTTAAGTCGTAGTGCTCATTCAAACCTCGGTCAACTAACAATATCATGCAACCGAACACAATTCTATAATGCCAACTTAATAGTAGTAACTTAACTACTAACCATAGGATCCATCTTGATTAACCGTCCTTTTCAGAATTCTTACCCACTCATAAGATCCACAGCTTCAACCAAAACTCAGACTTCCTTCAACGTCCTCAATTTCATCCATGCTGCCTTGTCCAATACTCCTCAACACTTCATCGGTATATCTCTATTAACTCTCATCAACTCAAAAGCAAATATCTCCACGAGATAAAATCCATTACTTAATGCACTATCCAGATAGTAAGATAAGTCTACATCCTCCAATACGATCTCGTCATTTATCAACAATGGGTTAAGGGTGATCAAGTCCTCAATTTGTCAATAGATATCTGACAATCATAATGAGGTATAAACCGTCATTACCAACTACAACAGTGTTCCTTTAAAATTTGTACTCACGTCACCAAAATTATCATAATTCATCAACTTCCAAGATCATCCAAGCATGCCAACACTGACGTCTTACACTACACACTAATATAACTCTGAAAATAACATCAGAATGAAATTTCTTTACACCATTACCAACACTCCTTATTCTTGAAATCATACTCTTCACATTTTCAACAACTTCTACAATTACTTTTTAATATTCTACAACAAGGCCTATAGCAATCCATCACTTAATCATTTTTCTTACGTCAATATCTTACGCAAGGCTACTTGAACGATAACTCCACAGTTCTCCAACCATGTTGAACGTATCAACCTGTTAATTTCCATCCCATAGCAATTATCCTTATTACTTAACAGTCACTTTTCGAAGCATCCAAAATTCGCACCATACTTGCACATCAACAATCATTACACTGACTCTCATTCTTTGAGAAGTCAACACCAACAATTCCTGGTCATTCTTCAAGATAATCCAGCTCATTAAACAACCAAAATCTTAAATCCATGTTACTTCTGATTTTAGGAATCAACAAAGCTCCAACAATACTTACACTATAGCCATCAGCAACATACTAGCTAACATCTCACAACCAAACACGTCCGAGAAGTAAAGCTTATCCCCCACTTAGCTTCAACTAACTCCTGCAACAACAATCAGAAAATAACAAGTATCGACAGTGTTCCACACACTTGTCGTGTACAAAGGAAGTAAACAACATTAGACGACTCTGGTTGGACAGACCGACCTGCTCTAATACCACTTGTAACACCCCATTTCCCAATACTAGTAAATATAGTAAAATAGGCATCATATATCAAAATGCTCCACAATGGGACGTCACATAATTCAAAATTCTCATGAAGTTTTCAAAATATATTTTTATTTCAAAATACTTATTCATTCAGCGGAAGACATTTCAATTCGGATTTCACGGTATTCTAACCTCAACATCAATTCAAATCCACAACAACACGTGGTTCAACAAAATTCATAAGTTAAGATACGTAACAATGAATACAAATAAAAGAACATATCAATTTCCCAAATCCCGTGTTACGTATCAGAGCAAGACTCTCTATATTCGACATCACACTAGAGACTCCAAGCTATCATCACACTTCTACGAACTATCCTCGATCATCTGCACGTTACCAATATAAAGGCAACGGCGAAAACAAGTAAAGGGTGCGATATCAAACCATATAATTGAGATTATGATAAATAATATATAGTTTGAATTATAGAAAATTATTGTTTTGCGATCACAACATTGTTCCACAACAATGCAATTCAATAAAACAACATATCAACAGCAACTTATATGCGATGGCATTTATCAAACAACAACTAAATTCAACGGCAATAACAACATGATTCAATACAAGACAACATCATTATATATTATGATATGTAACTCAACAAATGCAAATGCATATGGATCCATCGGAGTAAAACTCCCAACGTAAACAATTTCCAGTAATTCCGAGGCATCAAGGCGTAAGCCTTTAACGTACTCATTCTTCCCCTAACGGCTCAACGTGGTTTTTCCCCTCACGGCTCAACATAATATGCAAATGTATGTATGCGATGATCAGAAATGGCATACGACAACAACAACGTAAAACCACAATGTAAACTAGCTTACGACATATTCATTTCGCCCCTTACGGCCAACGTAATCAACAACAATTCAACCATCAACTTTAGCTATCAAAGCCTCTACAACAACGTTCAACAATAACAACAACAACAGATTTCACATACGGAAACTACATTAAGTCATCCAAAAACTCACCTACTATGTTTAAAAGTACTATCATAGGTTAAATCATAATTCCAGCTCTCCAACGGTTCAAACGGAAACTGATTCGGAGTTACGGTCACAAAGATATGACCGAAACCGTTTCTCCATAGACATATTTTATGTTCCAGATCAGTATGAGCCAATACATGGATTCATGTATCGATCCATAAGGGACTTGTATTGATGCAAAACAACTTGTATTGATACAAAAGCATCTTGTATCGACACATACGACATTCATGCTTCTGTTTTCTTAAATTCCACCAGTATGAGTCGATACAAAATCCTATGTATCGATGCATACACAGCTTGTATCGACACAAGCATCGTATGAGTCGATACAAACCTTCACAATTGGCCCCATGAGTCGATGCAAGGTCATTTGTATCGATGCAAGCTATTTTCAAGTCTCTGGTTTTTAAAATCAATCCGACATTGATCGATACACACTTAGGTCGACTCATGTCGTCTAAACACCCAAAACCGCCTAAGAATTTCACGATTCAATTGGAATTCTTTAAGATCAACAACAACAACATGATACAATCTAGCAAAATTATACATCCCTAACTACCTATTGCCCATCATATCCCCAATTATAGAGCAAGAACCCCACCCTTACCTTGGATTGAAGGTTGCTCTAGAATTCCTCGATCGATCCACTTTTCTCCGTCAAAACCCTTATTCCTCTTTGGTCTGCAATTTCTCTTTTCACAATCTAATTTCCAAAAGCCAAAAACTTCTTTTCTACTGAAACCTAATTCCTTCTATTTCTTTTAACCAAATAATAATAATAATAATAATAATAACAATACTATTATTTGATCTAATGGGCCAACTAATTAACACCTCTAATATTACTTCTCACACCACCCACTAAACCCAATTTTTCAATCAAATAATAATTCCATAATAATATTATTTCTAATATTATTTGTCCGATTAAACCGACTATTACTCAACTATCAACTTAACCGTTCAACCAACATATTAATCCAATAATAAAATTCCTCAATAATTTAATTAACTAATTAATTAAATTTTGGGCGTTACATATCTCCCACTCTACAACATTTAGGACCGGTAGACCTAAATATTCATTTGAGGACTTAACCTCAAAGACCATGCATGATAAATGGACCTAAATAATTTTCTTAGTTGTAGGAAAGATTTCCTTCCTATCTCTACAATTAAACATGTACTCCTATAATATTTTTAAATGTCAATTTTATCCTTCAATATTTTTAACTAATTTACCATTTTATTTTTTATTATTCACTAAAAATATAAAATTTATACCCCTAAATATATCTTCCGGAACACTTAAAGAAAGTGTTCCGGTTTAAAAAAATTCTTAACAGAGTTTTCTCAACGGTTCAAAACCGTAGCCAAAACTGTTTTTTAAAAAATTACAGTTTTAGCAACAGTTAAATTCGTACCAAAACTGTTTTTTAAAAAAATTATTATACCGGAACACTTTTTGAAAGTGTTCCGGTTTGGAATATTATTAAGATATCGGAAAGTGTCGATATTTAAAAAGTCCTTAAAAAGCTTTACCAACTGTTGAAAAATGTAGCCAAAACTATTTTTTTTAAAAATTATAGTTTTAGCAACAATTTAAATTCGTAGTCAAAACCGTTTAAAAAAAATTCATACTAGAACACTTTTTGAAAGTGTTTTGATTTGATGTATTATTAAGATATCGAAAAACGTTTTGAAAGTGTTCTGATTTTTAAAAATTCTTAAAAAACACTTTATTAATGATTCAAAACCGTAAAAATTATCATACTGAAACAGTTTTTAAAAGTTCTGAAAAGAAATTGTAGGGGTGCAAAAATTTAATTTTCTAAGGGAATAATAAAATTTTTGATGATAGATTGATTATAAATATTAAAGGGTAAAATGTCAATATAGAGATACAAATCTAGTCATATGGATATGATGTAAATTTTTCTAGTTGTTGTCTAGTTCACAAGTAGCCTTGGGTATTCCTAGCTAGCAGCAAGCTTAAGTTTAACACCTCCAATATCCCTATTACCTAAAATGAATAGATTGAATATATGGTAATAATGAGCTACCTTGATATTAATAATAAAATGTCTCATCGTGATTTTGACAAAAGCTTAATTTTAAAAGCATCGACAAAATAGTCGGGCCACCGGTGCAATGGAGTAGTTAGGTTGAAAATTTTAAAAGCATCAACAAAATAGTCGGGCCACCGGTGGAGTGGAGTAGTTAGGTTGAAATTTTTGAGATGGTAAAATATGTAGAAAAAATAAATAAATTTTTTAGTATTCATGAGTTTAAAATGAGTATTGGTATTTTTTAAGTTATGTTTAATAAAAATAATGATTGACCGATAAGTTAGTTAGTAGTTTATAATTTATGTCTGATGACTAATGACAAATAGTTTATAATTTATTGTTGATTGTTGATGACGAATAGGTGATAACTTAATTAAAGTGTTTGATAAATTTAATAATTCAACTAATTTATGTAAAATGACATAAAAGTATTTAATACATAATTATTTTATTTTAAATTTAAACAAGTTATAAAGGATAAAAATAGATTTTTGTTAAAATAATAAGGGTCAATGGAGATGCATGCTTTTTGCAGATGATATAGTTCTTTTTGGAGAGTCAAAGGAAGAGTTGAATAAGAGGTTGGAAACTTGGAGACGAGCTCTAGAAACACATGATTTTCGCCTAAACAGAAGTATGTAGGAGTATATAGAATGTAAGTTCAACAAAAGAAGCAGTGTTTTTAACTTAGATGCGAAGTTGGAGACCATGTACAGTTTAAATATATTGAGTTCGTAATATAAAATGATGGAGAAATACAGGGGGGTGCAAACCATTGAATCCAAAATGGATGGTTGAAATGGAGAAAGGCACAAATGTTTTATATGATGCAATGTTACCGCTCAAGTTAAAGGGAAAGTTTTATCGGATTACGGTAAGACCTGTTATTTTGTACGAGACTGGATGTTGGGTAATTAAGAACCAACACGAGAATAAATTAAGTGTTGCATAGATGAGGGTGTTGCGGTGGATGTGTGATAAGACTCGACATAATAAAATTAGAAATGAAATTATTAGAGTGTTGGAGTAGTGCCTATCATAGAGAAGATGGTGGAAAATAGACTTAGGTGGTTTGGGCATGTAGAGAGGAGACATGTAAACTTTGTAGTAAGGAGAGTAGAGTATGGAGAAGAGATAAATAATTCGAGGAAGAGGAAGATCCACAAAAACTATAAGAAAAGTTGTTAAGAAAAATCTTAAAATTAATGATTTGGATAGAAGCATAGTCTTTGATAGAAAATTATGGTGAAAATTGATTCATGTAGTCGACTTCACCTAGTGGGATAAGGCTTTGTTGATGTTGTTATAATAATAAGAGTAAAAGTGGAAGAAAAAATAATAAGCTATAAACTATAAATTAAAATGTTATTTAAAATAACGTATGGAAAATAAGCTATAAATTCATAAAATAAGCTATAAATTCATGATAAAAAGACTGTTATCAAATAAGTCTAAATTTTCAGATGAGATTATAAACTATAAACTTAAAAACATGTCTTACAAAACAAAGCCTAAATATAAATTGTTTTAAAATTTAATTTTATTTAAATAAGAATTTAAAATTAAAAATAAACATTAGAAATATTATAATATTCATATCCAAATATAATAAAACAATTAAACAAAATCTTAAAATAATATATTAAATTTAAAATATATTTATTTATAATATAATTTTTGTCCTAAAATTAATTATTCAAATCAAATTCAAATAACAATTAAATTCCAAAACTTGAGAACTTTATCCAAATGACCAGGTGTGATGAAAAAATAAATAGATATCAAGCAAGTGTTATAGGGTGAAGAAAATCATATAAGGTAAGGAACCACTTTAAAAATCATATATAAAAAAGGATACAAAATAGATGGTGGAGATGAGAAAAGAAGTTCGCGTGAAAAAGATTAAAATTTATATGTTGGTTAATTTTTAGAAAGAAACATCTCGTCATATCTGAGTGGTAAATATACTTACTACCTACAATTATGAGAAAAGAGCATTTCATCAACTCAAAGTGGAGGATAGAGTTCAAATTTTCATCAACAAGCATCACTAAACACCAAGTAGAAAATGTATCAGTTCACTATATATTGTAGAAGTATAGTAGTTCGCATCCCTACAAAGAATCGACAAGAGTCTAGTATTTTAAGAAAAATATTTTAAAGGAGAAAAGCCAAAACGACTCAAAAAGTTTGAATGAGGTTAATTGAATTTTAGTCGTAAGAAAAGATGTCAAAGTATTGTTAAATTGGTTAATGTTTATTTAAGAAAAGAAGTTTGAAAATGCATGGACATAAGTCCAAGTTTATTGTGAAAGCGGATCAAGTTAGAAAACGAGAAGCTTTTTGAAAAGAGGAGAAAGATTTTGAAAATTCAAGAAGATGGGAGGAGATGAAGGGACTATCCTATGTACATAAAAGTAAAAGGTGAAGGTAAAAGAATGATTTAACTGGGTAGGAAACCAGTACTTGGCATCAATAAGTCAATACAATATACTCATCCTTTGGATTAACAAACAAACCAACAAGTAACCAGACAAAAATACCAAGTCTCAGCTGAATCAATGCCTCAGATGAAATTACGTCTTCACAAATTAGGCAGAGTAACGGTTGTATTTAGATAAAATCCACTCATAAAGGAGTATAAACAGAATAACCTGCACACAGAGAAAATAACAACCCAAAAACATACAGAATAACAACAAGATCACATAGTCTCCAAGTTAAGGTTAAGGTCCTAACCCTAAGTCCAAGAATCAATCTCCGAGCACAGGAAAAGTAGCCAAGTCCAAGTTAACAGTTTTTAGGGTTTTTAGTCTTTATTAATGAATCAATAAAAGTAAGAAGTGAAATATCCAAGTGGACAAAAGGAAAATAGCAGAAACATAAACATGATAATGAATGTTGAAATTAAAATAAAGCGGTAAAGAAAGCATAAAAAATAAAGTGGAAAATTAAATGTTAATAATTAGCGGTTAGTTGTTTGTTGGTTTTATATAAATGATCCATAATAATTTGGACGTTGAGCCTAAGTCAAAGGTTATGAGGACTCATCAGAAGATTGATAGAATCAAAACCTCTACACGATGAGCTGACAATTTTGTTGCCTATATCTCAAAATCTAATCATCCTTTGGCTTACAAGTTCAAGTCTTGGGCCATGAAGAATCAATCATACAAAGAAGAGAAAAGAAAGTAAGATCGTATCTGTGACGATTTAAGCCTTGAGCCTAGGTTAAAGGTTATGAGGAGTCATCAGAAGATTGATAGAATCAAAACCTCTACGCGATGAATCGACAATTTGATTGACCGTATCCTAACACTTAATCATACTTGGACAATTTCAAGAATAAATCTTGGGCCACGAAGAACCAACTTTCTTATCTGAGGGACAAACTATAGAGTTATGTTATGTAGAGCAATGACAATAATGATCTATGTGTTGAAAAGACAAACTAGATAAATGATATGTAGATCACCCTCTTGATGTTTGCAACACATGTAAAAAAAAAGAAGGGGGTGAGATGAAGATGGAGGAGAACAAGTCATAAAACTCATAATACATTAGATGAATTCATCTGGTCTAACTTCATCAAAATCAATCAACCATCTTGGTGAATTTGGTCTTGAGACCTATCAACACCAAAGTTCCATTGATGTTGATGAAATTTATCTCCCAAAATGAATCCAAGTCAGAAACAAATATTAAATAATTAAAGAAATAAAATAATAATTAAAAATAATTTTAAAAATGATTATTTAATTGGATTTTTATTGATGAAATACATAATGGTATCCATACATCAAAATAAAAATCCAATAAAATTATCCAAGGTCAAACAAAGACCAACAAGGGTTGGGGCTAGTTATATTTTAAATGCGTTGGCATTCTGAACAGTCCATAGGTGCGAGCACACAGTAGGTCATGGTCAATGCGTGCGTATAAACATAAAAAGGTCAAGCCAATCAGAATAAAACAAATGTCATGCCATCATTGGTTGAAGAATGACACGTAGGTCGTCTTCAACCTCTAGACACCTGCAACTTCGAATTTTATGAGATTCTTCAAACGGAATTGTTTGAAGCTCAAACCGGTATTAATGGATTCGTCTCCTTTGATCGATCCTAATTCCACCATCGCAAAAAATTTATTTAAATCACAACTTAGTCGATTTGGAAAAGTGTAAAATGATTTTTGAAAATAAATGCTCAATTCACCATGAAAGTGGAAACCAGAAGAAGCATGAGCTTCAGGGAAGAAGAGGCTACATCCTAGTAATTTATTTGAAGCGAAATGGTCGTAAATTCTACATGAACGAAGGTCAATTTCAGAGCTCTGAAACTTGACTTTGCTAGCACAATTTAGGGAACCTCAAGGCATGATGCTTGTTCTGTTAGCTTTAGTGAAGCTCAAGGAAGCTCATAGAATGGTCAATTTGGAAATGGAAGTGCTTTAATTAAGAATTTGAAATCTCAGAAAAATGAAGTATGGAGGAAGTTTGGTAGGGTATTTCTGGCATTCAAATCTTGAGGAAATGATGTGGGGAGCATCTGTATTTATAGGAGAAGTGAGTGGCGACGAGAATTGCAAGAAAAGATCCAATCGTGCAAACCAACTTAATTCATGTGGTGTGAAATGTGTGACTTGCACATGACCAAAACTCGCTCTAATTGTGCATTTTACCATTCTAACAACTTATGGAGACTTGCTAATGATGATTAGAAACAAAAACACACGCTTAAAGAGCTTGTAATTGGAATTATGCAAGTTTAGAAAACTAGTCATAGTAGAAAACTCAGTTTCAAGTGACAAACTTTACAACCATAGTGCAAGCAGCTCAAAAGGCTTTATAGGATAATTCTTGATGAATTTGAAAGATCTCATTCCAACTTTACAATGTTCCAAGAAAGACTTCATTTGGAGGCTTGAGCTAAAAGATATGATCAATTGAAATCAAGAAAAACAAACTGATTTTAACACTTAGAAAAAAATTTAAGTGTTGAACTTTAAAAGTGACCTATAATGTTTTTCATTCATAGATGATCTCCCTCTCAAAATTTTCTCTTGAGAAAAAAATGATATGAATTAGACCTCTTGAATAGAATTGTGAAAAAATAACCACTCAAAAACTCCAAAAATTGAGAAAGTTATGGCCTTGTGAAGATGATGAAAATCCATGAAATGGCCTATAATCTTTTGAACTCTCAAGGTATCTTCCAAACCTTTTCAAGATTCGCAATATAAATTAGGATAAAGTTCCCATACTTAAGATCTTTGTGGAAAAATAATGGACTCAAGATGATAAAATATTACCAAGTTATGATCCTTTGAAGTTGATGATCAAGAAATGGAGAAATTCATGGAGGACCTATAATCTTTTGACCTTCCAAGTGATTTTCCAAGCATTTTCAAGTCTTGTCAATTGAACTAAGTTGTAGTAGAAATCCTTAGATCCATTGTGAAAAGATAATGAGCTCAAGGAGATAAAATCTGACCAATTTATCACATTTTGAAGTTACATAAGAAAGATGAAGGACCAATCTAGAGAACTTGCAATCTTTGACCCTCAAAGCATTTTTTAATCAAACAAAATCCTTGAACCAATGAAGAGATTTGTTAAAGACCCTTTCAAGATACTCATGGATTTATAATCAACCGAAAATCTCAAACAACAACCAAAATATGATCCTCAGAAGTCCAAAAACCCTAGTTCAAAGAACATTGGCTATGACATGTAAACTTCTTCAATATTGATGACTTCTCTTGCACATAGAGTATTCTCACATGAGGAGAGATTGTTGTAGACAATAATAAGAAACCATAGAAAATAGGACAAATCCAAAACATTGATAATTGATGAATTTATGCATTTGTGATCAAAGGCTCAAAGACTTGTCCAAATTAGGTTAAAACACTTTGATCAACTTTGTATCTTTTGAAATTATTTTGTAAGATGAGACATGAGGAGCTTTATTAGACCTTTCAATGATGGCATCTTGAGGCATACCACATGTTAAAGCTTAATAACTCCATGAGACTTGGTAAAGAAGACATGGAAATAAACACATGAACCTATAAACTTTTTGAAGAAAAACTTTTGTACCATCTACCTACAACACAATGTCCAAAGAACAAATAGCGCACATGTCTTGTTGTTAGATAAATGTCAATCAACATTTACAAAATATACACAAACAAGGTGCTTGGTGATCCCCATAAGAGCAATCTTAGAGATAGGAGAGAGAATCAACCCTAGCTTGTGATCTTGGTGCAATGTGATGGTATGAGATCGTGAAGGATCTTAGGGACAAAAATTAGGGTACAATAGGTACCAATTGATATTTCCGGTACACCTCTACCAAATTTCCGGTATGAGTAAATTTACGATAATGTATTTAAAATTTTCACTATAACTGAAATTTTCAAGAGGTTTAAATTTTAGGTTTTTCCAACGGCTAAGATTTTGCCGACACTTTTGCAAGGTCCTTATTGTACGAACACATTTGTGTGATCAAGAATACATCATCATTTGTATAAATAGGGGTCTTAGGGTTATGGGATAACATATCTCTAGGGGTATGCATAGATCTATAACCAAACCATATTGAACCACATATATAATTTGGTTTGGATCTTAAAACTATTTCACTAAAACTGGTTTGTTATTTTAAAATTGGTTTATATGTGGATCGGTTCAGTTTTGAACCGGTTTCTCATAAAAAACCAATTTTAAACCGGATTTCCTAAAAACAAATTTTCTTTTTAAAAAAAGCAATTTCAAAATCTATTTTATAAAAATTAAACAATTTTAAAACCAGTTTTATAAAAAAAAACAAGTTTTAAAACTATTTTAAAAAAATAATCAATTTTATACCAAATAATAGTTTTATTTTCATTAACCAAAATATTTTAAAACTAGTTTAAAACTAGTTTATGTTAAAAATAATTATTAACAAGAGATCCTAATATAAGATAATCATTTTTTCTCCATAATTATTCGCAGTTTCGATATAATATGATATGATAGTCTAAAAATTCAGAATTAGTAATAGGTACAATATAGAACATAAATTCAAAATTCCAAACAATTTAGACTCGACCCTATTATGGAAGTTTCCACAATTTCTTTATGGGTTCTTTCTGAACAATATAAGCATTTCTAGAAAAAGAAAGATATACATATAAGAAACTCAAAGTCTATTAAACTTAACTATCAGTTCAATGTTAATATAGGTAGTCAAGTAGAATCAATTAGATGCTTTAACTTGAATAACGGAGTACATATTTGTGAATGTCATACACATTCACATAAATGATATAGAAAAAGAAGATGAATATTGCACTCAGGCTGAATGATCTCAATTTCGTTTAAGAACCAAGTTTCAGCCAAATCTTATAAATGGTGTACAAGTTTGGTTTTATGGATCACCATTGGTTTTGAAAAATGGATACTGGTTGTTTGGTTTGGTTACAAAATGGACCTGGTTCAGTTTTTATCTAACAAAAATTGGATTTTCAAAATTGGTGCGCTGAATTTTCAAAATCGATTCTCATAAACCAGTTTTTCTGTACACCCCTATATATCTCAATAAAATGCCTCTTTCTCAATTTTTGATTAAAGCAAAAGTATATTACAACTACGACAAACCTCATGTTGAATTCAAGCTTCTAGATGGACCTGAATCCTTTGCCACCTTGAAAGAAACGTTGAATAATTTTTTGCCTGATTATGATAACAAAAGGGTGACAAAGATCGAATTTCAGAGGATGAGATTGATACAAATGGAAGAGTGAAATACAACCTAATCGAGTTGAAGCATGATGAAGATGTGAAGGCCATGTGGAAATCATTTTGTCGTAGGATAACTAAAGGTATGATCGAGTTGGACGCGCATATCCGATGATTCATCGACGACATTATGAAGATGGTGAAGCGTCTAGAGTCATCTGATAGTGCGTAGGTTTTCATGTTTCAGAGTACTGTTTATGTTTGTTGTTTGTCATCTGATGTTTGTTAACTATGTTTGTTTGTTATTCATGTTATTTTATTTCTTTATCGAATCTAAACATGTACTCGTAAAACGATTATGCAATAAAAGAGATGTTTGTTTCTCACAAAATATACATATAATACAATCATAAAAAAGAATAAATCTGGATAGGCCATCCACGGGAAACGTCAGCAAACCTAGTTAAACTAGTATAAACCTCACCATCAGGGTTCACCAACCCCATGAGGTTATCTAAGTGAACGAAGATGAACTGTAGGTGGATGTCCTAGTCACCTACGGGAGGTGGAGGTTGTGGTGGTGGCTCAGAAGAATCCCTGGTATCTGAAGGCCCCAAAACATTAGATGTTGCAGTATGTGGTATGACCCTATGGTGGGACATATTGTGGAACCACTCCAGGTATACGTCCTCGCACTTCCCAGTGTAACACCCCAAATTTAATTAATTATTTAATTAAATTATATAAGGAATTATCTATTGGAATTGTCGAAGTTGAAAAATTAATCGGAGAATTACTATTAGAATATTATTTGCAAGTTGGTGTTATTTAATCGATTGATGAGAAAATGTAGAAAATAATATTAGAAATAATATTATTATATATGATCATTATTTAATTAAATTGGATTTAGTGGAGGTGTGAATAATAGATCCAATATATTATTATTATTATTATTATTATTATTATTATTATTATTATTATTATTATTATTATTATTATTATTTATTACTATTATTATTATAAGTTGGATTTAATTATAACAGATATAAAAGGAGGAATATAAGGAAATTACATCCGAAAAAGGAATTGTAGACCAGAAAGCCGAATCGAAATGCGACCGTAAAATAGGAATTCGATCGAAGTTAGAACAACCGTCAGATCTAACGTAAGGGTGGAATTCTTATCATATAAATGGAAGTATGATGAATTTTATGTGGGGTTTAGGATATTAGATTCATTACTGTGTTGTGTTGAAACTGGAATAATATGGGGAAGAAATAAGAGGACGAGAAGTGGCTAATATTCAGAAGTAGTTAAGGGAGGAAGATGAAGTGTGGCGGGGGCCACACGACCCTTGCGGCGGGCGCCTCCAGTCTTGCATTTCGTTTCTTTTTCTTCTGTAGTTATTACTTTTGCAATTGTTTTCAATTAATAGTATAGACCTAATAATGTACCGGTAGTATAAAGTAGCAGGTAATACAAAAGTAATAATCATACTAAAAATATATATATCTTCTTACTAAAAATATTGATAGTATATTAGTATATTATATGAATCTAAGAGCAAGAACTAGAATTAGTTTAATAGGCAGTGTAAAAATAGAGTTGTCATTTTCATATTAGTAAGATATAGAGTAGTATTAAATAGCATGGTTATTAAGTTTGGCACAAAATAATGTTATTAGTATGAAATTATAGTAATAGTAATAGAAATAAATTAAAAACAGTACTGAAATAACCGAATTAGGAAATTAAGCGGTATAATTAGATGTCTGGAATTTAACAAAAATTTATATGATAACTAAGATTAATTAGTAGGTAAATGCAGCTGTGTTGTTTTGTTGAATTGCGCCGAATGTGGTAACTAGCAGGTAACAGTAGGGATCAGAATAGTAGTAGCAGCAGGTATGTAATGGTAGTAACCTGTAAGTATCAAAATAATTAAAATACAGTGTTCATACATGTACCTATTGGTTGTAGAATTAGTATGTACTCATTTGGCAGGGGCATATGATAGTAGTAAATAACAGGTTTTATCAAATATTGATATAAGTAGCAATAAGGTTGGATTTTAATGACAGCATGAAAGCAGATGCAGGAAATTAAATGTAGCAGTTTAGTAAATTAATAGAAGTTGTATATAATAATCGGTAATAATGGCAGTGAACGAAACAGTACCGAATTGTCCGGTTTAGTAAAATTAAACGGTAAAATTAGTTGTCCGGAATTAACCGGAATTAGTTGGAAATTGTCGGAGAAACTTGTGTATGCGTGTAGTTATTATTGGTTGGTTGAAGAATTGGAGCGGTGTCACGTATGTCGAATATAGCGGGCATCTTATTAATGGAAAATCAAGTAGTTGACTAATTAATTAATTTAGTAGAAGACGTTTAATAAATAAGTAGCGTTAGTATTAAATAAGATGTTTTAAGCGTAGATTCGTAATGGTTAAGTTGTGTAGTATTTGTCGTAGTGTTTGCTTGAATTGTTGTTGTTAATAAATTATTGTTGATATGTTGATGAAGTTGTAGGCCTAAGGCCAATGTTGATTAAATTGAATTGTCTCAATTTATGGACATGCTTGAGTTGTAGGTAGAATGACCAGTGTTGATCTAAGTTGATGTCATTGATGCATATTTTAAGTTGTTGTTGTATGTTGTTGTTGTTGCATTATTGTGTATTTGTTGTTGAAGTTGAGGTCGCATAGCATAAATTGCATGATTAAGTTGGCCTTGATGGCACCACGTTGAAAGTTGAAGGCTTATGCCTTGGCCTTGATGGCACCACGTTGAAGGCTTATGCCTTGTTGAATGCCTCGATAACCTGACATGATTTTAAGTTTGGAGTTCTTATCCAAATGGTACCACATGCATTTGCATAGTTGAGTCACATATTGAGTCGCGTATTAAAGTTGTTGGTATTATTTCGTTGTTTATTGATTGTCGTTGTGTTGTTGTTGATATAAGCTATTGTTGCTATAAATTGCTATTGTTGTGGGTTGTTGTTGTTATAAACTATTGTTGTGAGTTGTTGTCGTTATAAGTTGTGTTGCTATAAGTTGTTGTCGCTAAAGTTGTTGTTGTTATAAGTCGGTGTTGTTATTAAGTTGTTGTTGTTATGTGGTGTTGATTTAAGTTGTTACGTTGATGATTATGTTGTTGTTAACTGTGAAGTAGTTTGTGTTGTTGTTAATTGAGAAGTTGTTGTGATGTGTTAATTGCGATGGGATAATTTTGTATGATTTAATCCTAGCATATTATTTATCATACACTTGTTTATATTGTTGGATATCTCACCCCTTTTGGTGATATTTCCCCTACCATGAAAAATGGGCAGGTACTCAAGAATAGTCGTGGAAGTTCGAAGTAGCATTATGAAGTCGTTAGTTGCTGTTAGTTCGAATTGGTGTCATTGCTCTAATACGTAGCACTCGATGGGATGTTTATGTTGTTGTGATTATAAGATGATGAATAGTTGTTATTATTTGTTGATTGGAATTGTTTCTAATTGTTGTCATTACAATAATTCTTGAATAATTATAAATTAAAGTTTTGATTTAGTTGAATAAAGTTGTATATGACTTATGAAATGTGAAGGTCGAATGTTATGTATCTATATTAAATGAAACACAAGTGTTTGATAATATGTTGAAATGTAACATCTGTTTATGTTTTGAAATTTTGGCACTCTGATTCTATTATATATGTTGGGTAGAAAATGGGTGTTACACCCAGGCTATTGAACCTCAATGGATGTATCAGTGATCTCACGGGAGGAGCTGAGAATGTGACTCTGTAACCATCGATCAATACCACCAGTTGGAGCATTTGGACCAAATGTGTGATGCCTTGTATATAACCATACTGGCGTAGACACCTCTCTCAGACAAGTGTCTAGCCACATGGCTTTCCAGTTTGACATACCCTGAATATAAAGTAGATATCTCAAAAGGACGACGAAGGAGGTGAGATGTATACAGTGTCCAGATGACATCATCCATGTTAGAACATCCAGCCTCCTTCAATACTACATGAAACCTCCTAGAATGGCCTGTTTGGCCTTCCATCTCTTTGCATATGGGTCAGTAGCCAGAACATGTTGGATCTTCTGCTCACATATGTGAGGAAAGTGCTTGTATATCCAACATTGCATAAATAAAAATCGTCAAATAAATACACCCAAATAATTAAAAAAAATCATTAAATAAATTTTAATATACCTGTAACAAGCTGGGGTAACCAACAAGCTACCTAGTGTTAGGACGAGATGCAACATGAAGTTCCGTGTAAAGCATCATCAAGAATGTCACTCCCCAAGCACAACATGGAGTGTCAAGGGCAACGAATAGAGACAAGTATTGAACATCAACATATACTCCAAACTTGTCTGCAAAGAGAGTACATGCCACCAGATGTAGCATATACGCTTTAGCGGTATCCTGATACCTCTCTGCCTCCACAAGCTCCTTATACATACTCCTCAACCAAGACATCCGTAGGTGAAATCCCCAAGTCTCACCAAACTCACGTAGCACATCCAACTCAGAAACCTCCAAAAAAATCCATAACCATGCGCACCGTCGTCGCCTGATCCCTATAAACTGGTGTAAAAAATGTACTAGCAATCGAAATGTGAAAGAGGACATTCACGTCATCTAAAATCACTGTCATCTCCCCAAGTGGAAGATGAAATGATGATGTCTCCGGGTGCCACCTCTCAACAAAAGTAGATAATAGGGAGGCGTCCAGCATAGTCAAGGAGCATCCAGCAAAGTCCAAAAGATGGAAATTTTCAACAATCCTCTTCACCTCCTCAGGCATGAGACTCTCAAAGAAGTTCTTCAACTTCGAACCATAAGAAGCGACCTTCAACACCACACGCTCCTATAACAAATAATATAACTAAAACAAATTAGTATACATCAAATCTCGTAACAAAAATAAAAATTACTCATTTAAACGAAACCAAGAATACATACCTCGCCCTACAATATCCTATAAGCGACATGGTTCGCATATCCTGTCAACACGGACCTGTCGGAAGGTCCTCCAGAGAAACATTCATCAATGTGTATGTTGGCTTCGTAGATGCACAAGTAATAGTGTCTGTATTAGCGGGGGACACCCCGTCAACTCGCTTAACCATAACCTCTTGCGACAATGGCTCCTGCAAAACAGCATCAACCTCCTACAACACAGGCTCCTGCAAAACAACATCAGCCTCCTACAACACAGGCTCCTCATCCACCGTGTACTCAACTACCGGCTCCACAGTAGGAACATGAGTCTGAACCTCCGCAGTAGGAGTTTGAACCACCACGACAGGAGTTTGTACCTCCTACGCGGGTGTATGCACCTCCTCAGCAGTAGTGGATGCTCCAGTAGTCCGACTGCCAGGTGCGCAAAAACCTGTCCCCGCCTGCTGCTCAGCCATCTGTTTCCAATGAGAACTAGTGGAGAAACAACGTCCAACACGTAGCTCTGAGGCATGGGCCTCATCAACAACTCAGGTTCAACATCAGCTCTATCAATGGTCCGTCCCGCAATAGAACTGAATATGCCTCTAATCCTCACTGCAAAGCAAAATTAAAAAATATAAGGAAAATATAAAACACCAGAAATTTTGAAATTTCTGATACTAGGCACTGAAAATTTCAAAATTTCTGGTATTATTGGTAAATGATATTATCGAAAATTTTGAAATTTCCAAATTATCGGTATGATATTAGGCACCGAAAATTTCAAAATTTCTAGTATTATTGGTAAATGATATTATCGAAGATTTTGAAATTTCTAGTACGAAAATATCATAAATTTTGAAATTTCCAGTACAAAATACTGGAGATTTCACAAAATAACGTAAATCTTACTTGTTTCGCCAAATTTCTGATGCGCCTTTGAAATTTTAGTATCGTCTGATAATTTGAAAAAACCGATGCTCGCCGTATATTGGAATAATGTGGTAAATGAATTTGGTGTGGACATTTTAGTCTTTTCATAGAGTAAGAGGGGTGGCATGATAATTTCTCATACTACATTTATGACAACCAATAGTAATTAAGAACAATTTGATAAAATTGTTACATTTGATTATTCGATCATTGCTTTTTTTTATCTGTGTGTAACAACCTTAAAAGATTTTTATTTTGAGACGGAGGGAATACAGGGAATACTTTCTTGGCCTTTTCCCAAATGTTGTAGCAGGTGGTGAAAGCTGAAGCTTAGGCACAATAGAAAACCATAGGATGGTGCATAGGGGTGTGTCAATTTGCTTCCATTTTGTGCGGCAAATGGTGGCAATATGGTCTTCTCGTTCTTGGCTTGATGGCAGTTGCCCATATATTGTAGGTTGCTGTCTTGGACAGGTTTTAACAAGGGATAAGCCGAACCTTGGATAACAAGTCAAAGTTGAAGGTATCACTCATTGGAATTAGGAGGTGAAAATGTGCAAACAGTGGCACCTGATGGTGAGAAGGGCAATGACGGTCGGAAAAAAACATAGGATCCGGTCGCTAAAAGAGGAAAAATCAAATCTGCTCACACATGCGAGATTCACACACCAGAGTTGTGGTAGCACATGAGCAGAAGACGACGTTATCTTCAAACTTAATATAACTTTTCTTGAATTATTTAAGCAAGAGTTTATGGGAAACAAAGGAAGCACTATTCTTGTCTGATTGCATTTAAACACTTACATTGGAAGGGAAACAAGAAAAGATAGAAATGAGAGTTTCACATTATTAAGGGCAGCTACAAAATAACATTCATTTGGACATATTTATATGGACCTTTCAGAAGCTAAATCAAGCAGTGTACGGAAGAATTGATGAGGATACAATGGTGGTTGTTCTGCAAGTGCCTGAGATACACGAATAGAATGATTTCGAGGAAGAAAAATACACATAAAATGATAATGAAACATTCAACCAACAAAAATGATTTATGAAAGAAGAGTGATAATGGCATTAGAAGAATTTACCTGATGAAGCAAGACAGTGGAAGGTGTCATTCCAGGCACAGTATTTACCTCTATGATCAAAACCTACAACATTTGAAAGTTGTCGATGAGTAAGATGATGACAAGTCATTTCTACCTCACCATTCCAGATATTCAAAATAGAAGAGCTTTAAGTTTCCGGCTAATCAAACTAAAAAATGTGACATCTACTTAAACAAACCTCTCCGTTGTCAACATTGACAAATGCATCGATGCGTGAAAATCCTTCTAATTGTAGAGTGTTTGCAATCAGTTCAATATGATGTTTACATCTTTGCAAAGCTTTCTCGCTACATAGAGAAGAACACGGAAAAATATCATTAAGAATTACTTGATGAAACCTGCTAAGAATATGAGTAGACCAACACCGAAACCTATGAGCTAGAATTTATTTTACTAATGGGATGTAGAATCTCCATAACATACCTCATAATTGACAAGGGAGGTGGAGTCAGATTGATGCCGGTTCCACCTGCAAAGAAATGTACAAATGATAGAGATAAACCAGTAATGACAAAGGCCTTGTTTATTTTTTCTAATTATCCTTAGTCTGAAAACAACATTATAACTCTGGATATACTGACCTTGGAACTTTTCCTCTAATGACAAAATATCGCCACTTTCCTTGACAGTTACACTAGGACTTAGTGAGTGCATTGATCCGCGCTTTCCTATGACGCCAACTGTTATTTCCACCCATCTACTCTTCCCTTTCCACATGAAGCCATGACTCATCTCATTCTTAATTTTGGATGACACAATTATTTCATCTGTCTCTATGAAAGGTTCAAAGATCAAGTGTTCTGGAGGAGGATTTGGCATCTCAATCATACCATGCGCCTATGAACATCAACCAAAAAAAGAGAGGTAGAATGCCATTGAATAAAACATTTCAAGTTAGGAACTGAAATCAATAACTCAATAAATTGATAGTCCTATGTAATCCATCAATGAAAATTATGGAAAAACATATTAACACTTATCTATCAACAAATGACATAACCATGACTGCACGAAGCTATTAACCTTCCTATACCTTTGATAAGCTATTTGGAGGAATCCTTAGTAGGCATTCCTCTAGAGCTTCGATATATGTTCCAAGGTCATTGGAACAACTGCATATAAATAGAATGAGCAATAAAAGCAATACTTAGAAACATATTTAACATGTCTCATTATACAATATTTCTTTAAAAGCATGCTTTAAGGCAATATTTCATATTTTTTAAAATTATTGATTACACAAAGAATGAGTGCTAGTTAACAAATTTTCGAATCTACCATAATCTTGCAACCCCAGTTGAGCATCCATCTTTTGCAGGCTTAATACATAATGTTTCGCTTTGTAGCTTATCTGTGAGGTCATGCCATATGTCATTTATGGGCTTATTAGAAAGATCTTCTTTTCGCCAGACTTCCTTATTTATGGTAAGAACTCCCGAACTTGCAAGCTTTTAATAACAAGATATTAGAATGCAGAGTCATTGAAGAAAAAATCAATGAAAGAGAAGTGTTAATTCCGGATTGTGAAAAGTAATGGAAGAGGAGGGTTTATCTTTCAGCAGAAATATATTTGATTAAAGGGAAAAACGTACATGCTTTACCGCAACCGAAGTTGCAACTTTGTCCATACAAATTTTTGATGCCAATGCACCAGGACCTTCAACAGAAGATAAAAGTTGGGAAATAGACAATTACAATTTCAAGTATAAATAAAATTTGAACCTGAGTAGTCGATACCATTATACCTACAGGTCTCTCGTAGTAAGGGAACAATATAAACAAACCTGTGTGGGGAACTCCTTCAGCTTCCAACAAAGATTGAAGTGTTCCATCTTCTCCAATGCCGCCATGTACTAAAGGCAACATAAAAATCTTAATCATGCGTTAAAAAAGAAATTGAAGTTATAAAATTAGTCATTCGAGAACACTCGTGCTTTTATACCAGCAATAAAAACTGTTCCGTTGGCTTCCTTGACTAGCTTTATCCACTGCCGTAGAGAAAATTTCTTCGGAAGTTCGTCAGCAATATCAAATCCTGTAAACCAATTATGGTCCTTCAAACCCTCCGTCAGATCATTCATTACTTTCTTCCGTAGATCAGATGTTAGTGCGGCCCGATTTGGCTCAATTGCTTCTGTGCATGCTTCAAGTACTTCCTCAGTAGTATGTCGTAGCACAAGAGAATATCTGCTTAAAAATGAACAATTGAATTATATCGTTCTACCTACATAATGAACAATTGAATTTAATCTTCCTGTAAGTATATTCAGAAAACAATAAGGACAAATCTTGATGTAGAGAAAATGGTCAATACTTACGGTAAAGACCAAACTGTTCTATTCCATACATCGTCAGCCTCTATTCCCGTACTGCCAGTAGATGCAGAATCACTTGTTGAGGAAAGCAAACATGGAGTTACTTCAAGCTGTAAGAACAATTATTTTAGACTCTAGTGTATTATGTGCATTGCATTTAATTAGAAAATGAGTGCTTTCACGTAGAAAATGCCATTAGTTTAAAGAATGAAACAGTACTCATGTCTTATTCATTGGCATGTCATGAGAAAGTTTTTATTAACGGCATATAAATATTCATATTTATGAAAACAATTATAGTTTGGTCACAACATATGATATGATTATTCTAAAGACAAGAAAACATGAAACAGTACAAACAAAATAAGTGCGAAAATTGTCAAATTAATTTTTAAACATATATTCCCTTAAAGAATTGAATAAATAAGAGATTTAAAGTTGAAGGCTTTTCTGATTGTGGACACTTACATCACTGAAGCCTAGCAAATTAAGCCAAACATTTGTACCACTCATAAGAGATACTTGCCGTTCTGATGTGTCGCCTCCAAAAATGACAAAAACTTTCCGATCTCCTTCACTGTGGGGAAATGGCTTATTCTCTGAAGCTTTTGATCTTCCGGGAATCTGACCTGATATGCTACTGGCTGATGAAAGATTTGGAAACCGCAAGCAAGCATGGTGAACAATGCTCCTAAGGATGTTTGTATGAGAAAAACCAACCTTAACAACATAGAGAGCATTTTGAGGCAGTCAAAAACATGAATTATCCATAAATTAATACAGAAAACAACACGCATATATTTTTCCGTTTAGAAGGGCATGAAAGGTCAATGCCACGTCTGAACATGCTCGAAATTTACAAGTAAAAATGACATAAACAAAACAGACAGTCGCCTAGAAACGGAGAGGGGCAATTTAAAAGAGGCCAAAGACGAAATGCAGCCACCCATAAGTACAACAGAGAATTACCTTATAACAGTTTAGGATAGTATGACTTATATTACAAGAAATGAGAGGTAGACACATCAAGAAATACCTTAGAAGCTTGCTGAAACAGAAAACTTGTTTGTTCCATACCACTGATCTGAAATACGTAACGAATATATATTCAGCAATAGTGAACAACCAACATTAGTAGTAAACCACTATCAGAAGAGAGAAAATCATCTCACCATGTTGATGTCGGTGAATATTATGGTACCTGATTCAGACCTTCCAAAATCATTTTCTGAAGATGATAGCTTACAACCAGAATCAGGCAAAAACCATCCATCAATTCGTGCAAAATCTTGCAGGCCAAGCCGTTGAAATAACACAGATGCTCCTTTGCGAATATTCTCAATTACATCCAAAGGAAATCGAGGAGGAGTGTGATAAGCAACCTGTGGAGAATATATGCTTCACCAGATTAGAAAGAAACTTGCTAGTATTGTATGAAACCAAATACAAATTCTAATGAGATTGAGAAAGAAAAAAAAAGTCACTTCCTGTGTAAATTATAAGATCAGCAAGCGTGTCATGTGTCATCATCTTCTATTAATATGTAACACATTCACACTACTACTACTGACCTGTTGGGTTGGAAGGTACTTCCTACGGTAATTAAATATTGCATCGTTCTCTTTCAAGTCATTTGCACCAAGGAATTGCAGCTCCACCTGTTCATCTAATTACAGTGTTATTGCTCTAAGAAATATTCATTAGGCCATAAATAATATTTACAATGTCCATGTATAATTTTTTTTCACGCCAACATTGGGAACTACAGAATTTCAATTCAGTTATAAATACAACTAATCTCAATTATTGTCACTGAATTCTGTATTACAAATCATGGCCAATTTACAGCCTTGATTATCATTAACGTGTTTCATTCGGTCAAAAATTGAATGACTATTCCTTTCCAAACCAATATACAAAACAAACCTCCGTAGGAAGTAGTGCAACAGGACAACTATCTGAACTAGATCCTACATCAAGGACGATGGCCGTAAACTCCTTTCCTCCTTCAAGAAATATTTCTACTAGCACTTTATCATCAATTCCCTATCACATTCAAAATCAATGAAAATACAAAAAGTTACCTTATATTATGAGAGAAGTATGATTCTAGTCAAATATGTACTCCAAAATTTTCTTTATATCATGCTATTTGATTTTACAGCATATACATCAACAGAATTACAAAAGTGTATGCTTCTTTTTAAGCGGCAAATTAGCTGAAAATACCTCAGACATAATTTCATTGGCTTTCACAAGAGAATCAGTCACACCGTATGCAACTGTAACACCAATGCTTGAGCCTCCTCTTGTTGGTTTTACCTAAGAAGTCAAATTTTAATTCGTTAGTAAGCATCACAAACTGCTTCACAATGAGTTAAGAATTAATCACTAATTACTAAACCAAATCACGTGTCTTACCACAACTTTCCCCACATCAGGGTCCAGATGGTGTTTCTTAAACCACTCTGATAGTTCTGATCTGCTTGTTTCGTATCCCTATTAGACATCATAATGTTATAATTTATAAAATCTCGTAGTATGTACAAAAATAAGGATGAATGATGTAAAAAGATAGAAAATATGTTCACAAACAGTTAATTATGACCTTGCCATTACCTCAACTAAGAAACTAGGAACTGTTACAAATCCAAGCTTCCTGAGTTCCGATGATGCCTTATACTGGAATAATTTTAAGATAATTACAGCTAGGGGTATAATCAAACTAGAAAGTAACAAAAGCTTGATAAGATAAAATTCATGTACAAGAAGAAACAAGACAAGAGAATAAAGGATCCCTTCACCTTGTCAAATGCTTGGCAGCACTCACTTGATCCCGTGCCAACAAAAGGAACATTATACTTTTCCAGCAATTCCTAAAAATATTTACATAGAAATATTATTCTTAAATACACAAACTAATTCTCGACTAGAAAAGATCCCTGCATATAGACAAACAGAGATGTTTCACCTGAATGCCACCATCTTCGCCAAATCGACCATGTATGACTGGAAACACTATGTCGACCGCAGCTGCGAGATGCGCTGCCAAGTCAGCCAACGTCGGGAAACTTTGGGCTAGGCTGCAAATTTAACAAGTGGCCATCTTGAATTTTACAAATTCATATGTAAATCATTTCAGACTACATTTTTGAGGATATATTCCTTACTGTATTTGTATGTTTATGATATTTATTCACTTCTTTGAAGGAAAAATTGCAAAAAAAGGAATTATTTGAAAAACTAATTTCATTTGGGGAGGGTTTGATTGAATGATGAGTGATTATTCATTATAATGATTTTCTCTTATATGAAAAGGTTTACTGTTTACTAACCTTTCAAGCTTAAAATCAAAATCAGCAGGGGTGTTGGAATATACCTGTAAAAAATATGGAAATAAGAATGGGTTGGATTGGAGAAACCAACTTTTCCATTTTATTTTACTTTATTTTTCCAATTCACTTCAAGCACATCTGAAAAAAGGTGTGTATGTGACTCTGTGTGTCAGTCTTCGTGTAAGTGACCGACAGAAACACTTAAAATTACGCTTAATTTATTCATTTCTTTTAAATTAGTACCGTTCACACGTATCAGTGTCGCTATCGTGTTTCCAGTATCCGTTGGTCCATAGCTTTATACTAACCTGAGCAGAAGAAATTGCATGTGCATTGAGATTGCAATCGATATAATAGCAACTCACTTGTAAATCATCTCCCTGTCAAGTAAACAAAATCAAAACTGATTAAAGTTTGCAATTTGATTGAATTTTCAATTTAGTACATAATCAATTAACTTCTTCTTTTTTTTTTGTAATATTTATTAATTTTTTAAAATATATACAATTTTCATATACTAAAATTCATTTTCAAACTAAACTTAGAAACAAACCAAAGAAAGAGCAGAATCAATAATTAGAAGAAAAAAATTGAAAGAATGGAAAAGAAATTGCATGCACCTGCAAGTGATCAAGAACTGATCGAGCTGAATTGAGAGAAATTCCGCGTTCAGCAGAAGGACCGCCGCATATCAAACCAACTTTCAGAATCCTGCCTTCATCTCTTCTCTTCTCAACCACTCCATCGCCAACAACCACCGCCTCTCCAGTCGAGGCACGTGCAACGGCACTGGAACGAATAGCACCGCACGTGGTGAGGTTGTGCTTGAGTTCCAAGTGTTTGACACGAGCAGCACAGAGGTGTATGATGCCGTTGCGGCGGAGGAGGGTGGAGATGGAGGAAGTGCCGGCAATTGATAGTGACGTGGCCATGAGAGATAGGTTGACAAGTGTAGTGAGTTGTTTAGTTGAGTGTGAGATGAAGCATGGTCATAAAGATGAATCGTAATTGGTATGTATAATTAACTAACAACAATAATATAATTTTGTAGCACTCCTTTGATTTGGAATATGAAATTTGAGGTTTTTTAATTTTGTGCAATTAAAATTAAATAAAAAAGAATGGACTCTTAGATATTGTAACCAAGTCACCTTAGATGTGTTTGTTTTATTTAGTCTTACATGAGGCAAGATATAAGAATATGTTTTGGTTAAAAAAATATGCCTAACTTTTTGCATTCTATTGATATTATATAATTTCCAAAGTAATAAGTCTAAATATTGATTTTAGTGTGATGCTAATTACACTTATGTTAGATCATCCATATCCTTGTAAAGTTATAGTATTTGTATACTATAAAAATAGTTTTTTATTGCATTGTATAGATTATTTTGAAGAGAATAATATAAGGATTTTATTTTTCTCTTTATTTTTCTTGCAGGTTTAGTTTGGGATGGAATATTCTCTCAGATAATGGAACTCACCTCACCATTTAATATGTGGAGGAATTTTGCCACCAATTGAAAATTCAAATGAGTCCGTTTTAGTTGACCACTCGCAAGTGAATGGGCAAGATGAATTGATCAATAAAGTGGTCATCTTCGTGATAAAGAAGAAGTTATACGGTGTTAAGGGTATATAAGTTGAACACTTGCATGAGGTATAATCTATTTCTTTGATTTTATTTAATCTGACATTTTCTCACCTACGATATATAGTCATATTTAGTATAGTTTTTACAAAAAATTTATAGTCATATCACATTAAACCTCACTCAACCACTAAGGAAATATTGTTTAAGATGATTTATTGCATAGACAACATGTTACAAACTGTAATTTACACACCCACATGAAATCATGAACTTTTCAATGAAGATGGTAAGACGCGCCTTAAGGAAGCCTATAGGTCTCGATACACCAATGTGACATGTAACAAATGTTATGCCAAATTAATTGAATTCTTGTGTGTAGAGAAAATAAATAAGGACTGAGAGTTACTTTTGACATAATTGATGAGGCTGAAGAGATCATCCATATACAACTCCAAGATGGTCCCGAGATAGATGAAACAGGGTGACCTTGTGCTTAGGAAAGTTATATGGCAGCTACTCTGATTAGGAAGTTTTTTCCTAATTGGGAGAGATTGTAACGAGTACACTAGAAGTTTCCACATGATGCTTACAAGCTTGAGGAATTGGAGGGGAAACTCATCCATATAGTTTGGAACTCATTGGACCTAAGATATTATTATTTTTTATCATTCTATGTGTATTTTTAATCGAATAAGGCAAGGATATCTATCCAAACAATGTATGCATTAGAGAGGGATCCTTGCCTTCTTACCAGAAAATATATCGAAAGATCCTTAAAAGAAGATTTTCTCCACCTTATTTGGACATAAATTGATGTACCTTTACAAATGGGTTATTTCTGTTGGGTATCAGAATAACATGAAATAATTATAACACAACTAAAATATAAGAGAAGAGTATAGAAATGATAAGAAACACAATTGGATGATTATAGGATGATGCATAAACAATAATATGAGTTCTCTATATATAAGAGACTCATGTACTAAAATAAGTTGATACATATTTAGTAAATTATGCTTAATCTTCTCTTTATCATAGAAATCAGTGATTTCTAATGCATTGACATTTTCTACAAAACAAATGACTTTATATTCTCACAACCTCCCACTTAAAGTCATTTTGTTTGTTTCCAAAATTTATATCCCTTGTTAATTCCATGTTGCTACGTTTTAGATAGGCCATAAGAAGAATTGCACCAATAAAACTTGTCAGCATTAACCGGCTTTGTCATAACATTTGCTAGGTTGTCTTTTGTGTGAATCTTTTATATGTCCACACTTCCTTCCTCTATTGCTTCACGAATGAAATGGTATTGAACTCCTATGTGCTTTGTCTTGGAATGAAAATCTGGATTTCTTGCAATGTGCAAGGCACTTTGATTGTCACAATACACAGTAATTTTTGGTTGTTTGTATTCGAGCTCTTCCAATAACCTTTGAATACATATAAATTCCTTGCATGCTTGGGTAGCTTCCATATACTCAGCTTCTGTAGTACATAGAGCTACAACAGTCTGTAATTTGGATAACCAGCTTACCGCTCCTCCTGCAATTGTAAACACATAGCCTGTAGTAGATTTTCTTTTGTCAAGATCACCTGCATAATCTGAATCAACATATCCTCTGACACCAAAATCCAATCCTCCAAAACATAGTGCAACATTCGAGGTTCCTTTAATATATCTTAGGATCCTCTTCACAATATTCCAATGCTCTTTACTAGGATCTGCCATAAACCGACTTGCCGCTCCCACTACTTGTGCAATGTCTGGCCTTGTACATATCATGGCATACATAAGGCTTCCCACCGCTGATGCATAGGGTACTCGAGACATTTCCATCATCTCTGCTTCTTTGCTAGGATTCATACTTAAGGATAATTTATAATTGATAGGAAGTGGGTAGATATTGGCTTACAGTCTTCCATGTTGAAGCGCCACAAAATTTTTCATAGATAATTTCCTTGAGAAAGCCAAATCTTCCTATCTTTTCTATCTCGATGAATTTGCATCCCTAAAATCTTGTTTGTTGGCCCTAAGTCCTTCATATCGAACTCCCTAGCCAATTGTGCCTTCAATTCTTGGACTTGATCTTTGTTGGGGCCTACCACCAACATGTCATCCACATACAATAACAAAATGATGAAAGCATTTTCCTCAAACCTCTTGTAATATGTACAATGATCTGAGCTCAACCTGTTGTATCCAAGGCTAATAATGAAAGAAACAAATCTCTTGTACCAACACCTCGGCGCCTGCTTTAAACCGTACAGAGATTTGGTTAACCTTCAAACCAAGTTTTCTTTTCCTTTTTCTTCAAAACCTTCTGGTTGTAGCATATATATTTCTTCTTCAAGTTCTCCATGAAGAAAATCAGTCTTTACATCTAATTGTTCAAGATGTAAATCCTAAGCAGCACACATAGCTAACACTACTCTGATAGTGGTAAGTCTAACCATCGAAGAAAATATTTCATTGAAATCAATTCCTTCCTTTTGAGCATATCCTTTAACCACGAGTCTTGCACGATATTTTTCCACTTGATCATTACCATCACGCTTATTCTTATAGACCCGTTTGTTGCCGATGGCTTTCCGACCCTCTAGAAGTACAACAAGATCCCATATTTTGTTTCTATGTAAGGCTTCCATTTCTTCCTGCATTGCTTTCATCCATAGAGAATCACTTGATAAACTCACAGCCTCTTGAAAGGTTGATGGTTCTCCATCTTCTGTTAGAAGACAATATGCATCATGGCTTGCCATAACATAGTCTGACTTCCAATTTGGTTTCCTTTTCTGACGTGTTGGTCATCGAACTTCAACATCATCAGGTTCCTCTGGTTCTTGTACCTCGTGTTATGGTTCTAATTTAAAAGAATCATCTTCTACAGTCTTTCCATCTATATGAAAAGTAGTGATATCTTTAGAAGTACTATCATTTTCCTGTTCCCTTTGCAGTTCATTCTCTACAAAGATTACACCCCTGCTGATAATAACCTTGTGAGAAGTGAGATCCCACGGGCGATACCCCTTGACATCGTCAGCATAGCCCAAGAATATGCATTTCTTGGATTTTGGATCCAACTTAGTTCTTTCTTGGGAGTTGTACATCACGTACACAAAACATCCAACCACGTGTAGAGTAGAATACTCAGCTGGCTTTCCTTTCCACATCTCCATCGGAGTCTTTACACCAATTGCACTTGATGGCGATCTATTTATCACATAACATGCAGTTTTCACGACTTCTGACCATAATGACTTAGCTAATCCTGCAGTACGTAACATAGCTCTAGTCCTTTCTAGGAGAGTTCTATTCTACCGCTCTACTACACCATTCTGGTGAGGCGTGTGAGCAACTGTAAATTGTCTCATTATACCCTCTTCCTTGCAAAATGTCAAAAAATCACCGTCTGTATATTCTCCTCCATTATCTGTCCTCAAGCACTTAATCTTCTTTCCAATTTCAAGCTCAATTAATGCTTTGAATTGCTCGAAGATTGAAAACACATCTGACTTCTTCTTGATTGGGTATACCCACAATCTCCTGGAGTAGTCAGCAATGAATAATACAAAATATTTTGCTCTTCTTATGGACATTTGCGGCGACTCCCACACATCAGAATGAATCAAGTCAAGTATGTGTTTGCTCTTAGTAGTTGATCTATCAAACTTCAACCTATTTTGTTTGCTTACTACACAATGCTCATAGAAAGGTAGACTTACTGATTTGAGCCCAGGTAAGAGATCACGTTCCGCAATAACTTTCAAACCTCGTTCTAACATGTGGCCCAATCTGTGATGCCATATTGTCGTTGAGTTTTCTTGACTAGTTGATGCAATTGACACATCACCTTTTTGCAATGTCTCTCCCATAAGAATGTACATATTTGCAGATAAATTTTCTGCCATCATCACTACTAGAGAACCTCTCACCACCTTCAAGATCCCACCTTCAATTTGGGTCTTGCACCCGAGGTCATCTAATTGTCCAATAGACAATAAATTCTTCTTAAACCCTTTCACATGTCACACCTCTTGAATTGTGCGAACTGTACCATCATACATTTTTATTTTGACAGTACCAACACCAACAATTTCTAAGGCGTAATTGTTTCCCATGGACACTGATCCTTCTGATATAGGTTGATAAGTGTAAAACCAATCTCGTCGAGGAGTCATGTGCCATGTTGCTCCTGAATCAATTATCCAAACATTAGTGAGTTGTTTACTACCTTTGGAATTAGTTGTTGCTCTTCTATATAGAATCTCTCCATCATCAGAGGTATTGGCAATACATCCTTGAGATGAACTTTCCTTAGAAGACTTCTCACCATTCTTCTTAAACCAACAATCTCTTTTCAAGTGCCCTTTCTTGCCATAATTGTAGCATATCACATTCATCTTACTTCGAGATTTTGATCTACCATGATTTTGGCTCCCATTAGGGCCACGTTCCATTGATCTGCCTCTTGTCATTGTCAAAGCTTCTACTTGTTTTGAGTTTTCTTGACGGTCTTCCTTATTTATACGCCTGGACTCTTCCTCAAGAATAGATTCGACAACATCATCAAAGTATAGACGGTCTGTAACATTATTATTTGTTAAGTTGGCGACAAGTGGATCATATGAATCTGGTAAGCTCTGAAGTAGAAGTTCTGCACGTTCATTTTCTGCTATGGTGAAATTTATCGATGTAAGTTGAGCAAACATTGTATTAAGAGTGTTGATGTGATTTATTACGGATGTAGATTCACTCATTCGAAGAGTGTAGAGTCTTCTCTATAAGAAAATTTTATTGTGAATTGACTTGACCTCGTACAATTTGATGAGAACATCCCAAATCTCGTTTGCATTTTTCTTTTCGGCAACGCTAGACAAAACTGAATCCGCCAATGCTAAGTGCAACTTGGCGACAACGTTTTTATCCATCTCATTCCACTTCTCTTCAGATATTCCCTCAGTTCTATCTTCAATTGTTGCTAAGCAATTATCCTTCCTCAGGATTTCCTTTATCTTCAATTTCCACAAGGAGAAATTACTCCCATTGAACTTCTCAATCTCAAATTTTGCCGTCATGGTAATTTCAATTAAACCGGCTTGCACAATTTCACCATGAATAATATTTGCAGCGAAATATGGACCAACACCAAATGCTCTCATACCACTGTTGGGAATCAGAATAACATGAAATAAATATAACACAGCTAAAATATAAGAGAAGAGTATAGAAATGAGAAGAAACACAATTGAATGATTATAGGATGATGCATAAACAACAATATGAGTTCTCTATATATAAGAGACTCATGTACTAAAATAAGTTGATACATCTTTAGTAAATTATGCTTAATCTTCTCTTTATCATAGAAATCTGTGATTTCTAATGCATTGACATTTTCTACAAAACAAATGACTTTATGTTCTCACAATTTCTGCCTTATTAGGCTCTAAATTCTTGGACCCTCATACAGGTATCCTTCTCCCCTTATCACCATATCAATACTCGACCTCATCAAGGAGTCATTGCCTCCTTAATATGACACTTTCTACTTAGAAACAAACTTTAGGGAATTTCGGGCCTCATTATCCATCTTCCATTAGGTGTTCATCTTGGTCTTAATGTTAGTAACTAGTTTGTCGTACTTAGCGTAGGCATTGAATATCACACACTCCAACAAGAGCCCCATCAGCATATGTGCCTCTAATAAGTTTGACATTTGTCTGGATCCTAGATGAGTCATTATTTTGTGATCGTTGGGAAAGTCAATAGAGAAGTCAATACTTGTTTGCACGATACTCGTTGCCTCTAAGTCATTGTCTTATAGTGACGATACCTTGCTCTTTGAAGGGGACGAAGAGGATGTCCCTTTTAGGCATCCCATCTAGATCAATAGTTTCCAGAGCCTCCAATTCAATAGGATGTTCTATTTGTGTATCCATGAGATAGTTACCTTGAGGGGAGAGCTCACATGTTCAGCCAAAGTAGACTTTATGATCTTCAAGGAGCAAGTGGAGATAATGGTTCCTCCATCACTTGTCTTCCTTTTTCCTTTGCCTAATAAGATGTCGGGATGACTGTATGGATCATCACATCAACTCTCACCCAAATCAACTTTTTTCTTGGCAAGAAAGACCTTCTTCTGCTTAATGGTCATCAATGTTATCCGTCTTTCAAACAAAAGGGACAATATTAGCCAAAGGCATAAATTAAAATATAGGCGCCTGAATAGACATTAAACTTACGTAAATAATCTCCAACTTTCTTATCTCCAACATCAACCTTATTAAATTCTATCGTCTCAATCTCCATAGCTCATAATGCAAAATTCGTCCAAGATATCAAGGACATCTCTTTTTGTCTCAGTAAAATAGTCATAGTTGAACTTAATTATCGCCATAGGATTCCCGGTCTAGTAAAATAAAGGATTAATATCACTTTACTCTCTGTAATATAGGCGAATTTTGATTTAACTCCGGTAAAAATCATTTTTTTAGATTATTCCCTGTATTTTTTTGTTTACCCTCCTAAGCGTACAAATTAAACACTAAATTTGGGGGGGAAATCAAAATAAAATTTTATAAGGGGATAATTTTTGTATTTAGAAGACAAAAGATATAAAATTTTAAATTTTAAAAAAAGGTGATCCAATTTTTTTATACAGAGGGATAAATCAAAATTCAAATATATTGGAGAGAATATTATATATTTAATTCTAAAATTAAAATTGACCCTTGTCAATCTTGCTGAACATCGCCATAGTTGCTATATAATTTATATGATGATGGATATTGTATCACTCGTTAATTTTTGGCAATTTTTTAAAATGTAAAATAACAGAGACACCAAAAACAAATTAAAAGAATATATTAATTTCTTATTAAAGTTTACATATTGATGTCGTGATGCAAACAAAGTGTTTGATTTGAGTTTTAGGAGTTAATTAAATCAATTTTAAAGATGTATAATTAATTTCGGATGATTTTGATGTGTTTGAGTTTTTTTTAAATAGAATTAATTCTGTTTGTATAATTCATTTTACTTGAATTTAGAATTTATAGTTTTTGAAATTTAAACCTAATTTTTTATGTTAAAATTTATAATTTATAATTTTTGAAATTTAAACATAATTTTTATATTAAAATTTATTATTTAATTCCCAGTTCAATTTAGTTAGAACCAATTATTTTCTAGGCCCAAAAAGACAAGAAGAAGAGGACTTGCAAAGTGTTATAATCACATTGTTGATTATTTATTTTATTTTATTTTTTGGACGGCACAACAAGACCACATATAACAAATTCATTTAAGTAATGTTTTAACATATGATTAGGTGTGATTACAAAATTTTCTAATAACAGGACAGTTTGTATACATTTTCTATTGATTCTTTTTGCTGTCTTTTTGCATAATGAATGTGAACCGGTGGTTGATGTGTCTATTGCATGCAATGGAGTGTTATCTTTTGTATTTTCTTCATTCTTTTACAAATAGGACACTCGTGTCGTGCACGAATCAGAAGACACTATTACGTGATATTAAATTTCATTTTGTTAGTACGTATATCATATTTGAGTTCTTACATTTTAATTATTGTCGTTTGGAATGGAGTAATGCCTATTGGGACTGTTAATGAGAAAGGTAAAATGAGTTTTGGAAGTTAGTGTTGGAACATGTGTTTTTTTATAAAAACAATTAGTCCGTTAGTGTTGGAACATGGGTTTTTTTTTAAAAAAAATTTAGTGCCACATTATTAGAATTATTTTTGTGATTGAAAAAACTATTTAGTCTTACATTTCTCATGTGAGAAATATTACGAGCTTACTTCATTATATAAGGAATTAACATGTTTCATTTTAAATTACACCAAAAATTATTCTATTAGTTTTTCCTTCCTCACTCTCATAACTATGCGTCTCTCAAATTGTCGAAGCGCCAACTTCTCCCACTTTTTTCTTACTCGTTGAATTTTTCGAATATTTTCTTGAATAATCTTTAGAGAATTATGTTAATTTCTTCTCATTTGAGTTGAGAAATTTTCAAGTATTAATTTTAAGATTCTCTTTAGAGAATTATTTGAATTTTTCTTTATTAGAGAAATTATTATGAATGGTCATATGACCATTATTATATTCTCTTTAGAGAATTATTTGAGTTTATCTTCAATTGAGAAATTATTACGGCTGATCTTTGTACCAGATACTACTATTTGAATGGTCTTGTACCATTAGAGGGTGTATTTCTGGACCGATTATCTATCGTGCAAGTAGTAATCGTACAATATAGAATTGAACTGTTTTATCCTGGAGGCGGCGTGGTAGTTCGACTGCTTTGCATAATTTTGGGCAGTACCGCGAAACGTCTTAAAGAGAGTGGCCTAGTCTGCGACTCAACCCGATAATTTCTTCGGTGGCAAAATTTTCAAAACTGTGACACAACAATTTTAAGACGGTTTCAAACTGCCATGGCTGCTGAAGAAATTATCGGTACTTCCAAAATTGTCTCAGACAAACCGTTCAAGTTTGAAGGAGTGCATTTCAAATGTTGGCAACAAAGTGAAGTTTTCTTAACCATAAAGAATGTTGTCATTATTTTGATCGATGACATTCCTACTGTTCCATTTGGGTCAGTTGAACAAACTAAAATAAAGAAATCTATGAACTCAGATGAAATTGTCAATTTCAATGAATCTGAATTTACAACATAGATTAAAGTGAAGGATTTATAGCTAAGGGAAGAAATATCCTTATAGAAAGAGAATGATTATAACATTCTGAATGGACTCACAAATGATCTGTATGATTATTGTAGTAATTGTGATACTCCAAAACATGTTTTTGAGGATCTGAAAAACTAGTATTGAAGAAGTTGTAGAATAGGAGAATGATGTTAACCGCAACTTCAAGTACCAAATGGCAAAGATGAAAGGTCGATGGAGGCTAAGTGTTACGAAATTCAAAAGATTGCTCATAATATCATCGCAAAAGGTATGTGTTTAGATGCACAATTTCAAATTGTTTTTGTTATTGAACAACTACCCCATAGTTTGAATGTTTTAAAAACTTTGCTTCGCTACTAAACAAAAGAATTTTTTATTGAGAATCTGATTATTTGCCTTGATTTTAAAAAAAGGAATCTTAGAGACAATATCAAAAGGAAAAAGTCTTGGTTGTTTCAAACAACAAAAAGAAATTTGGTGTAGTTCTAAAGCCATTTGGCAAATGATTAAAGAATCATAACTGTAATATTGTGAACCGAATTAAGAATGAGAACCCTTATATGGCCCTAATTGCTCCAACTAGGCAACAACCACCACCGTAAAGAAATGACATTGGTTTTCCTTTATTTTAACTATGGAAATCAAGTCATATATGACTAAGAAATGCAGAAGTATGGTTGAACCTGATGCTGCCCCTAATGCACAAGTCAACCTGACTAATGGGCAATTTATTGCTATGGTCATTGAAATCAACATGGTTGATGAATCTGATGGTTGGTGGATAAACATTGGCGTCTCTCGCTGTGTGTTATGATCGTTTTATGTTTAAAACATACATGAATACTAAAGATAAGAAAGTGTTATTGGAAGATGTCCACACCACTGATGTTGCTGAAATTGGAGATATGAAGTTGAGTTTCACCTCCAGAAAGACTTTAATCTCGAAGGACGTCAAGCATGTTCATGAGATTAGGAAGAATTGTGTTTCTAGTTTTCTTTTAAGGCAGGGTTTAGTTAGTATATTGTGGTAGATTTGTACACCATTACGAAAAATGATATTTTGGTGAACGAAATTGATATGTTTAAGAACTTTGTAATGAATTTAAAAATGATTTAGTAAGAATTTGTAGTGATAGAGAAACTGTACGATTCTAGTTTATTAATGAATTTTATACATAGAATTGTACATGAAACGATTGCACCATATTTTCCTGAAATGAATGGTAAAGCAGCAAGAAAGAATTGAACTCTTATTGAACTTGTTGTTGCAATTATATTGAATTCTAATGTTGCACCTCATTAGTGGGTGAAATTTTATTGATTGTTTGTTATGTCCTAAATAGAGTTTCCAAGTAAAAAAAAGTATTATCTCTCCTTATGAGATATTAAAGAAAAGACAATTAAACTTGTCTTATTTGAGAACTTGAGGTTGTCTGGCTTATGTCAGAATTCCGGATCCAAAACGAGTTAAACTCGCTAGTAGAGCCTACGAATGTTTATTCATTAGGTATGCAACAAACAATGAGGCATATAGGTCTTAAGACCTAAATGCTAAAGTGATCATAGAATAAAATGATGTTGAATTCTATGAAGACAAATTTCCTTTCAAATTGAGAAATAGTGGGGGAACACAATTGAGTCACATTCCTGTGATAAGAAGCATAGAAAGCAACGATAATGAAGTAAACGAGTAAGAGTTGTTAAAGACTATGGGTCCGATTATGCAACTTATAATGTAGAAGAAGATCCTATGAATCTTCAAGAAGCCTTTTCATCTCTGGATGCTAATTTATGGAAAAAAGCTATCAATAATGAGATAAGATCTCTAGAATCTAACAAGACCTGCAACTTAGTATACTTGCCTCCTGATTGCAAACCAATCGGTTATAAATGGATTTTGAAAAGAAAAAAAAACTAAAACCTGATGGAACAATTGATAAGTATAAGGCTTGCCTTGTAGCCAAAGGTTTTAGGAAAAGAGAAAATATAGATTTCTTCGATACTTTTCCTAATCACCCGGATTACATCCATTAGGATACTAATTTCAATAGCCGCTATGCATAAAGTATTAGTGAACCAAATGAATGTTAAAATAGTTATTTTTAAAACGGTGACTTAGAAGAAGAAATCTATATGGATCAACTGGAAGGGTTTGAGATTCTTGGGGCAAGAAAACAAGGTATGTAAGTTAGATAATTCTTTGTATGGGCTATAAAATAAGCTCCAAAGCAATGACATAAAAATTTTGATAACTTAATGATATCGAATTGGTACAAAGTGAATGAAAGTGACAAACGCGATTATTACAAATTTTAAAATCGCTTTTGCACTATCTTATGTCTATATGTAGACAATCTACTTATATTTGAATCAAAAATCAGGCTATTGATGATATGAAATCATTGTTGTGAAATAACTTTGATATGAAAGACCTCGGAGAAGCGAGTGTGATTCTTGTTATCAAGATCACGAGATCCGAGCAAAGAATTTATTTGGATCAATCACACTATGTGGAAAAGATCTTAAAGAAATATAATTACTTTGATAGTAAACCTATGAGAACACCGTATGATCCAAGCATGGAGCTATTTAAGAACACTAGTGAAAGTGTTAGACAAACAGAATATGCGAGCATCATTGGAAGTCTTAGGTATTCCATTGATTGTACTAGACCCGACATTGCATGTCGTGGGATTTTTGTGCAAGTTTATTAGTAAATCGAATAATGAACATTGACAAGCTATTGAGCGAGTCATGCGGTACCTTAAAGGACCATGAATATCGATTTACATTTATCAGATATTTCCTGTTGTATTTAAAGGATACAATTATGCATATTGTAATACCTTATCAGATGATTCTAAAGAAAATAATGTCTATGTATTCCATAGCTAGAGGAGTTGTATCTTGAAAATCAAAGAAATAGACTATCCTGGCTCAGTCCATGATGGAGTCTGAAATGATAGCATCAGTAAGTGCTAGTGAAGAAGCAAGTTGGTTAAGATGCTTGCTAGCTGAGATTCCCTTATGGGAAAAACATATGTCACCTGTGTTGATCCACTGAGATAGTATCGTGGCTATTGCAAAAATTGAGAACCGTTATTATAACGGTAAAAGACTTCAAATTAGAAGAAAGCACAACACCGTTAGAGACTGTATCTCTAAAGGGGCTGTAAAAGTGGATCATGTACGCACTGATGAAAATTTAGCAGATCCTTTGACGAAAGTATTAGCTAGAGAGAAAGTCTATAATACGTCATATAAGATGGGACTAATGCCTATAGGTATATGAGTTACTCATGATGGTAACCTAACCTAAATGACTGGAGATCCCAAGAAATATGTTCAATGGGTAATAACAAGTTGTGAATAATATAAGGTGAACATGCTAATGTGAATACACGTGCAGGGCCATTAATGCACGGGCTATTAGAATACACCTTAAGAAAAGGTTGTGTGCGGGTTTGATGTTTGAGATAGAGTTCAAGACATTTGCGTCACTCTTGTTGAATCAGAATCCTACTTGCTACGCAGAGGTTCAAGTCGTAGACACCTTTATTTATGCACAATCTTAGAAACGTTTGATGTTACTTCTAGAACCACTTCTTTAAATTCAAGTGGGGGATTGTTGGAACATGTGTTTGTTCCAATATATTGAATTTAAATTTCTTAGTCCCACATTGTTAGAATTACTTTTTGTGGTTGAAAAATCTATTTAGTCCCACATTGCTCATGTGAGAAATATTACTAGCTTACTTTACTATATAAGGAGTTAACATGTTTCATTCCAAATTACTCCAAAAGCTATTCTATTAGTTTTTCCTTCCTCACTCTCATAACTCTGCGTCTCTTGAATTGTCGAAGCGCCAACTTCTCCCACTTTCTTCCTACTCGTTGAATTTTCTGAGTATTTTCTTGAATTCTCTTTAGAGAGTTATGTTAATTTCTTCTCATTTTAGTTGAGAAATTTTCAAGTATTAATTTTAAGATTCTCTTTGGAGAATTATTTGAATTTTTCTTTATTAGAGAAATTATTGTGAGTGGTCATATGACCATTATTATATTCTCTTTAGAGAATTATTTGAGTTTCTCTTCGATTGAGAAATTATTACGATTGGTCTTTGTACCAGATACTACGAGTAGTATTAATATCATATTTGAATGGTCTTGTACCATTAGATGGTATATTTCTAGACTGATTATCTATTGTGCAAGTAATAATCGTACAGTATAAAACTGGGTTGTTTTATCTTTGAAGCGGCGTAGTAGTTCGATTGCTTTGCATAATTTTGGGCAGTACCGCGAAATATCTTAAAAAGAGCGACCTAGTCCGCGACTCAACTCGGTAGTTTCTTCAGTGGCAAACTTTTCAAAAATGTAACACAACAGTTAGAAAGCTTGCATGGTGTCTTTGATGAAGGGTCACTTTCAAGTGAAGCCCTTGTTAAAAAGCAAAGAAATTATGCAGGGTATTTCTTCTCTTTCCTGAGTGTAATTATATTCCTTATGTTCCAAATTTGGCAAAACATCAAGCCTTTTCTTCCATGTGACTCCTATCTATCTAGGGCCTATTTTTAAAAATTGTACTTTTACATGCGATCGGCCAATCACATCATGCAGCATGGTACTTTTTCCTCTGAAAAAAAAACTGGTTTTCATAGTTCATAATGGTTCTTGAATTTATGGTCAATTTGGTACACTTAATAGTTGACTTATAGTTTATGAAGTGGTCCTTCTATTTCAAAATGACTGTCGTTTAAGGTTTTTTCCACACAAATTAAGGAATGCAATGATTGTCATAAAATGTTATACTTTTACAAAATTAACCCTATTAATATATTTGAAGTAGTTAAGAAAGTAAAAAGTAAAGGGCATAATTAGAAAAAGAGTAATCATTACTACATTGAAAAGTGAAAATGACAGTCATTTTGAAACAAAATAAATTTGCTAAAGCGACAGTCTTTTTGAAATGGAGGGAGTAACTTATAGATGATGGCTGATGACTTATATTTTATAGTTGATGATTGATAACTGATAACTTCTAACTTATACTCCCTCTGTTTTAAAATGAATGTCATTTAAGGTTTCCGCACACATATTAAGGAATGTAATGATGTTGTCATAAAATATTACACTTTTATAAAATTAACCCTATTAATTTATTGAAAATAGTGTAGAGAGTAAAAAGTAAAGAGCACAATTGGAAAAATCATAATCATTACTACATTGAAAAGTGAAAATGACAATCATTTTAAAATAAAATTTATTCGCTAAAACGACAGTCATTTTGAAACTGAGGGAATAACTAACAATTGAGATTGATAGGTGATAAGCTAATTGAAATGTTTAGTAACATTAATTGTTCAACTAATTTATAAATGTAAAATAACATAAAAAAATATAATATGTAATTATTTTATTTAAATTAATATAAATTAGTGAGAATAAAAGTGTATTTTTATTAAAATAATAAAGATAATAAAGAAAAAATAATAAAGATAACAAAGAAAAAATAATAATAAGCTATAAGTTAAAACGCTATTTGAAATAACATCTGAAAAATAAGTTATAAGGTAGTCAAATAAACTATAAGTTCATTATCAAAAGATGGTTACCAAACATGTCTAAAATATTATATGTGCTTATAAGTTATAAGTCATAAATTCAAAAATTTGTCTTACCAAACAAATTTTTAATACCTTTTTTTTTTTCATTTTTTTTTTATAAATTCACACCATCTTCTCTCTTTTCTACCTAATAATTTAAAAATATTCAACTTTTACTCACTAAAATAATTTTATAATAAAATTCAACATCCTACCCCATCACATTTATTCATATTCTTATTTTTGTTTTGTTTTTGTTTTAGTGATTATATATTAATAATAATTATCGATTGAAAATAAAATTAAACTAGTTAAAAGTTAAACAATTTTTTAAATTTTTTTCTAATTTAATAACTTATTTTAATTTTATTTTTCTAATTTTCTATTTTAGTATAATTTTAAATATTAAAAGGTTTATTGTTGAGATTTATTCGCTAAAATGATGGTTAGAGCTACAAACAAAAATTTATTGGAGACTAAATAGAAAAATTAGAGAGAAAAATCTCGATTTTTTCTGTGTCCAAATCTAATGAACCAAGTCTCTATTTATAGAGAAAAAATGATAAATTTTGGTGAAAATAAGAGTTTTTACATAGATGCACATTGTAACACCCCAAAATTTTGAATGATTTATTTAATTGATTATTTGTGAGATATATAATGATATGTGGTGGGGGTATTAGTGAGAGATGGATTCTAAGTAGAAATATTTAGAATTAAATAATTTTAGTTATATTATTTAGAGTTATAATAATAATTAAATAGAATATTATGGTGAAAAAGGGAATAAGGCATGAAGGTAATATATGATGAGGAGTGAGGGCATAAGAGAAATAATATAGAAAGGCTCTAAGGGGTAAAAAAGTAAAAAGAGAAAATAAGAGAAATATATTCATTTTGTGCGATCATGATATTTTGGAACAACTATAAAGTCAGAGCTAGGGCAAAAATAACCAGGAAGGGAATTTTTCGTAGAACGCGAAGGAAAATATCATTTACTAAGGAATTTGAGGTAAGGGGGTGTAATCCTAGTGTATTATGACTGATAGAAGGTTAAGATAGATGTAGGGTTTTGTGTGTATGATGATTCGATAAAATTATTATGAGTTCTGTATAGAAATTGTGAGATGATGATGTATGTATGCTTTAATTTATGCCTATGATGATATTGTATTTTGACGTTGTCATACGGTATGTGGAATTTCTTATGTGTTTTAGACTTGGTTTGATATTTAATTGGAAATGAATTGGGGCTAGAACTGGTGCAAAATCGCAACTAGAAGTTGTCGAAATCGCAAGTCTCGTCAGGCTAGATAGTAGCGAGCGAGGAGCGAGCAAGTCGGCGAACGAGAGGGTGGAATAGAGAGCTATTGGAAAATGTATGGGAAGGGATTGTCTCCTCAGCGTCTCTTGGAGAGTGAAGCATTGATGGTCCAAATCGTGCTTTTTGAAGGGCGAGCATCAGGCGAGAGGGAAGCGAGCAGAGCCCTCCCAGGGTCGTCGGGCAAGACTTAGGCGAGCAGTCTGGAAGTAAAACTTCAAAGTGTTATAACTTCGGTTTCAGGACTCTGTTTGACACACCATTCGAAGCGTTGTATAGCTAACACATTGACTATATTACGGTAAAATGGTATGAAGCCTTTGGTGTATTATATGAATGATGATGCAATTGGCTGTCTGTGGTCGAACTTATTGTGACGTTGTTGTGTATCATACATTCATAGCATTTTTGAACGGTGATTCGCTTCTGACGAGCCTTAATCCCATTATGCATATTGAGTCTATTTTGTGACATGCTTTGGTTCCAAGAGAGAATCGATCCTATGATGGGGATCTTTGGAGGATGATGAACCAGGTGTTCATAAATTTGGTAACACGTTTAATTATTCAGTGTTGTTGCATTGTCATTCTATATGATATTGCATGAATTTTTGTTGATGAGTTGTGGTGTGATGTTAATTGTGAACTATGAGATTATATGATGATTTGATGATGAAAGGTATATAAATGTTGTATAATGTATCGGTGAGCATGGTGTATTGATGGATGATATGTGTTAATTACATGATGATGTTGTTTATAACTTATAATCTTTTCCTTATATCTTTTATAATGAATTATGATCACTCACCCTTTTTGTTTGAATGTTGCCTCCAAGTGGGTGACACGTAGATGCTCAGGAGTAGCTTATAGGAGTATTAAAGATAACTTTGGAGCATTTTATTAGTTTTCATTTATTAAGAGGTGTCTTGCTCAGATATGTAACATTAGGTTGGGAATGCTATGTTTTGCAAATGACTTTATTTTGTTAACATGTTTTGATGAGATTTTTGGATGTTAAAGTGGTTTTAATTATACCTTTTGATGAAGTTATAATACGTTAAGTTTTGAAAGATTAACGAAGTTTATTTATGATGATGAATCTGCTGCGATGTTTTTATTTAAATGATGTGCTGAATTATACTCATATACATGTATTGACTTCCGATAACCCATGTTACGGAGCAGGATTGTATTTATGTTGTTTTATTATGACGATGTGACATCATTATGTGGTGGTTTTTAATTAAATTATTCGTGAATAATATGTGGGGTTTAGAAGGGTGTTATATCAGCGCAAGTCGGTCCGTCCGGCCAGTTTGTCGAATGTTGTTTGTTCCTTAGTATACGGCATATGTATAAAATACTATCGGTGCTTGATTGCTTTTCTAATCGTTTGTGTGCAGGGGTGAGATTGAAACAAGTGGGGGAGAAGCTTTTGCTTCTCTAAGATGTTTCAATTTTGGACTTTTGGTTCGGTGTGCTATTAATTACAATGGTGCAAGCGTTGTTGGGACTATCTTGTTTCTCAAACTCGAAGAGAGTGTGAAATCGAGATTCTTGTCTGTAGGCCAAGTTGGAATGTACTTTAGGGAGAACAATCATGTATTGTTGATGTTTTCTTCTCGGAGAATAAAGAGCAATGTGATGGCTAGTGATATGTTAGTGGTGTGAAATGTACTGATGTTTTTCTTGAAGATATATGTGACTTTCCTCTAGAGCATGAATCTCAGTTCGACGAAGGTGAATAGTTGGTGTTTTTATCATCTAACAAGTAGACGAACTCTTAGAAGACGAAGCTCAGATGTTTGTAAGTGCATCATTGCAAATTGGCAGTGGGGCTACAAGTGTCAGGTTACATGTTGTGTGTGATTTCTAAGATGTATTTCCATATTACATCAATGACTTGCCTCCAGAGCGAGAGGTTGAGTTTTCTATAGACTTGTAACCTAGTAGTACTCCAGCGTCAATGACTTCTTATAGGATGTCGACATCAAAATTGATTGAGGTGAAAAAACAACTAAAAGAATTATTTAAAGAGAAGTTCATGTTATATTTTAATTTGATATTGAAAATACGCAAATTATGTCTTTAAACCTATTAAATTTTTTGACTTAAAAAAAATGTGAAATATGCAAATCTTGCCTTCAGTATTTTGATTAAACTTAAATGAATTCACCTATATATATTCTTTATCTAATAAAATACCTTATTTCATTTAAATTGTACAATAATGAAATCAACAAACCACATTCAATTATTGTTGTGGTAATCGTTAGTGTGTTTGTTGCTTTTTTACGTGTCATATTTGTAGAGGCATGTTAAGTTAATCATTAAATTTTATAATACTAATTCTTTCAATAATATTCTTAATTATTAAAAAAAATTAGGTTTTTACTACCCGTATTCGCTATTAGATTGACTAATCCAATTTAGTGGGAGCATTTTTTACAATGAATATTGTTAGTGGATTGACTCATCTGATTCGGACCGAATTTTTCATTTAATCTTATTTATAAATAATTAACAGTATTATAAATATATTTATAATTAATGTAGTATTTAATTTTGAAAATAATAACTAATTAAAAAAAATAGAAAATGGTTGATGCAATGACTGCAAATTAGTTTTACACGCTTAATTAATCAAAATCATGTATCGAGACACATCACTTTTTTATTTTTATTTTTTTATGACATGGCAAATTGTTGTTTTTTTATTGAACGACAGAATAAAACTATTTTACATCGTCAGTATATATCTAAAAACTCGTTAAAAAATAATGACAAATTCTTGTTTTCTTAGCCTGATGTACAATCTATTATAATAAAATTTCATTTTTATTTATCAAACTGCCACCGTATTATATTTTTCACTAAATTAAATATTTTTCACATCATTGAAAATAAATGTCTAAGATAAAATCATTTGATAAATATTTTTCACATCATATATCTTGAAATCTAATGTAAAATACTTTAATCAAATGCATTTTTTATAGTAGTGGTAAAAGCGACAAATAATAAGTAACAGAAGAGATAATCATTATTTCCTTTAAACTAACTAGTTCACCTTTTTTTCTTCTCCTTCTAACACATGTTCCTAGCTATCATGAAGGTTTCTTTGCAATCTGCGAGACCTTGTTCATATGCAGCTCGAATTATTTTTATGCACAACACATTGATTGCAGGTGAAGAAAGTTGGCTTATCTCTACTTTGGTAGATGACCGTAAGACCTGTGCAAAGAAGCATCAACTGGACGGAGGAGGAGGAGGTTTCATAGGTGATGTTGCATTTGTTAGAAGTAAGTCATATTTAGAAGTCAAAAAGTTTAAAGTGACTCTTTCAAAAATGGTGTTTAGCTTCTGAGTAGTAGTAATAGTTTGGTATATCCTTAATCACAAAATTCGCATGGTATATAGGAGAACCGTGATTCGGAGTATTTTTGTGAATCAGTTCACGACAATTCCCTACAAATTCGAAGAAATCTATGAACCTAAGTACTATAACGGTAAATTAAAAAATTTTAAACTAATTCATTTGGACTTAAATAATTTATATAGGCATGCCTTTTTATCTCACAAACAACTATATAAAATTAAAAATTTAAAAATTAAGGGTTAATTTCTAATTTTCTCCTTACCACTTAGACAATATTTGAAAAAATTTCATATAAAAATATTTAGGTTTCTCCTTACCTTTTGAAGATTCTCTCAATTTACCTTCTAAACAGGGCAATTTATCTAAAATACTTATGTGACACTGAATGTTTTTATTTTTTATTTAATTTATATTTCACGCATGTAAGTTACCCATCGAAATGACAATTATACCTCTAGTTATAATTTTACAAAATATATATTATATAATTTTTCTCACGAAATATATATATATATATATATATATATATATATATATATATATATATATATATATATATATATATATATATATATATATATATATTAGATAGTTTTGAACCATAGATTAAACTGATTTCATCGCTTCACTTTACTCCACAAATTTCACAAAAATTATAAGTACTTCCAACTCAAAGATGCAAGAGAAAACATTATTACCCTGGGCAAGGATTCTACAGTAGGAATGTCCATTTCAGGAAGAACAAAACTATTAATCGCCATAGCAGCCTTAAGTATCTGGTTAATACAATCCATACACTAATGCAACCTTTTCCTATCATCTTCACACAACCCATTTGGCAGAAGCTTAGGAGAAAGAAGCCATCATTTCTCTTCTTGTCTAACAGAAGGTCTACCATACTCATCACAATCCTTAGAATTAGCCAACACAATTCTGTTATCCACACATACCAAAATTATGTATCATAAAACCCATTCAACATACTTATCAACATCCCATCAAGCTTCTTCAAAGCAGGAAGATTGATATACAAATCAGACATCGACCACGTCACCATAACTTCATAAGTCCCTCCACCAGGAAATTGTTGAACAGAAGGCACAAGCTCAATAATCAAAACACAACATGTAACACCCCTTTCTACTTCCCCTTTATTATTTAGACAATCAGAGTAAATAAAATGAAAAACAAGAGGGCGTCACATGATTTACTTTACAATTAAAACAATACATGCACACTGGTCATAATCATAACACATATTTGAATCTCATGCTTTAAAACAAATCATGCATTTCATAGCGGATTAATTCTTATTCAGAGATACTATCAATGATTACATCCCATACTATAATCATTGGATGAAAATCAATGAATCTATAATGCACTCAAATCATCAAAATTCATACATCAGCACCAAGGCCACATCAGCATAGTATCTCAATCATACAAATCAAAATAGATGAGAATACACAATAATTATCTCATCAAAGCAGAAATCCAGATAAACCACGTGTTACATGAACAGAGCAATGACTAGACTACCTAGTAACAGATAAACTAGATAGACTCTTCAACTAGTCTCGTGTGAAGCACCGCTATCCTCGGAATCTGGACGTTACCCACGTAGAGGAAACATCATAACAGAAGGGTGAGAATTCACATCATTATTCAAAAGTATATAAATGGAAATGATGAAGAAACAACATCTAATCACGAATTCCACACACTTCAAGTGATGTTCCAAGATAACATGATCATACAAACATTACAAGTATATTATGTTCATATTTATTACCCATAGCATAGTTATCATCATCCAAACACTTCAATAATCCATATGATTAAACATCACAAGTCCATTTTCACATATTGCATATTCAATAATGACTTATGTGACAAAAATGAAATGTGACTCAATATGCACGTGGTATCAAGTTTTTGGGAATATTTCGTTAACCCTTCTTCCGATTCATTCATAGAATACAAGCCCTTACTTTCGATCCGGACAAGACCAAAAGCCTATGCTACTTATTCCCAATGGAATCGAGCCAAATGTGAACCCAACGTTTCACCGCTACTTATCCATCATGGATCGAGCCAATTTGTGAACCCAACGTTTCACCTCTACTTATCCACACAAGGATCGATCTAAATGTATGCATGTACAACTCACCAAGACGACATATGCAAATTAAGATTATTCACAAAACCTCAATTATTCAAGCATACCATCACAATTCATCTCATGTGAATTATACATCAATTGCACAACATTATATTTCAACAACAAGATCATCACATATATCTTATACATATTATCACACATCACAAATAACATTGTGACATATCATTCTACCAATGTTATTCAACAAATTCCATCATATAAGATTAGCACATACTATACTCAAGTAATCGAACATACATTGAAATAGTATTCAAAATCAATCCAAAACACATTCAATCACAATTGGACCAAGTAATCACATATATGAGAATACTACAATAAATATAATCATATGAGATTCCATGTCAAAAGATTCTAAAAATAATATTTTTTATTTCAAGTCACACTAAGCCCGGCCTATCGCGCTAAGCGCACCTTGCTGAACAAACAACCCCAAAAATCAGAACATTTCGCGCTAAGCGTGCCCTATCTCGCGCTAAGCGCGGTCTGCGATACAAGAAATTTCCTACTACGAACCAGTTCCATTCTCCCACGAAATTACCACATAAAACCCATTCCAATCAACCAAATGACATCATTAAAGGGTATCCTAACATGTTTCTAGTCATGGGTCATCATTCTAAGTTGAAGAACACAATTCTCTTTCAAACCCTAACATTCAAAGATTCTAAAAATTGAAATTGAACAACCTAGCATGTTCCTAATCATTACCCATAACATACATTCAAACAATAACATGGATTCTCCACCCTTACCTCTTGAAGATTCTTCTCCTAGGGTTTCTCTTCTCTTTTCCTCTTTCTCCTCTTCTCTTCTCTTCTTTCTCTTCTTTCTCCAAAATGAAATTCTAATTATGATTCCCTTATAATCCTTACTAACTAGTATTGTCTTAATGGGCTTAATACTTAACACCTATCTATTACTTTCATTCTCATAAATAGGCACAATACTAAATAACCATAATTATACTCATAAAACTCAATTATTCAAATAACACACATATTCAAATAATTAAAATTTAATTCAAATTCTACTCATACCAACACAAAGGCGTCCTACACCTTCGTCCATACAAAGCTTCAAATGGAGTCATTCCAATACTCGAATGAAAACTATTGTTATAAGTAAATTCAATCAAAGGAAAATAACTATCCTAAGCACCTCCATGCTCTAAAACACAAGATCTCAAAAGATCTTCCAATGATTAAATCGTCCTTTCAGTCTGACCATCGGTTTGCGGATGATACGCCGAACTCAAACGCAACTTTGTACCCAAAGCACTTAGCAAACCTTCCCAAAAATGCGAAGTAAACCTCGGATCTCTATCCGAAATAATACTCGACGGAACACCGTGCAAACTCAAAACATTCTCGATATAGAACTTAGAAAACTTCTCCATAGGATAATCCATCAAAATTGGAATAAAGTGAGAAGATTTCACCAATCTATCTACAATAACCCAAACAGAATCATGACTACTCAGAGTCTTCGGAAATCTAGAAACAAAATCCATAGAAATGCTATCCCACTTCTGTGACACCCCAATTTAATTCGAATATTAAATAATAAGGAATTTAATTAATTATTTAATTAAAGACTTAGGTATTAATATTTTCGGATTTAATTGGATTAAATAAAGAAAGAAGGGTTGGAGGTGTGAAGAGTAAATAGTGGGTGTGGGGAGTAAATCACTCTACTTTTACTAATTATTAATTTATGTATTTTAATTGGAAATAATAAAGGAATAAAACAAGGATTATAAAAAGGAAAAGAAGGAAAAGAAGGTATTTTTGGAAAAGTCATTTCACGTAGAATTGGAGAAGAGAAGTGAAGAGAGGAAAAAGCCAACGCCGGGAAAGTCGAAGATCATCGCGAGGTAAGGGGTGATTTCATTCAGTTTTAATGCCTTATGGGTTTTGGGAATCAACCGGGTGATTGGGTATGTTAGGGAATTTGAATTAGGAGATTATAGGTTTGTAGGATTAAACCCTATTTTGTGTCGGAATATAGAATTTAAGACTGTTAGTGTGTCGAACGATTAATAGGAAGGATGAAACAATGATGTTTGATGTTTGGATTGGCGATAATGGTCGTAAATGGTGTTTCTAATGTTATAAGTTATATGGAAATGATTGGAAGTGATGAAGAATACATGAATGTCAAAATAGCGTAAATTGATTCTCAGTGGGAACCGGTTCCTGTGGGAGGAACCGTTCCTGTAAATTTTCAAAATCGGGCATTTTTGCGTGGGAACCGGTTCCCTGGGAGGAACCGGTTCCCCATAAAAATCCAGGGAAGCTTATTTTTCAAAGTGGGAACCGGTTCTCCTGTGGAGGAACCGGTTCCACTGTGTAATTTTTCAAATTACTTAAAACTTCAAAAATTCATATTTCCTAAACCGTAACTCCGATTCGAGTGCCGTTTTCGGCATTATTTCTTAAATTAAAAAATACTATATTATAAAAAAGGAAAAATATTATTTTGTGAAAATTATTTTAAAAGAGTTGAGCTTCCGATTTTTGAAAAGTTAATAGTTTAAGGATAACGGGGATAGGATATGGATTGTCTGATTTAATGAATGAGGAATAATGCTTACAATGTTGTGTTGGATATTCATAATGATTGAATGTGATACATTGTTGATTGGCATTATGTGAATTATGTGATATCATAATCTGTGAATTGATGTTGCATGCATAAGCATTGTTAATTGGTTCATTCCCATTGTGCGGAAGTGAACTTGCAGAGCCAATAGACTTACCAGGATTTGAGGTAGTGAGGCTAGATTCTTGACCCAGTGCTATGGGCGAATCATGGATTTCCAAGTGTGATGGAACAGAGGGTGAACTCGGTTCACGTTTGGTACCACATGCATATAGTCTGCATTGCATATGGAGTTGTAACATGCTAGGATGGTTTCCAGTGTTGCAATTTCCATTGATTATTTACTTGCATAATAAATTGTGTACAATGCTCTTGTGAATTGAACTATGAATGTGTTTTGATAGTGGACTGACGCATTGAAATTACTCTGTTGTTTTAAAAACGTATAATGCATTTTATATTGGATAGAGATCTCACCCTTACTTTAATGATTCCAGATCCGAAGTGATTAGCTGCTTGGAATTGGTGAGGATAACTTTTAGAGTTGAGTCCTTTAGTTAAACCGCGTGTCAGTGTCGTGCTCTGGTAGATGTAACACTGGGGAAACGTTTGAATTGAGATTCCTTATGGATATTAAATAATAGTTTTGGTTAATGTCTCGATGTATTATCCTGGAATAATTATGAATGTTGTATTCAGGATTTGTTATGTTCATTTCCGCTGCTAAACATAACCTTAAGTCTGCTTTATTTAATGATTCCTTCTTCAGTGAAAGCATGACAACTGTATTGGTTATATTTTGAATTATTTAAATTGTGACGCCTCTTGATTTGTGATTAAAAACTCTGATTAATATTTCTAAAACACGGGTAATTAGAACGGGTGTTACAATAGTGGTATCAGAGCATAGTCGGTCTTGTCTTAGTGTCGTTATCCCTTTAGTATGCGACTAGTGTAAAGTAACACTGTCGATACTTGTGTGCTGATGTGGATTGTTTTGTAATGTTACAGAACAATGGCTGGAAGAGGGAACGGAAGGAACGATGATGCTATTGCTGAAGCTTTGGGAATGTTAGCTGGAGTACTCAGAGGGAATCAGTAGGGAGCTGTTATTGGTGCTGACAGACAATTGGGGAATTTTCAGAGGAATAATCCTCCATTGTTCAAGGGCACGCATGATCTCGAAGGTGCTCAGAAGTGGTTGAAGGAGATGCAGAGGATCTTTAGAGTGATTGATTGTGCTGAGGAGCTGAAGGTGAGGTATAGTACTCACATGCTAGCAGAAGAAGCTGATGGCTGGTGGGTTGCTACCAGAACTGAAATGGAAGAAGATGGTATTGCATTGACTTGGGTCGTGTTCAGGAGAGCTTTTCTGAGAAGGTACTTTCCTGAAGACATTCGGGGTAAGAAGGAGATTGAGTTTCTGGAGCTCAAGAAGGGCAACAAGTCTGTGAGTGAGTATGCAACGAAGTTTACTGAATTAGCAAAGTATTATGCTCATTACACTAACGATGCAGATGGAGAATTTTCCAAATGTATCAAGTTTGAGAATGGCCTTCGTGATGAGATTAAGCAGGGTATCAGGTATCAGCGCATTAGAAGGTTTCCTGATTTAGTTGACTGTAGTAGGATTCTGGAAGAAGATCTTGCTAGTACTAAGTCGAATGCTCAGAGTTATGCTGATCGTAAGGGAAAGAGACAGATGGATCGTGGTAAGCCCTATGATAGGAATAATCAGAAATCTGGTGGTTGGAGGAAGCCTAGTGGGGGAGACTCTGGTTCTTCTTGTTCTTCCACTAAGTGCTACGGATGCGGTGACATGGGACACCGAGCTGCTGAATGCAAGAATGATGCGAAGAAGTGCAACCACTGTGGGAGAATTGGTCATGTAGCTGCTGAGTGCAGATTTAGAAGGATAACTTGTTACAATTGTGGCAAAGAGGGACATACTCGTCCGCAGTGTACTAAGCCAAAGAAAGAACAAGCTGGTGGGAAGGTGTTTGCTTTGTCGGGTTCAGACGTTAAGCCGGATGATCGGTTGATTAAAGGTACATGTTTTATTAATGGCATACCTTTAATTGCGATTATTGATACTGGAGCGACACATTCTTTTATTGCTTTGGATTGTGCTAAAAGATTGAATTTGGAAATTTTTAATTTGGATGGAAGTATGGTTATTGACACTCCTGCGTCGGGTTCAGTGACTACTTCGTATGTTTGTAGAAATTGTCCTATTGTCATTTTTGATAGAGGTTTCGGTATGGATTTAGTGTGCCTACCTTTATAACAACTTGATATTATCCTTGGAATGAACTGGTTGGTCTTCAACTAGGTTCATATCAATTGTTTTGAGAAGATGGTCATATTCCCTGAAGAAGTTAAAGTTGAAGATGTGACTCTGTCAGTTAAGCAGATGAATTCCGTCCTGAGAGATGGTGTTGTAGTGTTTATGTTATATTCTTCGAATGAGGTGAAAGGAAAGGCTAAGAGTGGTGAATTACCGGTGGTGAATGAATTTCCAGAAGTGTTTTCGGAAGATGTTAATGAGCTACCACCTGAGAGGGAAATGGAGTTTGCTATAGATTTGATTCCTGGAACTAGTCCAGTGTCGATGGCGCCTTATCGCATGTCGACATCCGAGTTGTCTGAGCTGAAGAAACAGTTGGAAGAGTTACTTGAGAAGAAGTTTATTCGGCCTAGTGTTTCACCGTGGGGTGCGCCAGTATTGTTGGTTAAAAAGAAGGAAGGTACGATGAGACTGTGTGTTGATTATAGGCAGTTGAATAAAGTGACAATCAAGAATCGGTACCCATTTCCGAGGATTGATGATTTGATGGATCAGTTGGTTGGAGCTTGTGTATTTAGTAAAATTGATCTAAGGTCTGGATATCATCAGATTCGCGTTAAGGCCGGAGATATTCAGAAGACTGCATTTAGAACGAGGTATGGGCATTATGAAGATTCTGTTATGCCGTTTGGAGTTACTAATGCACCTGGTGTTTTTATGGAGTATATGAACAGGATATTCCATCCGTATCTTGACAAGTTTGTGGTGGTATTTATTGACGACATTCTGATCTACTCAAAGAATGATGAAGAGCATGCAAAGCATCTTAGGATTGTATTGGAATTGTTGAAGGAGAAGAAACTTTATGCGAAGTTGTCTAAATGCGAGTTTTGGTTAAGCGAAGTGAGTTTTCTTGGTCACGTGATTTCCAAGAATGGTATTGCTGTTGATCCTACAAAAGTATAAGCTGTATCTTAGTGGGAAGCGCCGAAGAATGCTTCAGAGATTCGTAGTTTTCTTGGCCTTGCAGATTACTACAGGAAATTCATTGAGGGATTTTCGAAGTTAGCTTTACCGTTGACTAAGTTGACGAGAAAAGGTCAAGCGTTTGTTTGGGATGCAGATTGTGAGAAAGGATTCCAAGAGTTGAAGATGAGGTTGACTAGTGCTCCGATTCTAATTTTTCCGAACCTGGAAGAATCTTTCGTGGTGTATTGTGATGCGTCCTTGATGGGTTTAGGAGGTGTTTTGATGCAAGATAGGCAAGTTGTGGCTTATGCTTCAAGACAATTGAAGATTCATGAAAGGAATTATCCGACTCATGATTTAGAGCTGGCAGCTGTTGTGTTTGTTTTGAAATCGTGGAGGCATTATCTATATGGTTCACGGTTTGAAGTGTTCAGTGATCACAAGAGCAGTATCTTTTGACCAGAAAGACTTGAATATGAGGCAGAGAAGGTGGTTATAATTTCTCAAGGATTATGATTTCGGTTTGAATTACCATCCTGGTAAGGCAAACGTTGTGGCAGATGCGTTAAGCAGGAAGTCCTTGCATATGTCAATGTTAATGGTTCGTGAATTGGATTTAGTGGAACAATTCAGAGACTTAAGTTTGGTAGGTGAAACTACTCCGAATAGTGTGAAATTGGACATGTTGAAGCTGACTAGTGGTATTTTGGAAGATATTCGAAATGGACAGAACTCTGATGTTGGTTTGGTTGACAAGTTGACATTGATTAACCAAGGTCAAGGAGGTGAGTTCCGAATTGATGAGAATGGAGTTATGAGATTTAGTGATAGAGTGTGTGTTCTGGATGTTGCTGAGATCAGAAAAAGTATTTTGGAAGAAGGACATCGAAGTGGGTTGAGTATTCACCCCGATGCTACTAAAATGTATCATGACTTGAAGAAATTATTTTGGTGGCCTGAAATGAAAAAGGAAATTGCCGAGTTTGTATATGTGTGTTTGGTTTGTCAGAAATCAAAGATTGAACATCAGAAACCGTCAGGATTGATGGAACCGTTGTTTGTTCCGGAACGGAAATGGGATGGCATTTCAATGGATTTCGTGTCTGGTTTGCCGAGGACAGCGAAGAACTATGATTCTATTTGGGTTATTGTTGATCGGTTGACGAAGTCTGCTCACTTTATTCCGATAAGAATGGATTATCCGATGGAGAGGTTGGCAGAATTGTATGTTGAGAAGATTGTGAGTTTGCATGGTATTCTGTCTAGCATTGTGTCGGATAGAGATCCGAGGTTTACGTCTAAGTTCTGGACAGGATTAAAAGAAGCTTTGGGTACTAAGTTACGATTGAGTTCTGCATATCATCCACAGACAGATGGTCAGACGGAGAGGACGATTCAGTCGTTAGAAGATTTGTTGAGGGCTTGTGTGTTAGACAAAGGTGGAGCTTGGGATAGCTACTTACAGTTGATAGAGTTTACCTACAACAATAGTTTTCATTCGAGCATCGGTATGGCTCCATTTGAGGCATTGTATGGTAGGAGGTGTCGGACGCCGTTGTGTTGGTACGAATCTGGAGAAAGTGCTGTGATTGGACCAGAGATTGTTCAACAAACTTCAGAAAAGATCAAGATGATTCAAGAGAATATGAGAGCTTCTCAGAGTCGTCAGAAAAGTTATCATGATAAGAGGAGGAAAGATCTTGAGTTTAGTGAAGGAGATCATGTGTTCATGCGAGTTACTCCGATGACTGGTATTGGTCGAGCCAAGGAAGTTGACTCCGCGCTTTATTGGTCCGTTTCAAATTACCAAGAGAGTTGGGAAGGTTGCTTATCAGATTGCTTTACCGCCGTCGCTTGCGAATTTGCATGATGTCTTTCATGTATCTCAGTTGAGTAGGTACATTGCAGATCCGTCTCATGAAATTCAGGTAGATGATGTACAGGTACGGGATAATTTGACTGTTGAAGCAGTACCTGCGAGAATTGAGGATCGGAAAGTGAAACAACTGCATGTAAGGAAATAGCACTGGTGAGAGTAGCTTGGGGAGGACCAGCTGGAGGAAATGTAACTTGGGAACTGGAGAGCCAGATGAAGGACTCGTATCCCGAACTTTTCGTCTAAGGTATGTTTTCGAGGACGAAAACTCTTTTAGTAGGGGAGAGTTGTGACACCCTGATTTAATTCGAATATTAAATAATAAGGAATTTAATTAATTATTTAATTAAAGACTTAGGTATTAATATTTTCGGATTTAATTGGATTAATTGAAGAAAGAAGGGTTGGAGGTGTGAAGAGTAAATAGTGGGTGTGGGGAGTAAATCACTCTACTTTTACTAATTATTAATTTATGTATTTTAATTAGAAATAATAAAGGAATAAAACAAGGATTATAAAAAGGAAAAGAAGGAAAAGAAGGTCTTTTTAGAAAAGTCATTTCACGTAGAATTGGAGAAGAGAAGTGAAGAGAGGAAAAAGCCAACGCCGGGAAAGTCGAAGATCATCGCGAGGTAAGGGGTGATTTCATTCGGTTTTAATGCCTTATGGGTTTTGGGAATCAACCGGGTGATTGGGTATGTTAGGGAATTTGAATTAGGTGATTATAGGTTTGTAGGATTAAACCCTATTTTGTGTCGGAATATAGAATTTAAGACTGTTAGTGTGTCGAACGATTAATAGGAAGGATGAAATAATGATGTTTGATGTTGGATTGGTGTATAATGGTCGTAAAATGGTGTTTCTAATGTTATAAGTTATATGGAAATGATTGGAAGTGATGAAGAATACATGAATGCTGTCAAAATAGTAGAAATTGATACTACAGGTTGTGGGAACCGGTTCCCTGTGGGGAGGAACTGGGTTCCCAGTGTAAATTTTCAAAAACTGGGCATTTTTGTACGTGGGAACCGGTTCCCAGTGGGGAGCAACCGGGTTACCCATACAAAAATCCAGGGGAAGCATATTTTTCAAAAGTGGGAACCGAGTTCTCCCAGGGAGGAACCGGGTTCCACTGTGTAATTTTTCAAATTACTTGAAACTTCAAAAATTCATATTTCCTAAACCGTAACTCCGATTCGAGTGCCGTTTTCGACATTATTTCTTAAATTAAAAATACTATCTTTTAAAAATGGAAAAATATTATTTTGTGAAAATTATTTTAAAAGAGTTGAGCTTCCGATTTTTGAAAAGTTAATAGTTTAAGGATAACGGGGATAGGATATGGATTGCCTGATTTAATGAATGAGGAATAATGCTTACAATGTTGTGTTGGTGTCGCACCCCAAAATTTACCCTCCTTATCATATTTTCTTGGAACATATTCATGCTTAGTTCATTGTTTCAACCGGAATTAACTCAAACTTTGGTTCAAAATACATTCGAATATCGCGTGACGGAAAATTCGAGTTCATTCGAAACTTTGTGAAGTTGAAAGAATTTATTTCGTGTTAATCTGAATTTACCAAATGCAAAAGTGGTTCGAGAGATTTAAGGCGAATAATTCGCTCGGGATGCAAGTTTGGACTCAAGGAGGAATAACACAAGATAGATTTGTCGGATTTTTAACATCTTGATAGCAACTCAAATGTTCCAGATTAAATTCGGATTCTAAGTCTTAAATTATTGTATCAACAATGACGAATTGAATTTTAAACACCATCCAAATGCAAGTTTCACATCATTTCAAATATTCAAGAATAACTTCATTCTGGTTCGTTTAGAATTTCGAAATGGGGATGGAATAATGCCATTTGTTCTATGGAAGTTTATTGTAAAAGAAATTTGTTCTTACAAATACCATGACGAGAGATTTAAGGTGCAAGGGAAATATTGTTCATTCAACATTAAATTCTATTCAAATTTCAAAAGAACAATCCAAGATTGTTACAAGCAATAATAGAATTACTCAATATCTCTTCAAACTCAAATGGTTTACATTGGTATCAATTCCAAACTACAAGATTTGTTGTTACAAATTCATGATGTTTCATCTTAAACTTACAAGTCCTAAAACTATTATCGACATTGGCAATTTGAATTTCGAATTTCATTCATTCAAGTCTTATGTTGAATATTACAAAGAAAGGATTTGTTACAGGCATGTTCTTAGTTGGCAAGGTTCTACAAAAGCAATTCTAGATCCCATAATGCTAATCCTACAAGTTTCTAAAGGTTTCATAATGCTACGATCTCCGAAGTGTTTCAAACTTTTTGTCATCCTCCGAAGCTTTTCTTCACGAATGGTCGTTACTCTCCATCTTCCCCTTGCCTTGTCATCCTCATCATCATTGTACATGAAAATTAAACCAAGAAACTTCGTTAGAAGCATAAACATAATTGAAACATAAACAAAATGCGGGAAAAGATTATGTTCTTGTCAAACATCATCACTAGGCGTTTGGCGGGAATCAGGTTTTTGCTAAAAGCCTCAAAATCTCGAAGATTAATCATTGGCGGAATTACTTGTTCGCAAATCACGGGCTGACCCGGTTCACGAACAAGCACGCGATGGGCTGCAACGATAAGAGGCAACAAATCTAACCCCGGGCTGCAAGAGAATAAAGCGACATTTTAATTCCGACAAGCAGTACAGGCAACAAGCATACAAGAGGCAACAAGGCAGCAAGTATTGTATCAGTTCACAGTTTAATATCTAAGGCAGCACTCAAGGTTATAAAAAGCAGGGCAATTGAGAAAGTAAGAAGAAAACGAAGCAATATAAATTCCAGCAAGCACTTAGCAGCCACAAGTTTGTGTATCAATTCATCATGATAAGGCATCATCACAACATTGAGCCCAGCAATTTAAACCCCAAAAGCCATACAAGTACAAATGATCATCACAATATTCCAAGTAACCAGCATTGAGCAGTTCAAAATAAGCCACAAAGTTAAGTCAGAGCAGAGCAGACAGAAGAAATAAGCCACAAAGTAAGATCAGAGCAGAGCAGGGAATTCAGAAACAAAAGGCAAAAGAACTCAGAAATTCATCATGACATAATAGACAGATGGGAAGGGACAAGCCAAGATCAAAAGAGATAATATCTGTTCAAGATTACAAAAAGGGTAGAGGTCAGAAATTCAAGAGGATATAAAAAACACCTATCGAAAACCAAAGCGGGCATCTGTTCTTATCATTTTGACAAAGCCAACACAAAAGTTAATATCTATTCTCTAACCCAGAAAACCAAAAGGAGCCTCTGTTCTTATCAGTTTCACAAACACAACAAACCAGTTTCAAACAAGCCCAGAAATAGAAAATGCAAGCAACATAATAGCAGTAAACATCATCATTTTCACACAACCAACACCTTCAGAGATTGTTGTTTCAGAAATTATGATCTGAAATCGAAAAAGAAGAAGAGGAAAAGAAATCAGAAACGATCTCACCCGATACCGTTACGGCAAGGTGCGATTTCCGACAGCCATGGGGATCCTAGGTTTCCAAAGTCAAGAACACCTGTAACACAAGCCCAGAAAACCACAAACATATCAGAAACCAACAACATAGTCAGAAATCAACATGCAAACGCCGTGAGAGAGAGAAGACAGATCGCGATGAAATCGCGGCGAGAGAGAAGAGAGAAGAAAGTGAATCGCGGCGAGAGAGCGCGAGAGAGACAGGTGGCGGCGGTCGCCGATGAGAACGGAGAGTCCAGTGAGAGAGAGAACCCAGCGGCGAGAGAGAGAGGTCCGGCGCGAGAGAGAGCAGCGAGGGTTTGAGAGAAAGTGAGAAGGAAAAATGCGTGAGAGATGCGTGAGAGAGAGACAAGACAGAGTTGTTTTGTTTTCCAAACTTCCCTTTTCCTCTTTCTTTTATTTTAAAAATAAATATATATTTTGTTTATTTGTTTGTCATGAGGGTGTGTCACCTTGACCCATTTCAATTCTTTTTTTTCTTTCTTTCATATTTTATACGAATTATTTCAAGAAAAGAAATGTAGTTAAATAATTTGTAATTGATATGGTAATACATCATTTGGAGGCATCGGAGTATTTTCAAAGAAGGAAGATCCGACGCATCCAAATCGTCGGCAATACGACAAAGTGTCGCGAAATAATCAAGTTCAGATGGATTTCTTTTCGCACCGTCCAGAATCACGGCAATCCAGGCTATTTCTGAACTTAATCTATTTCAATTAATTTATTTTGTTGCAAATAATATTTCATTGCGATGTACTAAATGATTATTGGATCTGATAGTTTTTATTTGATGAATTATCGATTAAACTATTAGCGATTTTCATCAAGCGAAAAATCATCTCCAATAATTATTTAAATTTCGATTGTATTGTATGGTATTTTTGTTTATTCATTCACAACATTATCAATTCGATTTCAATCTTGATTGGCTCATCGATTTCTTAAAGGGTCTCATGGGGATCATGATTCACGAGTTAAAGCCCTTGTTGCTTTAACCGATCATAACCAAACAACATTGGTCTATATACCAATCACCATGCACCAGGGTCTCATGGTTGGGGATAGGAGCACCTATCCTCACGAGGTTAATTGAGTCCATATACTTGATTAACCATAACCCGCTTCCATTTCATCTCAGCACGCGTATCAGATTACCTTCGCAATTCAATTTCAAACCTCGATCCAACGTCGAGTGCATTTTCAAAACCTTTTTCATAATAAAATACAAGTTTATAAGTTGTTGGACGCTAGACCAATTGCTTAAAAACTTGTCCCAAATGAATTCCAAGTCTTTAAGTCGTCGGACGCTAGGTCGGTTGCTTAAAGTCTTCTAATTAACAAGAGATTTGTTTCACTTCTTTTTCTTAAAAAAAGAAAACCTCTTGGCTCATAGGCCGATTTCTTAAAGGGTTTCATAGTTGAGGATGGGAAGGGTCATCCTCACGAGGTTAATTAAAGCCCTTGTTGCTTTAGTTAATTTTAACCCGAATCATTCTTTCTCTTGCGGTCCGTTACCGAATTCCATCTAAAACACTTTCATAATTACAATTCCAAACCTCGATCCAATGTCGAGTGTCTTTTCAAAAGTTCTTTTCATAATCAAATACAAGTTTTTAAGTCGTTGGACGCTAGACCAATTGCTAAAAAACTTGTCCTAAATGAACTTTAAGTCTTTAAGTCATTGGACGCTAGACCAGTTGCTTAAAGACCTCTAAACAACGTGAAACTCGTTTCACCTCACTCTTTCATAAGAAAATCTTTTTGGGTGATAGACTACTCGGGCGAACATTCGTTCCTTGGGTTTCTAGTACTTGAATCGTGAGACGCTAGCCTCGTTGTTCGGTACTTTTTCATCCACTTTAAAATCAACTCAACTCATGCAAATTTCTTTTCTCGCTCATATGCGATCATTAAACTCTTTTCGGATAAAGAGTGTGCAATAGTCGTTTCAAATACGAGCGAGGACTTAAGCTTTTCAAACAAACAAAACAAGTCCTAGCTCAAAGCATTTGAAATGTCTAAACGCACGATTTTTTAGATAAAATCAACGCAACCAATTAAAGCCTTTTCAAGAGGAACTACAGAGTTTTGACTTTCCCATTGCACGAGGGAATATGTAGGCACACGGTTCTGAAACCGTGCCAAACTCAAAATAATAATAAACAAATTGCTTTTAGCATCCATAACTTAGTAAACACACACACAAATGCGTAGAATTAAATGGGTCCCATCGAGTACGATGGATGTAAGTGCTAATCCTTCCCTTACATAACCGACTCCCGATCCCACTTTTTGGTCACGTAGACCGCCTTATCCGCTTGTTTGGGGTTTTATCTATATTTCCCCGTTCTTTTTAGAACGAATAAAATTAGGTGGCGATTTCACCGTTTTCGAGAATTTAAAAGATTTTTGAAAATCGAGTTGCTTCAGTTGGATATTCATAATGATTGACTGTGATACATTGCTGATTGGCATTATGTGAATTATGTGATATCATAATCTGTGAATTGATGTTGCATGCTTTTATGATGCATGCATAAGCATTGTTAATTGGTTCATTCCCATTGTGCGGAAGTGAACTTGCAGAGCCAATAGACTTACGAGATTTGAGGTAGTGAGGCTAGATTCTTGACCCAGTGTTATGGGCGAATCATGGATTTCCGCTGTTTCCAAGTGTGATGGAACAGAGGGTGAACTCGGTTCACGTTTGGTACCACATGCATAGAGTCTGCATTGCATATGGATTTGTAACATGATAGGATGGTTTCCAGTGTTGCAATTTCCATTGATTGTTTACTTGCATAATAAATTGTGTACAATGCTCTTGTGAATTGAACTATGAATGTGTTTTGATAGTGGACTGACGCATCGAAATTACTCTGTTGTTTTAAAAACGTATAATGCATTTTATATTGGATAGAGATATCACCCTTACTTTAATGATTTCAGATCCGAGGTGATTAGTTGCTTGGAATTAGTGAGGATAGCTTTTAGAGTTGAGTCCTTTAGTTAAACCGCGTGTCAGTGCCATGCTCTGGTAGATGTAACACTGGGGAAACGTTTGAAATGAGATTCCTTATGGATATTAAATAATAGTTTTGGTTAATGTCTCGATGTATTATCCTGGAATAATTATGAATGCTGTATTCAGGATTTGTTATGTTCATTTCCGCTGTTAAACATAACCTTAAGTCTGCTTTATTTAATGATTTCTTCTTCAGTGAAAGCATGACAACTGTATTGGTTATATTTTGAATTATTTAAATTGTGACGCCTCTTGATTTGTGATTAAAAACTCTGATTAATATTTCTAAAACGCGGGTAATTAGAACGGGTGTTACAACTTCCACTCAGGAATGGATAACGGCTGCAATAAGCCAAACGGTTTTTGATGTTCAATCTTCGACTTCTGGCAGATTAAACAATACACAAACTCAACAATATCCTTCTTCATACCAGACCACCAAAATAATTTCCTCAAATCTTGTTACATCTTAGTAGCGCCAGGATGAATACTCAATTCATTACGATGTCCTTCATCAAGAATTCTCTTTCTCAGATCACCAACATCAGGAATACAAACTCTATCACGATACCTCATTATACCATTCTCATCAATCCGAAAATCACCACCTCGACCTTGATTAATCAACATCAACTTATCTACCAAAACCAAATCAGATTTCCGACCTTCTCGGATTTCAACCAAAATACCACTAGTGAGCTTCAACATACCAAGCTTAACACACGAAGACGTCGCTTCACAAACCAAACTCAAATCTCGAAATTGTTCAAGCAAATTCAATTCTCGCACCATTAACATCGACACATGCAAAGATTTCCTACTTAATGCATCAACTACAACATTCGCTTTACCCGGATGATAATTGAAACCAAAATCATAATCTTTCAAGAACTTTAACCATATTCTTTGCCTCATATTCAATTCCTTTTGATCAAACAGATACTTCAAACTCTTATGATCTCTATACACCTCAAATCTCGAACAAACAAATAATGCCTCCAAATTTTCAACACAAACACCACTGCGGCTAACTCTAAATCATGCGTCGAATAATTCCTCTCATGAACTTCAAGTTACCTCAAAGCATAAGCTACCACTTGCCTATTCTGCATCAGCACACCTCCTAAACCCATCAATGAAGCATCACAATACACCACAAATGGTTCTGCCGGATTAGGCAAAATTAAAATAGGAGTGGTTGTTAATCTTCTCTTAAGCTCTTGAAAATTAGCTTCACATTGCAAAGTCCAAACAAACTCTTGACCTTTCCTCGTCAACTGCGTCAACGATAAAGCCAACTTATAAAATCCTTCAATGAACTTACGGTAATAACCAACCAAACCAAGAAAACTTATAATCTCAGAAATAGATTTCGGAGTTTCCTATCGAGATACATCCTCAACTTTAGAAGGATCCACAAAAATACCACCACTCGAAATCACATGCCCAAGAAAACTAACTTCCTTCAACCAAAACTCACACTTAGAAAGCTTAGCATACAGCTTCTTCTCTTTCAGCACATATAACATAATTCTCAAATGCTCAGCATGATCTTCTTCACTTTTAGAATAAATCATAATATCATTAATAAACACCACAACAAATTGATCCAGATAATCATGAAAAATCCTATTCATATATTCCATAAACACACCAGGAGCATTAGTCACACCAAAAGGCATTACATAATACTGACCATACCTTGTCACAAAAGCAGTCTTCTTAATATCCACAACTTTCACATGAATCTGATGATAACCAGACCTCAAATCAATCTTACTGAAAACATAAGCACCAACCAACTGATCCATCAAATCATGAATCCTCGGAAGTGGATACTTGTTCTTAATAATCACCTTGTTCAGTTGTCTATAATCAACACACAAACTCATAGAACCTTCCTTCTTTTTAACCAACAAAACAAGTGCACCCCACGGAGATACACTCGGACGAATAAACCTCTTCTCAAGCAAATCCTCAAGTTGACTCTTCAACTCTTTCAACTCAGAAGTAGACATCCGATACAGAGCCATCGAAACAGGACTAGTTCCAGGAACTAAATCAATCAAAAAATCTACCTCACACTCTGGCGGAAAATCACTTACATCCTCAGGAAATACCTCAGGAAAATCACAAACAACAGGCAATTCACTCATAGCTTGTTTCTCACCGAGATCCAACGATGGCAACAAAGCAAACAACACAACACCATCTTTCAAAGATTCATCCACTTGCTTAGCAGATAAAAACAAATCATTCTCGACACTAGAATCAAGAAAGATAACCGACTTGTCAAAATAGTTGATAAAAACATGATTGTATTCCAACCAGTTCATACCAAGAATCACATCCAATTGATCTAACGGAAGACATACTAAATCCATCCGAAAATCTCTACCAAAAATACTCAACGGAAAATTTAGACATGCAACAGAATTACAAATAGAACCTATAGCAGAAGTATCAATGATCATGTTCCCATGCATATCAGACAACTCAAGATTCAACCTCTTAACATAATCCGCAGAAATAAAAGAATACGTTGCACCAGTATCAATGATAGCAATCAAAGGTGTACCATTAATAAAGTACGTACCTCAGATAAGTCTATCTTTAATCGGAGTCTCAGCACCAGACAATGCAAATACTTTCCCTTTCACTTGCTCCTTCTTTGGCTTTTCACACTTAGTACTGATATGACCTTGTTCGCCACAATTGTAACAAGTCATATCCGCACTAAATCTACAATCAGCAACTCTATGACCGGCCTTGCCACACCTATGACATTTCATAACATCCTTTCCAGCATCCTTCCCACAATCATAAGCACGATGTCCTTCCACACCACACTTGTAAAACTTAAGCGGAGAAGATGATCCTCCCCCACTTGACTTCTTGCCACCACTAGTTTTCTTCTTATCCTCATAAGGTTTCCCACGGAATTGACCTTTTCCCTTCCTATCATTCACATTCTTGTAGTAGAAAGCACTCTCCCTACTATCCTCATCATAAATCCTACTCTTGTTCACCAACTCAGCAAAACGAGTAATTTGTTGATATCCAATAGCCTTCTTGATATCAGGTCTCAAACCATTCACAAACTTTAGGCACTTAGATCTCTCAGCATTCATAGTATTGTAATGAGGACAACACTTAATCAGCTCTTGAAATCTTGCAGCATACTCGGCCATGGTTCCATTACCTTACTTCAACTCAAGAAATTCCACCTCCTTCTTTCCAAAACAATCTTCTGGAAAATAGTTCTCCAAAAATGCATCACGGAAAAGAGCCTAAGAAATTTCAACACCTTCCTCCTCAAATATTTGAACAGTGTTGCTCCACCAATCTTCAGCTTCCTTTTCCAGCATATGAGTACCAAACTGCACCTTCTGCGCATCAATACAATTCATAACTCTGAAGATTTTCTCAATTGCTTTCATCCATGCTTGAGCTTTTTCAGGTTCATCCTCACCCTCAAAGGTCGGAGGATTGTTCTTTTGAAACTTCCCCAAAGCACGAAATTCATCTTCCTTAGCTCGGTGTCCAGCATTCGCCTGTGGAATCTGCCCAAGATATCCAGCCAACAATCACAAAGCCTCAGCAATAGCATCATCATTCCTTCCAGCAACCATTCTACAATCTTCCTAAGACATCTAACAACAAACAATAGCATTAATTGTGTCAGATACATAAATCAAATACAACAGGAGTTAAACAATAGCATTGATTCTTAACACAAAAGATCATTTGAACAAGTTTGATTCTAAAGCACAAAAATGTATTCTGCTTGGATACTCTGAACGCTCAAAAGGCTATAGAGTGTACAACACAGAAAATCTAATTGTGGAGGAATCAATCAAAGTAAGATTTGATGATAAGCTTGTCCAGCAAATTCCAAAGCAAACAAAAAATGTTGCAGGTATAGAAGTTCTATTGCCAAACTCTAACGGAACAGCAGAGAAGGAAAACTCAAAAGTTCACATGCCAACTTCTGAAGATTTAGAACAGAAGAATCACTCAGAAATTCTGACTATTGAAGAAAATCTGAACAACGTCAGAACATCTGAAGAAACTTCCCACAGAAAATATCCAAGAATTACCTCAGCTCATCCAGAAGATGTCATTATAGGAAAGAAAGATGACCCTTTCAGAACTAGGTCCACCCTAAAAATAAATGAAGAATCTCTGTTTGGACTAGTCTCTATGATTGAACCAACTTCTGTAGATGAAGCTCTGAAAGATAATGATTGGATTATAGCCATGGAAGAAGAACTAAACCAATTATCCAAAAATGACGTATGGGATTTAGTTCCAAGACTAAAAGGATTCAACATCATTGGAACAAAGTGGGTGTTCATAAACAAGTTGAATGAGCAAGGCTAAGTTGTCATAAACAAAGCACGACTGGTTGCACAAGGGTATAGTCAGCAAGAAGGTATTGATTATAATGAAACCTTTGCTCCAGTTGCTAGGTTAGAATCCATTAGATTGTTAATTTCTTTTGTTGTACAAAACAATATTACTTTATATCAAATGGATGTTAAAAGTGCATTTTTAAATGGGTATATAGAAGAAGAAGTTTATGTCAGTCAACCTCCTGGTTTTGAAGACTCAAAATTTCCAGAACATGTGTTTAAACTGAAAAAATCTCTTTATGGTTTAAAACAAGCTCCAGAGCTTGGTATGAGCGCCTTAGTAATTTTCTTTTAGGAAAAGACTTTATCAGAGGGAAAGTGGACACAACCTTATTCAAAAAAACTTTTAAAAATGACATTTTAATTTGTCAGATATATGTTGATGATATTATATTTGGAACTTCTAATGTCTCTCTTGGAAGAGAATTTGCTAAGTCTATGCAGGTAGAATTTGAAATGAGCATGATGGGGGAGCTGAAATTCTTTATGGAAATTCAAATCAATCAATGCCCAGAAGGTACCTACATACATCAAACGAAGTATGTGAAAGAACTTCAGAAGAAATTCCAGTTATTAGAAAGTAAAGAAGCCAAGACTCCAATGCATCCCACATGCATCTTGGGAAAAGATGAGGTAAGTAAGAAGGTAGATCAGAAGCTCTACAGAGGTATGATTGGCTCTCTTCTATATCTAATTGCATCTAGGCCAGATATTTTGTTCAGTGTATGTTTATGTGCACAATTTCAATCAGATCCCAGAGAATCTCACTTAACTGCCATTAAGCAAATTCTGAGGTATCTTAAAGGTACTACTAATGTTGGATTATGTTACAGAAAATCCAAAGATTTCAATTTAGTAGGATTTTGTGATGCTGACTTTGCTAGAGATAGAGTGGAGCGTAAAAGTACTTCTAGAAGTTGTCAATTTCTGGGCAACAACTTGATATCATGGTACAACAAGAAGCAAGCCACTATAGCACTCTCAACAACAGAAGCAAAATACGTTGCTGCTGCTGGCTGTAGTACCCAGATGCTCTGGATGAAGAGTCAATTAGAAGATTATCATCTGTATGAGAGTAAGATCCATATCTTCTGTGATAGTACTTCTGCTATTTGCCTTTCTAAAAATTCTATTTTACACTCAAAGGAAAAACATATTGAAATTAAACATCATTTCATTAGGGACTATATTCAGAAAGGAATTTTAAACTTAAACTTTGTTAATATAGACCATCAATGGGCTGATATTTTCACAAAACCACTTTCTGAAGATAGGTTTAAATTTATTTTGAAAAATTTAAGTATGGAAAATTGCCCTGAATGAAATTCTATTCAATATCAATTTAGTCAAAAGTTCTGTGTTAAATGAACCTCTAATTAATTAACTCTTCAGAAGTGAGAAGAGAAGTTAAGTTAAAACCATATCTAGAAGTTCTGAAACCTTTAAACGTTTCAAGTTCTGATTATGGTCAGAAGTTCATTAAAGTAAAACAGCTGTAACGTTGTAACCCAAAAGTTGAACACGTGTTCAGAAACTTCTGATAGGTTACTTAACATGCGTGTTAGCTATTGACAAGAAATTTCTTAGTAATTGTTGAAATCTTTTCAAATCTCAAGAAATCCCTCTAGTGTTAGAAGCTACTTATGTGTGATGACTGCTTTGCTCTTAATTTTTTTTAATATTTTGGTTTGTGGAAAACCTTCAGTAACTACATTTTTAAAGTCATCGGAACTTCGTTTCACTTTACATTTTTTTTAAAAATGATTTTTTTTTATTATGACAAAAAGGGGGAGAAAAACTGAGATTTTGACCTGATTCATTATAACATGTTGCTGGAACAAAATGTCAAACATTTCTAACAAAATATACTAGTGTATATTTTTGTTTCTAAGTGATACAGATATACACAAGCTCCGAAAAGAATTAAGCAGAAGCTCAAAAGACCTAGTGCTGAAAACAAACTCTGAAACGTAAACTCTCGATGAAAAGAATTAAGCAGAAGCTCAAAAGACCAAGTGCTGAAAGCAAACTCTGAAAAGTAAACTCTGGAAGAAAAGAAAAACTCAGAGAAGTTCTACCTTGCAACTTTTTCTTTTCAATATCTAGTTCAGGGGGAGACTATTAATTTCAGGGGGAGAAATTTTTTTTACATATACAAAATTTCTTAAATCAAAATCTAGATAGTTTTGTCATCATCAAAAAGGGGGAGATTGTTAGAATAAAGTTTGTTTCTAATAATATATTAAAGTTTTGATGATAACAAGCATAATAAATTTTGTATGAATGAATATGATACTTTGACTTGTACATGTTTCATTTCAGAAGATATTCCGACTCTAGAGCAAAATGGAGAATATATCATGATGAGAAGAAGATGAAGTTAGAAGTTCTAATGAGAGCAGAACTTCTGGACAAAGCACGCTCAAATCAACTGTTGATAGAAACACGTTTTAGAAGTTCAAATGAGACAGAACTTCTGATCAAGCACGCTCAAAACAACTGCTGATAGAAACGAGCTTTAGAAGTTCTAATGAGAGAAGAACGTCTGGAACATGCACGCTACCTATAAAGCTTCTAAAATAAAGAATGAAATTCAACTTCTGAGAGAAGCAAGCAAAGCGCAACCTCTGATAAAAAGCACCAACAATATGTTCTGAATAGAAGATGTATAACAAGGCTCACAGAAGATCATGAAGTATTAGAATTTCTAATGAAGACAGAACCTTTGGTCACATAAGCTAGGAAACAACTTCTGATAGAAGCAAACTAAACGCAACTTCTGATAGAAGTAATTTCTGATAGAAGCAGATAAGCACAACTTCTGATAGAAGCACCAACAGAATGTTCTGATGAAAAGATATTCTAACAAGGCTTACAGAAAATCATTATCAATATGTACGTTATCTTCTAAAAGACAAAACATGTCACAGTAACGTAAACCTACTGAGCGAAGAAGATAAATACTTGAGTGGTTCAACTTCCAAGGATTATTTAGCAAGAAAATCACGTGAAGCTAAGCAAATCACGTGAAGCTAAGCAAAGTCATAATTACATTTTCCATTATCCAAGACACGCTACTAGCAACAGACAGATTCTGGAAGCATTATTTAGGCATTCAAATTCAAAGGAGAAATACAACAATACAGTAGAACAACATCTTCTAACAATTCACAACAAATCATTCCAAGTAAACTTACGCTGCAAAAAATAAAAAAGTAATTCTTGTAATTAGTTTACTGAAACTTTGAGCTTCATATTTTGTGTATAGCTCACTTTGTGAAGAAAAGATTTTTAGAAGCAATATTGTACACAGTCAGTCAAATATCATTTATTTGATAGTTGTTGCTTGAGAGACCAGTTGGGTCAGTATTCTCGAGAGGGTTAGGACTAGTTGAGTCTTAGAGGTGTTAGTCACTTGCAGTTGACTTGTGCAGAGTTGTTCCTTGAGAGACCAGTTGGGTCAGTATTCTCGAGAGGACTAGGACTAGTGAGTCTTAGAGGAAGTTTGTCACAACAGTTGGTTGTGCAGTGTAATCGGTTGATTATAGTGGATTAAGTCCTCTTTGAGAGAGGCAAAATCACCTTGACGGGTGGACTGGAGTAGTTTGAGTTTCAAACGAACCAGGATAAAAATCCTTGAGTATTTTAGTATTGTTGTTTAGGTAAAAGAATTAAAAAGAAGAAAAACTTATTCAACCCCCGCCCCCTCTAAGTGTTTTTTCAAGCCTTCAATAACCATTTTTTGTCGCTTTTATTTCTCTCTCTTCTTCTATCTTCAATTTTGCGCTCCAACATCATTTAAGCACCTACCGTGAGAGGCCAAACTCCAAACTCAAACTAATCATGTAGTAAATCATGTACTATAGTCGTCTTGTTGTTAGCGATGTAGATATAATTAGCTGAATTTCATGATCAAATACTCCCTCTGATCCTTATTATAAGAAAAAGTATTACTCTTTAGAATTATTGAATAATAAATGTACCTAAACAACTCCAAGAGTTGGTCTAACAGTGAAGACTTGGGTCTTGAAAGTATACTTTTATCTGGATCTTGTGTTAGAACAGTCTATACATAATTTTGTTCTACCTTTAAACGGAGGGCATATATCTAGACTATATGTAATTCAGACACATTGTTTTTTAATGAATCTAAGAACCAGATTATATGGTCGAACTTCTTGATCAAATATTGTGTATTTCTTAATTGTATTTTTCCGTATCTTTTCACTACATAAGGATTGTTGTTCTAAAACTATAAAATACAATACACCATAATATCTTTTGTATACCACAGATATTTGCAAAGTGGAATAACTTCATTGGCAGAAGATTAAATTGCGATTTCTTCATGTCAAATCATCCTCTTCCATCACTTTTGCTTCTAAAGCATCCTTAATTCTGGTTAAAAGAGTTGACTTCCAAGATTCCTACATAGAAACAATCACATTGTAGACTTAAAACATGTTTTTGGCTACCTCTTGAAAATTGAAAATGACCATTCAATTAAGAATAGAATGATAGAAACTCTACGAATTAAACCCTATCAAAGACCGACACAAACATGAACATCAGACAAGATACTACATGTCAACACTGATAATAATTTGAGCAGATGAAATAATAGAATGTAAACAACGTGTCAGTGCCGAACTCCTCATTATTGGGGTCTTGGGACAGAGATATACCAAGCGGGTTATGCTTTCAAACTCCTTGACTATTCGAGTAAAATTTGCAACATCTTCATTATCAATTGATGCAGCCAAATCCTGAAATTCAATAAAAAATTTCAAATGATTAAAAACAAACTGTGATCAAGAAAAGAGAGAAAAAAAAGTAGAAAACCAAACAAGTTTGTACTAAGACACATTTTATTACAGTGTTCAAGGGGAACAGGGAGTTCCACCACTTACAGCCAAAAATTTGTATTCGCGGGTTCTAGAGAATGTCAGATCCAATTCCTACGCGATGAATGTAAAATATGTTTAAAGTGTGAATGTAAAGTAATACTCCAATAACAAGAAGAAACATTAAAAAGAAAGAACCTGATAGCGCTCCAACGCGTTGGTAATTGCAACAATATCCCCTCGACAAAGCTCGCAAAGGCCAGAATTCAGAAGATACCCTCTAACTCCGTATTTCAACAAATTGCTGTTCAAAGATTGTTGTGCAATATCTTCATAAATCTTAATTGCCTTCCGATATCTAATAAATATCAAGTAGATCAATATGATCCAAGTTTTTATGACTTCTAACTCTAGTCAATGATAATTCCAATCACATTATTGAAAAATCGCATTGAGGGGAACAAGAAGAGAAACACTAACTCTTGAAGTTGAGCAGAAAATTGTGCAACTTTCTGTTTGCACTGAATCACAGAAGTTGCTGAATCCCCGCGAATATCAAAAAGTTCAGCAGCCCTCTCAAAATACGATCTAGCATTCTCTAAGTCTTGATCGAGCTCATATAACTCACCGATTTCCTAAATCCAGAGAGACAAATTTCAAACGGTTTAATCTTGTTATTTAAATTAGCGCTCCCTCGTCGCTATCCTATTTGCATCTAATATGTGTACACACGCTATAACAGAAAGTACCTTGCAATACCTTGCAGCCATGATATGTTGACCAATTTCGGTGAAAATAGTCACTGCTTGATTTAAACATGTAATAGATCCTTAAAAACATAAGCAACAAACAAAAGTTATTAATGTTATGCTTAATCGTTAACCAATAAATCTTAGCATTCTAATCTCTATAACGAGCACCTTTTCTAGATGTTTTGTTGAAACAATGAGAAGCGTCTACATAAGCCTTAGCAGCATCAAACTTGTTATCTAGCTGTAATCACATAAAATTGCAAAAAACCACATACATTATCATCATAATCAAAGTCAACTCAAGTTTTTGAATTGATCTACACAGATTAGTAGCAATGTAACCACATTTTAAATGTACTGTAACAAATATTTTAACCCAAGTTTAAACATGACAAATATTGAATCATGTGCAGTAATCCGCCTTACACGTCTTCTTTGAAGACTCATCATGATCAACACACCGTAAAGAGTTGCAACTAATAAAGTAGGAAAAACCATAGAAATGAACCTTGATATGACATTTAGCTGATTTGATGAAGATTGAACCTGCTTTGTCCCCTGAAATAAACCAAACCAAACCATCAACACACTAGAAATTACCATGATACCCCAAAAGCAACAAAATAGAGAAAGCTTGAAACTTTAGTAACTTGGCAATGAAAAAATGAATACCCAAAAGTTCAAATACTCAAATTAACAACTTATAATTTGAAACAAAGTGAAAAATCATGATGGGTGGTGATGGTTATGTCACATGAAACCATGATACCCCAAAGCAACAAAATACAGAAAGCTTGAAACTTTACCAACTTGTACATGAAAAAATGAACACCCAAAAGTTCAAATACTTAAACGAACAACTTATGATATGAATCAAAGTGAAAAACCATGACGGGTGATGATGATTATGATGCATGAAACCAAATAAACAAAAAAGGTGACAAGTGTTAGAGAAAGAAACATGATTTGGCGAGTTTAAACGATTTAGCAGATTTGAGGAAGAGTTCAGCAGCATCTTGATAATTGGAACCAAACAAGGCGCAACAACAGAAGAGCTTTTTCTCCGCTTTGTTGGCGAGTTGTTGTCCCGTCGCTATGTGATCAGCCATAGGATTTTTTGAAGGGAGAATAGAAAAGTGCAATCCAAGGGATGCTGATGTTGCTTCATATCATAGGTAAACTTTATATAAATTTGTATTAGACAATAAATGAAATTATGTAATCCTAAATAAATTTGTTCATACGAAATCCGGTTGTTGTATATTTAAAGCTAGAATAAATTTTCAAAATTAAAATTGATTGGTTTCTCAATTTAAGTTTTTTTTTTAATAAAATATTGTATCTCATCTTATTTATTTTGGGTCAATTTTATTGACCTACTTTGACAAATTTAATGTCCAAGTCATATTGTAGGGACAATTTTGTTGACACGTGATCTTAAATTTAAAATATGTTGGTAAATCTTAGATATCGATGATATATAATAAGCCACCAATAATTTCAGTGTAAATTAGGGATGGCAATGGGGCGGGTCAGAGGCAGGCTTAGCTAACCCCACACCCGTACCTCAGTAGTAGATCCGTCCCCGTCTTCAAATCCGTTTGGGGATAAAAATTTACCCCTAGACCCGCTCCAATGGAGAATGGGTCACCCGCCCCCAGCTGCGAAAATGGTTTTTTTAAAATAAAAAAATACCTATTTTTTTTCTACAAATTTTCTGAACAACATTAACAAATACATTAAAAATACAAAATTCGTCCTTAATTTGAGTAAATAATTGTAGGATTTAATATTCAAACACCATTCCAAATATTTTTCAATCATAACCCTTCAATTAACAACTATAATTGGTTGTGATTCATTAAAAGAGTGTAATCTTTCAATATATCAAAGTATAAATCACTCCCAACAACCAACAATTTTTTGCAAAGTACAAATACAAAATTAAAACAATACAATCAACAAAAGAACCATTCAACAACATGGAACAAAATATACTATATCATCATAACAAAAAAGCTCCAAATAAACAACAAATTTTCTAATAATCTTCATCTTCGAGGCGAGAGTTGGAAATAGAAGTAGCACCATCGATTAACAACTCACCTGTAAAAAATAAAAGTTAAAACATAAAAATTTAACTTGACAAATTTAATACAAATAGTATGAATAATACCTTCATCACCAGACTCCATTTCAGTTAGTAAAATAGCATTTTCATTTCCCACGTTAGATTTCAAATTACCTATCAATATAGTAAAATATAGTCAATGATAGTCTTGGCAAGTAAAAATAAAAAATATAAAGAAGAAAGGTCTTTACCATTATTCTCAACACTCCATAACCAACTTCTTGCACAAGTCAAAGCTTCTAAAGTGGTCCAATGAAGTCGACTTCGATGAGGGCTTACGATATGACCACTTGTACTAAATGCGGATTCAGAAGCCACGCTAGAAACATGAATTGCCAATACATCCCTTGCAATTGCTTGAAGTGTTGGATACTTAATCCCATTCAACTTCCACCATAATAAAATATCAAAAAAATCTGGACTTCTTGGTAAAACTTCCTCTTTCAAATAAACATCCAACTCTGTTTTAACAGATGAAGTTCTAGATCTTTTTTTTCTTATGACATACAAATCATAGTCTTTCAAACCATCATTACTAACATTACCAACATTAGCATCCAACATTTTAGATTCACTTCTAGAATCCTTGTTCATTTTTAATTGATAATCATAAAGCAACTCGTAACACAACTGTCTGATTGACTTAACTTGGGAATCAACATCATTCCCATAGAAGACTCCATAATAATATTCAAGCAAATCAGTTTTATACCCAGGATCCAAAACAGCGGCAACCCCCATTATTTCATGAATCACAGTCCAATATTTTTCAAACTTTACCAATATGTTTTCTGCCATTCTTTTTACCAATTCGTCAGAGGATTCAATCCACTCAAGTAATGCAACTTTAATCTGACAAATCTTAGGAAAGTGTTCATTGGCAGTTGGATACTTAGTTCCAGAAAACACTTCAGTGATAGAATTGAACAATTTCAATTTTACACAAATCTCTTTTGCAAATTTCCAATGTAAACTTGTTGGCAAACAAGTGTACTGAGTTACATGGATTGCTAATCTATTAAATACCTCTTCATACAAAATAGCAACATCAAGCATCTTGTAGGTAGAATTCCCTCTAGTTAAAACTAAATTCTTGGTGCAAGGTATTTTTAATTGTTTAGATGTCTCCTTAAACCGTTCCTTCCTTTTAGGAGTTGTTGTCCAAAATGCAACACTATCTCGAATCATCTCTATCCCATCTTTCATAACTTATAACCCTTCTTTTACTATCAAATTTAGTATATGTGCACAACAACGCATATGAAGTAAGGCCCTGTCCCTTAATAATGTCTCTGGTTTCAACTTAGCCTTAATTTTTTCAATAATTGCATCATTTGTGCTACAATTGTCCAAAGTGATAGTAGACAATTTTGAATCAATATTCCAATCCATCAAACATTCAACCAATGCACCACAAAGATTTTCACTAGTATGAGATGCAGGAACATAAATGAACCTAACATAATAAGATTCACAAAACTAGTATAAATGTGATTTACCTCAAAATGTGATTTACAAAACTATATATAATATGCAATTAATATATTATTAGAAGAAATTATATTTACCTCAAAATGTGATTCACAAAACTATATATAATATGAAATTAATCTATTATTAGAAGAAATTAGATTTATCTCAAAATGTAACTCTATAAATTCCAGTTTCCATCAATGTAATAAGTAGTGACAGCCATATATCCCTTTTTTTGATTGCTCGAGGTCCAAAGGTCAGAAGTAATGGTCACTCTTCCTTCAAGATTTTCTAACAACTTCAAAGTTGATGATCTCTCCATATTGTATACTTTGAGTATCTCCTTCTTTATAGTATTTCTACAAAGAACTTGAAATATTGGTTGGAGAGAAGTTGAGTATCTTCTAAAACTAATATGATCCACTATTGAAAGCGGATATTCATGCAAAATAATTGCATGTGCAAGCTCTTTCTTAGAATTTTCTGAATCATAAATTCCAGTACTCAACTCTTGTTTACCTTGCATGGATCTAGGCGTAAGAATTGTTTGTCCTTTATCAGATGGGTTCAAAATCTTCTTTTTAGGACAACATCCCAAATGTTCTTTTAAATGTGACGTCCCATCATTTGATGATCCATTAAGCTTCTTTGAGCAATAATTACATTGAGCGTTATCTTTTCCGTCAACTTTGACCTTTGTAAAATGATTCCATACAAAACTTTTCTGTCTAAATCGATGACTTGTGGTTGTTTGGCTATCAATCTCCATATTATCATTTGGCGTGGGAGGAGGAACATCAACTGATTGGTTACCACTTTCATTGAGAATTGATTGATGTGTACTTTCTTGTGAGATAGGTGGACATCGTGTTTGAGAGGTATCTTCATTTTCCATAACTAATTATCCTGTAAAGTAATTAAGTTGTACATAAGAATAAGAATAAACTAAAATTTATCACAGTAGGATAAGAATAATGTTTGGAATAGGATAAAGACAAGAATAATTAGAACCATTAGAATAAACTAAAATTTATCACAGTAGGATAAAGAAAACTTGGTTTCCAATAAAAAATACACATAATGACTAGTTAAAATGAGTTCAATATGAGCAAGTCAAATTAGAGTCAAATACCAGTTCAAAAAGAAGAATAAAAACATGTGTATTGGAATGTGAAAGAAACTATTATGTAGATAAAGAATATATGAAGTTAAAAAATAAATATGCAAAATCATTAAATGTGTGTCCACGTAGGAGATTTAACAAGTATTCAAAATTATAGTACAAACTAAACTAGTACTAATAAATGAAATATGCATGGAACATATGGATGAAATACACCGAATGATTAGTTAAAATGAGTTTCAACTTCAACCAAAACCATCACACAAAATTGTGAGTTCCTACTTCAATTTCTACTATCTATATACTTAAAATTTCTACTTAAAAGAAAAAAATTTGGCAAACAAAACATTACTAGAACATATTTCTCCTATCTATATACACAACAATTTCAACATAAAAGAAAGAAACTAGGTAAACAAAATATTAATTTTGCTTTTGAATTTTTTTTTCCCGATGTGAATTGAAATAGAGGAGATTTAAGTTTAAAGGTTATTGATTAATAAAGCACCTTAAATTATATTTCCTTCCTGATACCAGTAAGAATTTTGACACCAATACAAATATGTCATTTCTTTCTACATCATTTTACTTCTACTTTTTCGGTAATAACACATTGCTTTTTAGTTTATACGAGTAAATCTTAAATTTATGGTCTTGTTTCACTCTCTGTGCAGGCTCATTGGCCCTTCCCTTCTGATCGTGTTATGGAGGTACATTTCTATATACTCTGTATCCTTCCTTTGTCTGTTACTTATGTTACTTATATAGTAGTTAACTATTGTTTTAGTTGTAGTGACTTTCAATTGGTTACTTGCAAAAATAGACAAAATTGTCTGCTAACTAACCACACTCTTAATTAAACCGAATTTATTGTTTATAAAATGATGAACTGCATATTAACTTTTGGTGACTGCATGATATGCTTACATATTGACTCATCCTAGGATACCTACCATTTTCTATAATTTGAATTTAAGATGAGGATATATATCCAACTAAATTGATAATATTTGATTGGATGAGGGTATATTCAATTAAATTTAAGAGTATTGAAATGTTCATCAACTATCAAAACATTAAAAAAAAAAAAAAATTGATCGATGAACACACTATTTTTAAAATGGAGAATTAAAATTTCATTAAAGATTTGGATTACAACTTAATCATAAGTGTAAAAATAAATTATGTTTCATAGATTTAGATGAAGTTATTTCTAAATTGTCGGGGGAAGGTTGAAAAGTGTCTTGAATTCTATTATTTCTCCTTGTCAAAGTGTTTTTGTTACGAGAAGAGAACTCAGTTTTGGTGGCGAATGAGATGATGGACTTTGTGAATAAAGAAGAAATAAGATGCTTATTTTTTAAGGTCGATTTTGAGAAAGCTTATGACATAGTTAGTTGGAATTTTTTTAGATTCAAAGTAATTTTTTTTGTGGGGAACGAAGGAGGGAAGAAGAATTCATTAGGTGAGGTGGAATGAGATTTGTTTACCAAAAGAATGGATGATTTCAATTTAGCTCTCTTAAATAAATGGAGATGGAGAATTTTGCAAGGCTTAGATTCTCTTTGATATAAAATTTTACGAGTTCGATATAGTGATATTAATATGCAGGTGCTCAATGAGAAAAATAATTTAAGATCGTGTTCCACTTCATTTTGGCGGAAGGATTTAACCTCACAGAGAATACTTTTCGTGAGGATGCAATAGAAAAAAAATTGTTTTCTGATATTGGTAAAGGATATACAATTTCTTTTTAGCATTCTAGCTGTCAATTGTCAATGTAATCTAATAAAAACTCAAAAAGCCAAAATATGGAAAAACAAAACACTTACTCAACAAAACTGAGAAAAGAAAGAAAACCTTTGAGGAAAAGACTATAGGTCTACATGAGAAAGATGGGGACTAGATTTAAAAAATCAATCTATAAACTTGATTTTGAAAAGGAGGATCTTAGAGTTTTCTCGGAGATTAATTCAATTCTTTTTCTCATGCGAAAAAGTTTAACAACTTATTGAGCTTGCGCTCTCTTTTATTAGCCCACAACATCTCATATTTCATATCATTTTATTAACTATTTAAATATTATAAAATACATTAAATATTATCATGCTATGTGAAATAACGACTAGTAAATAGAAAGAAAAGATAAAAAAAACATTGCCTTCACTATACAAACGTTTGATGAAACTTTGTATATATTAAAGTGACACTAGAACTTAATTTATAAAAGGATTGAACATAATATATATCAAACCACATAAGTTATGAATTTTGTTTAAAATCCATGTAAGTGATGAGTTGAATGAAAATGTAATAAAGTCAAATTAGAAATCAACATAAGAGACATACTCAACCTACTATCACTTTTATGCATTTTTTATAAAAAAAATTATTTCTCAATACATAAATTATGGTCAAACTCACATTTTTCTTTTCTTTCATCAAACTTTATAAAATATTAACAACCTATTTTCTTAACAAACTTTTTTTAACACTTTTTTAATAGGTTTTTACATGAGTCTACCAAATCATGCGGTTTTCTACTAATTTTGTTCTTATGCCTGAATTTTAAGCAATGATATTTTTTTTAAAATATGTGTTAAAGAGTGTGTTTATAACTTTGTCATGTTTTTCATATATATATATATATATATATATATATATATATATATATATATATATATATATATATATATATATATATATATATATATATATATATATATATATATATATATATATATATATATATATATATATATATATATATATATATATATATATATATATATATATATATATATATATATATATATATATATATATATATATATATATATATATATATATATATATATAAAATTGTGTTTCATTATATTCAAAGTTAAGTTAAAATAAAATTATTATGTAAATTTGTCATATTTAATTTTTTATTTCATTTAATAAATCTATTGCGCCTATTTTTCCACATTACTTTTTTTTGCATATCTTTACTTTAAAAATATATTATTTCTCAATTATAAAATATGTTATCTAAAATAGTTATTATAAAATTCATTTACTTCTTTTCTATCATTCAATTTTAGACTTAACTATAGTTTCTGTCCTTCAATTTTATGTAATTTTTGAAATTAATCATCTATTTTAATTTCAAAGAATTTAATCTCTCACACATTTTTTTATAGAAAATTGATGAAATGTTTGTTTTTATCTTATATTTCTATTTATACATAGAATGTTTATATACGATGATTTTTTATGTTTCAAATGAAACTTGTCATTTAAAAAGAGAAACATCTTTAATTTTAAATACAAAAGTACGAGAGATGATTAAAATTCTTTAATTTTTAAATAGGAGATTAATTTCGTAAGTCAGATAAAATAGAAGAATTGAAATCCTAATTAAACATAATTAACAACTTTATAAGATATATTTTATGATAAATATTAATAACACATTTTTTAACACACTTTCTTTGATTGGTTAAAATTCACATGAGTCTACCCTATAATGTGAATAACATTTAAGTTCGATAGGATCCATATGAATTTCACCTAATAAAAAAAGTGTTAAAGAGTGTGTTGATAAATTTTTTTCATTTTTCATGTATAATAATTTGTGTGTATATGAGTCACATATTTGAATGATTCACTTAAATTATATAAAAATAATTAACTTGTGTTCACTCGCTACTAATATTTTATATTTATTTAAAAAAAAAATTAAGTTAGGAAAATTTTAATATAAATTTTATTCATATTCAAAAAAATAATTAATAAAATTATTTCATAGATCATTAAAAATATCACACAGTTGTTTTGTTTTATTTTACACTAACCTATTTTAAAATCATCTATAAATACTTGATATACTTTATAATTATGTGATTATCCAATTTATTGATGGTTGAGTATAAAGAGTATTGCAATGCTTTACTAATTCAATCTCTTGCTTTCACCTGAAATATTCATTGAACTATGCTAACAAATACATGTACAGAAAAAATTAACATTAGAGTCTAACAAATAATGTTTCTATTAATTATTCAAATATTTTGATAATCTGAGTGAAGTCTTTTTAATGTCGTGCTTCAAATGGTATTTTCAAAAATTTATATTCCATAAATAAATAGCATCAATTAAATAGTTTCTAATATAAAGTGTTATCACAAGGAATAATATCTTACTAAATTATAATTATCTGTTTTATCTATTATATATGACTTATTACAAACGAGGTTGTCAGAAATTTTTGTAGAGCTTTTACTTAATAATAATGTATGAATAATTTCAAATAAACAATCACCCACTGAGATAATTGGAGGGAAGAAATCATACTTGTAGCAACTAAACGAGACACAAATCTCGATGCATGAACTAACTCTCTCAATAATAATGTTTATAACAAAAATAGAATTAATTAAATTTATAAATTTTGCTTTTTTCTAACACTCCAAATAATTTTTATTTAAAATAATACTATTTAAAGAGTTATACAAATGATATTAAGTACAATCATAAATATTTAATTACATCAAATACAAAATATAGTACTAGGTAATAACATAGTACATACACAAAAAATATATGTCAATACAAAGCTACATATCACATACACCGCAAATAAGACAAAATAGATAATATGGTCTTCAAGATTCAAAACATCCTTTCTTTACATTTACTTTGTCCTAATTACATAAAATATTAAATATGGGTATAGATTTGGGCCGACCCTAAGCAGAGTAAGCAAGCCTAGTACCTAAAATGAACAGAAAACTTTACTTTGTACCCTGCTTTTAATTCTGGATCCCACAATAGTAAATTTTATATAAAAATAACCACATATAAATAGTATAAGTTTTCAAAAAAATTCATTTCTCATATTCCATTTTAAAAAGTGTTCCGAAAAGCCCTTCACACACAAACAAACCGGAACACATTACCAAAGGCTTTCGGTTCACAAAATACAAACCGAAACAAATCAGGTTAGTGTTCCAAAAAAATTTATGCACCAAAACACTTTTCAAAAGTGTTCCAATTTGGTTGATTTTGTGAAACGCGTTCCGGAACAGAATGCAAAAGTGTTTCGGTTTGAGAGAGATGCACCGAAACACTTTTGTAAAGTGTTCCGGTATCAAAAAATACATACTGAAACACATTTCTTAATTTTTTTTTAAAGTGTTCCGAAAATTTCCAAAAAACATACACTGAAACACTTTTCAAAAGTGTTCCGGTTTGTCATTTTTTTTTAAATTTTTTGTTTGGTTATTTTGCAGAAATGCTGCGAAGATTAGGACCTGATGGACGCCCTCCTCGAAGAATGGACGGTGCTTCTGGATCCGATTCAAATCCTCCGGAGGAGCCTAAGGGATATCCTGGAGGACCATCAGACTTATCCCTACTAGTTAGATACAAGCAACATTGTGCTCGACGCCTGTGGTACGGAGAGGTAAGTAAATGAGAATGTTATCTGAAATAAATTATTAATTTTTGTTGTAGTTTATTAATATGTTAATTTTTTTCTAGGAAAGAGGACCCAAAAAACAACTTAAATGTGTTGTACACGGGCAAAAACTTCAGCAATGGGTTCCCAACAACTCCCCAGACAGATAGAACATTCGGTGAACGCTTCGGGTCTTACATCGTTGCAAAGAACAAGTCTGTCAAAGGTAGACCCGAACTTGATCATTGCCTTTATAGAGAGATGGAATTTGGAGACATCATCATTTCATATGCCATATGGTGAGATGATGATTACTCTAGATGATGTCTCTTGTCTTCTTCACCTCCCTATAAGGGGTATTTTCTGGAATTCCCAACACGTCACTGAAGATGTTGTTGCTGAGCTTGCTGTGACCTATTTAGGAGTGTCACGTGGTGAAGTCATGAGCCAGGTTTGTGCAAATAGAGGTACCCACTAGAAGCTGGATTAGTTGTGTGGTCTATTTGTTACCCATAAAGCTGCTAGTAATTGGGTATATGCGACCAGAGCATGCCTTATGATGTTAGTTGGTTGCACCATTTTTTATAACAAGACGTTTACGCTTGTCGATGCAAAATATATATCGCTATTTGGGGACTTGGATGGTCTCGGGAGATATAGTTGGGGGCAACTGCTTTGGTGACCCTTTATGATTCTCTTCAAGACGCATGTGTGTTTGGCACCAAATAACTTGCTAGTTATCCGACTCTTCTTCAGGTATTTAATTAATATCTTTACATAATTCTTTATTAAACTAAAATTATTATTATTTATTATTTATAAGTTTTATTGAAACAATGTTGGATCCATGAGTATTTTTCTGGAATTCGAAGAATAGAGGAAAACTAGAATCCAAGTGATAACCTTGGAATGCCGAGAGTGATGAGATGGTCCTACAAGCAGGGAGTGGTGAAGGTGGATGCCTTGTGAGCTATTCCTGATAGATTGACACCTTTGGATGTGGTGTGGCGTCCATTTGAGGACCATAAGCAGTGGCACGCAGTTGACAAGCTTTCTTATTTTAGAGGAGGACTATAATGGGGAGGTGCATACGTTCTATACTTTCCTGACAGATGTTTACGTCAGGTTGGTCTGATTCAGTATATACCACGTCCACCCACTGATATTATTGAGGCGGACGTTGATGTTAACTGGATTGGTTACAATCAGAGTGTTGTAGAGGTGGTTGATCTTAAATCACCTGTCATATTTCCCTATGAGACTGGCAAATTATTTGGATTAGTATTATCGGGTGTCACACCCTCGATTGGTACCAACGCCTGAGGATGAACCAAGAGAGGTGCCAGTTTCTTAGTATGCAGCATGGCCATCTGATCCTAAATTGGCTCGTATCTCCGTATTGATTCATCATCACCTCCATATATTTGGTGCTGAGGATGATGATCCATAATTTGGAGATTTATTTGAGGCGTTGAATTTATGTCTTGAATAATTATTTTTATGTTATGTTTTTATGACTTATGTAATTTTTTATGACATATTTTATGACTTATATGTATGACTTATGTTATTTTATATTTTATGTGTTATTTTTAGTTTGAATGATTGTGATTGGATCGACATTTTGAATGGTTGTGATTGGACCGACACTTTGAATGGTTGTGATTGGACCGATACTTTAAATGGTTGTGATTGGACCGACACTTTGAATGGTCTAGAATAAATTAAAAGTACTTTAAATATGAGTCATGTGTTGTTTAGTATTTCCATCTCAAAATGTCTCTCCCAAATTGGTTAATAGATGTTGAAGTGTATTTCAATAGAGAAAAATATGCTGTGAAGTTTAAGATCCCAGAGGGATTTATATACCTTGAGGGATTGAAGGATATGTTTGACTACGAATTGCGTCCAGAGACTGATACTAGGAGGGTGAAGAAGATTTCATACCGTGAAAACTGGAACATGGATGTTGATGGAAGGATAAGTTACAAGGTGGTAGAGGTGAAGAGCAATGAAGACATGACAGCCATGTGGAAATCATATCATTGTAGAATAACTAAGGGCCCTGTTGATTTTGAAGTTGAGGTAATTAGATCTGCCGAAGATGTTATAAAAGTGCTGCAACATCCAGAATCATCTCGTATCGCCTAGATGTGTTGTTTTTAATTCTTGTATGATGTTGTAAGTTATCTTCTTGTGTATTGTTTTAAGTTAAGTACGTGTGTTGTTTTAAGTTATGTATATGTGTTGTTTTAAGTTAAGTATGAGTGTTGTTTTTGAAACCACCCGGCTGAACTTCCGACTGATAGGGGTGTATCAATGGAGTCGCCATCGAACATCTTTTATCTCACGATGGAGAAAGGAAAACATATAGTAAACCTGGGGGGAAGAAACCACGATCTTGTGACCAAGAGATCTAGGTAAGGGAGTTTGTTACGCGAGGGGAAGGGATTAATACCCCACACGCTCGTAGTATTCTATGGTATCCACTTCTATTTTCTAGCTAAGGGTGTGTTTATATCTATCTATGCTTAATCGCTACAATGCATGAAAAAGAAAAGGAAAATAAAGAAACCACGGGGAAAAGAAGGAAGTTTTTACAAGTTGTGCTCGATCGATCCCCATGACAAGATGCCTACGTATTCCCTTGTGCAATGGGAAAGTCAGAGCGTCGTAGTTCGGCTCACTTATTTTGGTGGATTTTGTGTTTTTTACTTATGAAAAATGTTTTAAACACAAAAGAAAATGCGTCCGTAGGCGAAAAAAGAGTTTGTCTTGGTTGGTTGCTTTTACCTTGAAAAAGGAGTTCAAACCATTATTAAGTGTTTTGTTTTCAAAAGAAAAAGAAAGCAAGTTTTAGTTTTAATTACTTGCAAGGATGCAAAAGAAATAAGCAAAACAAAAGGGAAACTAAACTAGTACTAGCCCTAATGTTGCCATGCATAGATTGGACCTATGGTTGAGGATGCAAGGGAATCTCTACCTATGTTGCCGTGCAAAGGATGTATATCCTAATGTCTAGGCTCGAGAGCTATCCTAGTCGAGCGGTCCTAAGGGAAAGCTATCATATATCCGTCTTGGTTTTAAAACCAAGGGATGCAAGGGGATGAAGCAATCAAATGCTTTGGCAGAAGCACAGAAGTAATGCAATGCACAATTAAATGTCATAGAATCGCAGGAAAAAGAGGATTTCCCATAGTCTACAACAGTAAGCCGAGGGCCGAAAGCAACCAGGAACCAACACATTCTGATTACCGTGAGTGGTATCACTGCATGGCATGAATTGTCAAGTGTGAAGAGTAATTGATGCGAGTTCGGCAATAAATGTGAATCCCAGGAAAGCGTGGAGAGTCAGAATAGGGAACTTTTCCCACTTTATTATTATTAACTCGATAAAGTAGGCAACACGCTTTGCGTGTGCAGGCTAACACGGACTAGAACTGTGCGGCGGTTGATTGCTGACCCTTTCTGCATGCCCATCATATCATCACGACTCGATAACAAGAAATGTAAAAAGCCGGACTTTGCTTGGTGGTGCCACGTCGGGTTGCCTAACCACTCTGACTTATGCAAGCACAAATATAAACACTTACTGAGAATGGTCTCCCTATGCACGAATGAGGACTTTAAACATAACCAAGCACAAGTAGCACACAGAATCTCCCTAAACGAGTCTTTAAATAAACCAGAGGGGTTCCTGAACATGCTCCAACTACGGAAGCCCCGTCATGCATGTCTGTTCCTACTTCTCATGGAAAAAGAAAAGCAGTAAAGCCCTACTTCTCATGATATCTAAGAAAGTTGTAAGAGAATGCAATAAACAGTGTAGAAATTACCAAATGGATATCAAATTCGAAGAGCACTGCGAGCTAAAGAAATACTCCGGAAAACTTCGAGTACTGTAGCCACGCAATAAGAGTAAACCAGTGAGAAATACTCAAGGTATCGAAAACAAGCAGAATACACGTTCATACGCATCCGAAGTAATAACACCTACAAGAGAGGAGAAATTTCAACATAACAGACAATAGTATGTACGCGTATGTGCACAAGCGAAGGAACATGTGTATACACATTCCGCTCAAGTGTACCTACAAGAAAACCACACAAGCAGACAATAGAATGTACGCGTATGCGCACAAGCCAAGGAACATGTGTATACACACTCCAATCAAGGTGTACCTGCAAGACTGGAGTAAAACCGAAAAAGCAGATAGTAAGATGTACGCGTATGTGTACAAATGCAAAACACCTGCAAGGAGGGAGTTAGACCCAAAAAGCAGACAATAAGATGTACACGTATGTGTACAAATGCAAACACCTGCAAAAACCGAGTAAAACCGAAGAAGCAAGACAATAAGATGCACACATATGTGTACAAAGGAAAACACCTGCAAAAACAGAGTAAAACCGAAGAAGCAAGACAATAAGATGTACATGTATGTGTACAAATGCAAACACCTGCAAAAACGGAGTAAAACTGAAGAAACAGATAGTAAGATGTACACGTATGTGTACAAATTCAAAACACCTGCAAGGAGAGAGTTATACCCAAAAAACAGACAATAAGATGTAAACGTATGTATATAAGCGCATAATGAGGGTGCTAGAAGTCTAAATCTCACATGAAAGTAGTCCGAGTACCTCGCACATGAAATAAAGTGTCAAAATTAACAAAGCAAGTGGTAGAAATAATGCTCCGAATGCAAAACCAATTGCAAATATGATTATAATCTAGTATAAGCATGCAAGAAGTGAAATAAAATCAGAAAAATCGGAATGGGAAGTCAGTTTTTCAAAATCGGGGCGAAAAGTCAACTTCTTGGAATCGATTAAAAATTTCATGGTTGCTTGCAAAAACGTCAACGGTTTCAAAAACGTATGCACTTTTAATTAATTCTAAGTGGAAGTCGTACCTTTCGAGCATTAAAGTGACAGGGCAGCGAGAGTGTTTGAGCATGTTGTGAACAAAATTTGGTTATGAAACCTCCAAAGTCAGTTCCAGGACGTGTCAAAACGTGGGGGATAACTATTGTTACTTCAGACCTTTTGAGAAAAGTGAGTTTTGGCACATGAAAACGCAAAAGCAAGCTTATGGAATGGTAAAATTCATGTTTTGAATTAAATTCTGATTCAAGTTTTTGTTTGGTTTTGGAATGTGAGATGAATCGGATTTCAATTCGAAACATGTAATCAATCAACCAAATCAAAATGAAACTCAAGTTATGTACAAGTTTACTTGAGATTTAACTTGGAAAAGTGTATAAAAATGCATGTTTATGCATGTTTCATGTACATATTTATGACATTTAAATGCATGAAATACAAATGTATGTGATATCATATGCCAATGATATGTACCTAATGCAAATCCTAGTTAAATGTTATGCCAAACATGTAAAAATGCTCATGAGAATTAAGCATGTGATGTGTGTCGGCGTAGTGAAGTCATGCATGTGTAATAGTGTGTGAAAGTGAGGTTTCGACACCTTTTAATGTCATGAAAATCGGACAACAACACATGAACTTGAATTGATAAACTTATTTTCATACATGTGGATATGTAATGATGCAAACCATGTCCTAAAATGTGAATTAGATGCATGCATATGTATTATGTACAATGCAAATGTACCTAAGAACTAATATGCACCTAGTTCAACATTTCGACACAAGTAAGAATGCGACTTAAGGCTGAATTCTCATGTTTCAAGTGCAAATCAATCAATCTATATTTTCTAATGCAAGAACATGTATTAGATGATGCAAAGATGCACTAACTAGTGGCCTAAATGCATGGGAATATGATCACACGAGTGTATGTGTGTGTTATGTACAAAATTCCCTAACACTGACACACTTTAAAGTCACTAAAACATCATCAAATCAAAGAATTCGGAAAAACAAACTCAATAATTGGAATCCACACGGAAAATTTAATCCATTCAACTATTCATATTCAAGAAAATCAAAAGTAAAAAAATAGCTTAAAATAAGTGCTTAATCGGATTAATCACTTACTTGAACTTGAAGTTTGAGTTGAATTGTTGAGGAATTCCTTGCACTCTTCAAAGAAAATACTGAATTAAGCTCCAATTGATGATAATAATCGAATTCGGAGAAGAAATCAGAGGAGAAAACTTGAATTCTTGAAAATTGATGAAAGTTGAAAAGTAGATCTTAATTCTTGAAAAGGAAGCAAAACCTAGCTTGAATTGTTGTGAGAATTGAAGATGCAGTGGCTGGAATCGAGTGGAACAGATGAAAACTCGTCAGAAAAGTCGAGAGAAGAGGTGACTGGAGGAGTTCCGATCAAAGAAAAGAAGGTGTTGAAAATTCGCACAGGACGCAGCGTGAAGTGAGGTTCGCGATGCGAACTCGTCAAAACAGTTGGCCAGGGAAGGGTGGCGCACGGTGGTAATTAACTACTAGTAATTAGGCGTGTATCGTAAGATTAAAAACAACATAGATCACTTCTAAATACAAGATAAATATCTGAGTACAAACGCTTTTGCACTCACTCACACCTTAGGGTATCCTCTCTTGTTGCCTTACGAATAAACAATGGTCATGTCCCTCGAACGTAGAGATACCATTAGCAAATCTGCCTACAAACAACATCATCATAGTCCCTTTGATACAAAGATCATAGTCCTTCGATGACCCCCGATGTTGCCTACGAATACATGATCTCGTCCCTCGATTTTTTCCTACGAAAAGTGATGATCGTCCCTACGAATATGCTAAGGTATCCTTACATGTTGCCTTCTATGACCATACGATGACCCTTCGAATGTGCCTTTACATCCAACGGATAGATTTACCTACCAACTAATGGTATGGATAGAGCTACCCTAAAGGAAAGCAAAATAACATGGAAACGACCATTCTGAGTAGGTAGTTACTCTTAATTTCTTGCTGTATCAAAATACTTTTCACACCTCACACTATTTTCAAAAAATTTTCAAAACTTTGTATACATTCCAGCGTGAATCATTATAAAGTTAAACACTCTTCCAAAACAAAACATTTCCAAACACTTCGTATATATTCCAGCGAGAATCATTGCGAAGTCAAAGAGAAATTCCTTTTCAAAATATCTTTTCAAACACAGACACTGAAAGCAATTTATAAAGTGAGCTAAGCAATTAAGAGCCCATAGATAACTACGAATGAAAAGGGTGCTAATACCTTCCTGTCATACCCCAATTTTTAACCTAATATACCACCTTATAACATTCACATATGCATGATTGCATCACTAACATTCTCAGAACAGGATAGATCGTGCGTACGCTCCTAGAGCCAAATTAGGGTTTTATCAAAATTTAATCTGTTCAAGGTATGATCAATTAGGGTTTGAGTCTCCACTCAACTCAATTGATCTATCTTAATCAATCATTAAAATTTGATCTTCAAATTCCAGACTTTTTCTCATGATCTACCTTGAATCGACCAATTAGGGTTTTGATCGAAGATAGTGAACCATTGACTTTCTGCTCAATGAATGACCTATTTGCTTGAAGATTGATCTTAACATCATCAATGCAACATCTTGACCTAATTTCTTGGTTCAAAACATTTCAAAATCCATGTTTCTTCATCAGACAAATTCTGAATCATTTGATGAAAATTCAACTGTTCAAAAAAAAGTCAAACTTTGACTTTTGGTCAACTATTTCAAATCTAAATTTTTTCAATCATAAAATCATTTCAAATTATCCATCATGATCATAAAAAATCAAGAAATGTGAAAAAGTCAACAAAAAAGTCAAGTTGAAATTTTTCTAACACTTAGAAAAATTTTCAAGTGTTAAAAAACATGGTTTTTCCTTACTTTCATGGCCATTTTTCACCTAGATCCATTTTGATTCAAGAAAAACTCAAAACATGAAATTTGTAGATCATATTACAAGCTTTCCAAAATTTCCAAGAACTTGAAAAAATACTTTGTGTGGCTAGGGTTTTAAAATTGAAACTTAGAGCTCCATAACCATAAATTACAAGTCATTTTTCAAGAACTATAGGTCATTTTTTTCACAAATTCCTCCTTCTAGAAGCCTTGTCATCAATTTAGATAGGTTAGAGTTGATAAATATCAGATGAGAGTGATTATGAGGAAGATAAGATCAAGTGAGATTTTAACCATGGTTAAAAGAATATTCCATGTGCATTTATGGCAAAAATGTCTTTCTTGCCCTTTAAGGCAAATTGTTCAATTTCAAGCCAATCTCTTACACTTACCATTCAAGTTCCTTGGCCTATAAATAGAGGTCACTTCTTCATTCAAAATCACCCAAAGCATCATAATCCAAGCTTTCCTTCTTTCTTTCTTGTTTTTCAAGTTTCAAGTTTCTAAGTGGGAGAATTTGCAAATTTCAAGCCTTGCAATTTCTGAGCAATCTTAGGCTTCATATATTTTCTAAACATCATTAGAATGTTGTTAGAATCCTCAAGCTAGCCCAAGAACTAGCCAAGCTCATAAACCATTTCCAAAGTCCATAAAATGCAAGTTTAAGCCAAAACTTCCAAATTTCCATTTCACTCGTGCAAGCTTCAATCTTTCACTTTAAAAACCTTCCATACACTTCATATGAGTGATCAAAACACTCATCAACGACTTCATCATCAAATTAAATTTCACTTTGAGCAAGCTGCAGGACTGGGTGACCTGCACCATTTCCAAGCAAGCCAAGCGTCCATACACCTTACATAAGGCTTAGTCGTGCTGTAATAATCATCAAACTAGTTTTGTAACACTTCCTTCGAAGAATCAAAATTCAACTTGAAGAGGTAAGAGCTTGAACTTTGAACTCTTTAAATTCTAACTTCCAGTTTAAAAAAGGCTTGGCCATCTTGTTTCACTATCATTGAGTAATAACCCTCAATCAATTGCTTAAATCCATGCACATACGTGATTTCATGATCAAATCTTAGAATTAGGGTTCTTCGTGTTCATACGAAAATTAATAGTTCTAAGCTTAAAATAAATGGAATTAATACCCACCATCATGTTCCTGGTGAAAATTTGAGCAAGTTTGATGTTTGGATCATGCAATTTAATTGCCACGCCTAAATCTCTTGTTAACCTCAAGGCCTGTGGTTCAATCCGGACCTTTTTAATAAAGGCTCATCCTTCGAAGCATCGATCTCGATTACTTTTATGGCACTTATTTTCATTTGATGCACCCTTCGGCATCAAGCTTCGACTTTTCATCAAAGCTTAACTTCTTCGCATCAACTTCTGACCCCTTCATAAGCATCAAGCTTCTACCTCCTTCAGAAGCATCAAGCTTCGACTCAAACTCTTTTGAATCTCAACTGGATTCCTTCAAAACCCGACCTTTTCTTCAAAACTTCATTTTTTACTTATTTTCAAATATTTTTCAAAGCTCCTTCAAAACAAGGTGATTAAATGAAAAGTCAAGCACATGGCTCAGTGGAAAAACTCTTCACTTCTAAGCCAAGAGTCATGGGCTCAAACCTCCTTAGGACCAAAATTCTCTTTTTATCAGTAATTTTCTCAAGTTTTTCAACAAACTTCAACATTTTCAAAAACCAATCAAAACTTCTCATTTTGAGATGATTTTTTGCACACTTGTCATTTAATATACTTATTTTATGAGTATGTCAAAAAAATCCAAAAAATATTTTCTTTTTGATTATATTTTTATTAGGTTAAAATGAGACATTTTAAGTATTTTTAATACTTTTCAAAATGTTTTCTTTCCAATTTTCAAACCTAATCTTTTTCAAAACTTCTTGTGAATATCCTTCACTTTTCAAAATCATTTTAAAAACCTTTTCAAAAACCTTTCAATAAATTTACACACCTTTTCCATGATCGATTCAATTTGAAGATAAACCGAACCAGGTTTCTCCTCGAATTTCTTTCAAATTGATCATGGGCCTCCCTCACGGTGTAAGTCCCAACCCTCCTATGTACATATTTATTTCCTTGTACATATTCACCCTTTCATTTGCATATTCATTTCCTTGTACACATTCAATCATCTTTGTAAATATTCAATCATAACAAACTTCGTTCGTTTTTTTCATCCGCTTGTTTATACACCGATTCCATTGGTATTAAGAGGAGCATTATTCCCGGTGAAATTGCTCTTAAACCAATGAGCCTCCTTTAAGGTGTAAGTCCCAAACCCTTTGTATATATTCAAGTAACACTTGCTTTAATTGCTTGTTTTATACACTTGTTTATATATTTCCTTCATAAACTCCTGTGAATACACATCACACACTTGTTCATATAACTGTTCAGTTATAACATAACAACTAGTCTAATAACTAGGTTCCCTTTAGCCTCATCTTGGGCTTTGTACAAGATAACTCATTTATTTAGTTAGCCTCCTCTTGGGCTTTGTACAAGATAACTCATTTATTGAGTTAGCCTCTTCTTGGGCTTTGTACAAGATAACTCATTTATTGAGTTAGCCTCCTCTTGGGCTTTGTACAAGATAATTCATTTATTGAGTTATCCTACTCTTAGGCTTCATATAAGACCACTCACTCGTTGAGTTTAACCTCCACTTAGGCTTCATATAAGACAACTCCCTTGCTGAGTTAGCCTCCTCCTAGGCTTCATTCAAAAGAACTCCTTCGTTGAGTTTAGCCTTCTCTTAGGCATCAAACAAGAAAGAGACTTGGAAATCTCTTAACAGCCTCCTATTGGGTTTCCAATACAAAGAATCACCCGCGCTAGGATAGAACCCTGAGAGTATGATTTCTCGGTGAAATCACTCCTGAATCCTTAGAGGATGGTTTCCTAGTGAAACCACTCTTAAAGCCAAATCCAGCCATACCCTATAGCTTCCTCTTGAGCTTCATGCAAGGACCCTCGATGACCCTCAGAATGCCTCCTCTTGGGCTCACAATGCAAGGATGACCCTCGGAATGCCTCTCTTGGGCTTACAATACAAGGACCCATTTAAAAGCATCCCACTAATCAATAATCAATTTCTCCTAGATATTTAGACATTTATCATCTCTATGGAAGAAGTGTCTCATCTATAACATCACATACAAATCAAACACTTTTCAAACACTTTTTAAACAAAACATCTTTTAATCATAAGTGGTAACACTTGTACACTCAAGCAAAACACCAAAACTTACAATTAAAGATTCAATCATCTTTCAAACATCTTTCTTAACTCGTAAGTGGTAACGCTTGTACACTCAAGCAAAACACCTAATACTTACGATAAAAGATTCAAATAATCCACCCTTCAAAAATGTATGTGATGAAATAGATTAGATATATTTTTCATTAAGATGACATTTGACTTTGTCTCTTAATAACATCCTTTGCTTCCACTAGCATAAGTAGGAACTGCAATTGCTCTGACTTTCTCAACCTCCCTTTGAGAATACGTAGGCACAAGGTCTCATCCTTGGCAAGCATACTTTTTTCTACCTCAAACCAAACAAACCATAGCTCCCTTAGATCCGAGCTACAGATGCTCTGATTCCCACTAAGGGATATGTATGTAGAAGATCCCAATGATCTTTGCGAGCACAATAATAACAAAACTTAGGACCCCGCCTAACCTACCTTTCTTAAAACCCAAAGGAGAAAATTCCCAAGAATAGAATAGCAAATTAAAACACACAAACATATAAAAAAATATTCATATATATAAATAAGGCTATAGATAATATATATATATATATATATATATATATATATATATATATATATATATATATGTATATATAGGGTGCCACATCTTTCCCTTTATATAACAAACCCCCTTACTCAAATCTCTCCCCAATGCATTGCGTCTAGTTCATGCTAGTCGCACCGCATATATTTATTTATTTAGGATATTGCAGCTTTCCCCTTTTTCATCTCATTTTTCTTGTTTTGGAAATAATAAATCTTGATGCTCGCGACATCTTTTTAAAAACAAATCAAAAGAGTAAATCGTTTTGAGCTAGAGATTCGAATTCCGATTCGATTCTCTCGTTTGTCACTTTTTACCGCGAACAGATAAAATGGCGACTCTGCTGGGGAGAACGCTAAACTTTTATTTCAAAGAAAAAATGGCGACTCTGCTGGGGAGCACCAAGCTTTTCTTTGTTTTCAAAAAAAGAAAAAAAGGGGTTAAGCTTTCATCTGTGCATATGTTTGTTTTTCTTTATTGTGTGTTTTAGTTCTCACAATTTCATCTGATGGAAAGAAAATCCTAACCTGGATTTAAGAAACATTTTAAGATCTAGGTGGGGGTATAGTCCAATTAACTTGTGAGAAGTCTCATTACTTACTAAGTTAATTTGAGATCTCTCTCTCAGTGGAGGTTGTCTTGGGAGTATTTGTGTTTAGAAAGTATTTGCGAAGACATTTTGCTTTCAAGGGAACTAACGAAGTTGAGTGGCTGTAGAACACATAACCCATTCTGGCCATTTAGGATGTAGTGTAGAAGCTATTTAGGTGTAAACTTGGATTAGTTGCCATGAGACTACGATCAAAGTAGTTTTTCATGAAAAATATTATTAGACTTCAAGTATTTAACAAACCGATAATATTTCAAAGAGAAGAACTCAGATTATCAATAGAACATGTTTTGCAGGTGAATAAGCCCTTAGAACTTACCCACGTTTGGTTCTTATCGTTGGCCTCATGCTCATGACTTCGAATGCTTAAACGTATGTATAACCACTAACCATGTTTGTATCTTTGTGGCATTCATGCATTCATTCAAAAAACCTCAAATTCTCATTTCTCTTCCCATTTCCAAAAAATTTAGAGATTTTTCTTTGTAAACATTTTAGGTTAGAGGGATGGACGTAAGAAGAAGATATACCAAGAGATACGGTTTTAGAATTCCTGATGTAGGAAAGTTAAAAGAGTTAGCATCCTTGGTAGAAGATCCCTCGGATTTCAGAAAACGCCATGGAACTCTTTTAACTGTCCTGAACACTAACGTTGATGAAGGACTTCTCAAAACTTTTTTCGCTTTTATCCGATCTATCATTGCTTCCTCGATTATCTCAAGAGTTAACAAGGTGCCTTTCAATGGTTTGAAAGCCATTCCTAAGCCACCAGTCATTGCAGCGATAACTCATTTAAGAAAATCTGAGATAGACAAAAACCTGACTACCAAAGGAAATCTCTTAGGACTAACTTTAAAGTTCCTAATGGAGAAGGCTTTTAAATTTGCCGAAGCCGGTAGCATGGTAGCCTTTGAAGCTGTTTTGGCTTTGCTCATTTATGGATTGGTGTTGATTCCCAACGTCCCAAGTTTCGTTGACATCAACGTCATAAGGATCTTTCTAATTGGAAATCCCGTTCCCACTTTGCTTGGTGACACGTATTTCTCCATTCATCACAGGAATCGTCAAGGAGATGGAATTATCGTGTGTTGTGTACCTCTATTATTCAAATGGATTGTATAACACTTGCCTAAGTCTCCCATCTTCCGAGAAAACAAAAATGGTTGGCATTGGTCTCGAAGACTCATGTCTCTTACTAATGACGATATCCATTGGTATACCTTGGCCAACAATGAGATGGAAATCATTGAAAGCTGTGGAGAATTTTCCAACGTACCTCTCATTGGTACGAAAGGAGGAATTAACTACAACCCATTCTTGGCAAGACGTCAACTTGGGTACGCAAACTCCAGTAAACCCCTTGGTTTTACAGTAGAAAATTACTTTTATCATGAAGGGGAAGATTCCTAAGGTTTGAAAGCCAGAATGATAAAAGCTTGGCATCACATTCGAAGGAAAGAAAAAGGTGATGCAAGGAATTGTGTAGCCATGGAAATCTACACTTCTTGGGTAAAGAAAAGAGCAAAGGAATTCCGAATGCCTTATGCTTATGAAGAACCCATGTTCCCAGTGGTATCTAAGTTCTCATTGAGACTATGGCTAAGATAAGGTTAGAGAAAGAAGAAGTTTCAAGACCGACCTTGAGAATGTAAAACTTAAGAAGCAAGTCAAAGATCACGAAAAAATGCTCTACTTTCAAGATGGATGGCTCATGGAGAAAGATGAGAAGATCCGTCGAAAGGATGATGCAATCAAGAAATACATCAAAGAAAGGAAAAGAAAACTTGAAGAAATGACAATTAGCAATCCTGCTCCAGACGATTGGAAAAAAGTCATTAACAAGCTAAAAGCCGAGAAAGCTGAGCTGAAAGCTTACTATGGGAAAGAAATCCTGAAGTTGAAGCTACATCAAGCATTTGGTTCTTCATCAGACGAAGACGCTTAACTAGTTTAGCTTTATCTTTATCATTTATTCTATCATTGTAAGAGCTATGCTCCAAAAACTTGTTGTAATTTTCTTTCGAATATTAATAAAATATGAGTTTTCCATCCAAATGTTTGCAAGAAATTTCTCTTTTAGCATAAATTCTTTGGAAATTCTTTTCTCTTTGCATTCATAATCATGCATCATACTTTGCATCTCGAGTTTGTTATTTAGAGTCTTATCTTTTGGAATTTTTTCCAGAGATCGTCAAGATGTCGCGTCTTAGAGTTTCTCGACTACGTTCACAGTCAGCTCGCAGATACAATACTCGTGCAAACAGAAGAAAAGCAATGGAAGATTTTGAACAAGAGAATATTGAGCTTCGTGGTACAGTAACCACACTTCAGGAGGAGGTGGAAAGACTCACTTCTTTGGTAAGCTCATTGGTAGCTGCACAAAATCAGCAATCAACATCTAACAGTCAAAATCAAGCGAAGATTTCCGAGATCACTACTACTCCAGTTTCTGCTGTTGCAGTTAGTAATCCTCTTTTCAATATGCCAGAAGGTTATCCATGGGGCATGCCTTTCAATTTTGGCATTGGATTTCGTCAAAACACTTCTGAAGTACCGGCAACCACAACTAAGGTTCCTACTTTGCAGAATTCAGCATTTACTCCGCAGCACGGAGTAACCATTCCTCAAGTCACTATGTCGGTTTCTCAACCAATTATGATAAATTCAGCTTCTGTGGTTCACGCTACTGCGAATGAAGAAGTCTATCATAACCTAGGCGACAACACGAATCCTCGTGGCCAAATGGAAGAACTCGTGAACAATTCCATAAGATGCACTAGAGATCAAAATAATCCGTGGAAAGGATTTGTTTGGGAAGAATGCCCACGATCTATGTCTAGTTCCTCGCGTAAGGATACCCGCTAAGTTCAAAGTCCCCGACTTTGAAAATACAGAGGAAACTCTTGCCCTCAAAGTCATCTTACAATGGACGCTTGGAAGATTTCTACATATAATAACAATCATCAATTGCTCATTCACTATTTCCACGACAGTCTTACTGGCACCGCTCTGAAGTGTTACATGGGATTAGATATTGCAAACATCCAAACTTTCAATGACCTAGGCGAAGCTTTTGTCCAATAGTACAAATTCAATCTAGACATGGCTCAAGATCGAGATCAACTCCGATCTACGTCTCAAAAGGAAAATGAGACTTTCAAAGAATACGCCTAACGTTGGAGGGAAATTGCTGCCCAAGTTAATCCATCGTTAGAAGAAAAAGAAATGACCAAGATCTTCTCGAATACTCTTGGCCCTTTCTACTACGAACGCATGATCGCTAGCGCTCCAGGGGATTTTACCAAAATGGTAAGCATGGGGATGCGGCTAGAAGAAGGAGTCTGAGCAGGACGCTTAACTAAATAAGTGGGATCTTCAAGCGGAACCAAGAGAATTGGAGCTGGTTTCCCGAAGAAGAAAGAACATGACGTTGGAATGGTATCCCGAGGGAAACTCAGGAAAAATGTCAATCACCGACAACAAGTAGCCACGGTCGCACAAGTTGTTAGTACAAATTCAAACATGGGAATTACCCCACAATTCCAGCAAAATCAACAGCCTCGACAGTAGGCTCAATAATTCAACAACAATCAGAATTGTGCCCCTAGAATCTCGCAGTTTGATCCAATTCCGATGTCTTACACGGAATTATATCCTGCCCTGATAGAAAGAAATCTTGTTCAAACAAGAATACCACCTCCAGTACCAGATAAGTTACCTTGGTGGTATAAAACAGATGTGTCTTGCCCTTTTCATCAAGGGGCACCAGGTCACGATCTTGAACACTGTATAACATTGAAAGTCGAAGTTCAAAGATTAATTAGGGCTAATCTTCTTTCTTTCAGGAATACAAATTCGAATGTGCAAGCGAATCCACTTCCTAATCATGGAGGACACACTGTGAATTTGATATCCAGAAATTCAGATCGATATCCAGTCACAAATGTAAATTTGATAAGATAAAGCTTGGTACAGCTACACGCTACATTCAACACAATGGGTGTTTTTTCTAAACATGACTATACAGCTTGTACAATCTGTTTTACATATTCTCGAGGATGTCCAGCTGTAAAAGCAGACCTTCAACGGTTAATAGACATCGGCGACATTCAAATTTTCAAAAACAGGAACGATTATGACGTAAATATGGTAGGGTATTATCCGCATGAGCTTTTAGTCTCAGATATCAATTCGGAAATTCCCGAAGTAAACATCATTATCCCTTACTTCAATATGCCCAAGCGCGTAGAGGTTGAATACAACAGTCCAAGGGTTCCTGACTCTCCTTTGATCATCTGTCTACCTGGACCTGTTCCTTTTGAATCTGACAAAGCATTTCCTTATCAGTAAAACACAACTATGATGGAAAATGTTAAGGAAATACCCATACTTACTCTTTCAGCCGTAGTTAACATCGCCGAAATAGGACGAGTAACTCAGAGTGGGCGTGTGCATACCCCGTTGCCACCAAAGCAGCCTATTGCTCCCAAAGTTAGACAAAATCCTGTTGATGAACCTATTGAGAATCCTATGGGAATTCCCGTCGATAATCCAGACTTCAACATTGGTCCATTTTATGGAACCAATATCAATTCAGACTTTGACGAAATTTTAAAGCTGATCAAGAAGAGTGAGTACAAAGTTGTGGATCAACCGATGCAGACTCCTTCCAAAATCTCAATACTCTCTTTGCTTTTGAATTCTGAAGCCCACCGAGAGGCCTTGATGAAATTATTGGATCAAGCCTATGTATATCACGATGTGACTACCGATCAATTTGGTGGAATTATAGGCAACATAACAGCTTGCAACAACTTGAGCTTTAGTGATGAAGAACTCCCAGAGAAAGGAAGAGATCACAATTTTGATCTACATATCTCTATGAATTGCCAATCAGATTCTCTATCTAACGTGCTAGTGGACACTAGCTCATCCTTGAATGTAATGCCAAAAACGACTCTCTCTCGTTTATCTTACAAAGGAACACCAATGAAATACAATGGTGTAATAGTCAAAGCCTTCGATGGATCAAGAAAATCCGTTATTGGAGAAGTTGACCTTCCGATGACGATTGGTCCACATGCTTTTCAAATCACTTTCCAGGTCATGGACGTGCCAACTGCTTATAGTTGTTTGTTAGGACGACCTTGGATACATGAAGTAGGAGCAGTAACATCTACGCTCCACCAGAAATTGAAATTTACGACAAATGGAAAACTAGTAACCGTTATTGGTGAACAAGCTTTATTGGTAAGCCATTTGTCCACTTTTTCTTTCATCACTGCCGATGATATTGAAGGGACACAATTCCAAGGACTTTCCTTAGAAGATGAATCTACAAAGAAAAACAGATCATCTATCTCCTCCTACAAAGAAGCGGCGCAAATAGTGAAAAACGGTACTGCCGCCGGTTGGGGACAAGTGATAAATCCTGTCAACAACGAAACTAAAACAGGACTCGGATTTGCTCCAGTACTCTCAAAAGCCAATGAAAGGGATGAAACTCTTCGTCCAATCAAAGAAGTATTCCATAACGGAGGTTTCCTAAACCCTATTCCTCAAGAGGTCAATGTCCTTGTTGATGAAGGAAATGAAGACAATCTCTCCGGATCCGAAGAATGGAAGACTTATCTTAATAACTCTGGATACATGTCTCAGGAAGAACCGCATACGCCATTCTATCCTCCTTCAGAAAAATTTGAAGGCATTTTCCTGCAAAATGATGAAGAAGAAATTCCACCTATCCAACCTGAGATTTGGGATACCTTGGGAGAACCAAGCGAAAAATATGACTTTATGGTGAGATATACTGCTCCTGAAAGTTCAAGAATTAGAATCGAAGGCATCCAACCAACTGGATGAGACGATCCTCCTGAATATCTCAGTCAACCAGAAGAGACATACATGCCTTCTCAATCTCATCATCAATCTAAGATCACAAATGAAAATCTTTGCTTCGATACGTCTGCCGAGGTTGTTGCACCAAATTTTGATTATCCCCAGATTAACGCAATTTTTGGAGAGGATCAAGAGGACAATTATGAAAATGATTTGGAAAGTGTCTCTGATAATGAGTCTCTTCACCTAGAGGATTGGGAAGTACATCCTGAGAATCCAGAACACATGCCACTTGAAAACGCATATACTACATTCTATACTCCTCGACCTGTCAATCAAGCAGAAGAAGATCGCCTCAGTAGTACAAAAGGCAAGGTCAACCGACCAGAGTCTTCAAAACCTGTTCGACCAACGATTAATGTCAACACAAAAAATTATTCGAAGGGAAAACTACCAGAATACATAGTCTTCCAAGGAGTTCGTCACTATTGGAAAGCCGTTGAGGTTCAGACTGTTGTTCATCGTCCTAAGTAGTTTATCTCGCTTTTGTTTTGAACTCTCGCCCCGCCCAAGGCAGAGAGATGTTTTATAGGGCTAGATTTTAAATAATTTTCTCTTTGTCTTGCCCAAGACAAATGAGTTTGTATTTAGGTCTGTGTTTCATATGTGAATCATAAATAAAGCGTTGTTTTGATTCCCATATTTTGTGTTTGTTTTGTCGTTTTTTTTACCCTTTTCTGGAAATGGTAATCCTAAAAAACCCAATAAAAACAAACATCTTCGAAAAAATAATAATCTGCATATACTTTTGCATTAACTTTTTCTAAAAAAAATCGAACATAAATCGAACATGCAGATTAACAATGAACAAATCCATTGAACGCAATAACTCTACGACCTCTCTCGACTTCGAATTCCCTGTGTTCGACGCAGAAGAAGAGGATGAAGAAGAGATCCCGGATGAGATTTTCCGACTACTTAAGCAAGAGGAAAGAATCATTCAGCCTCACAAAGAGCCTTTGGAAACAATCAACTTAGGTTCTGAGGAAAACAAAAAAGAAGTGAGCATCGGAGCTCTACTCGACAACGATGTCAAGAGTAGACTGATAGATCTTCTCAAAGAATATGTTGATGTGTTTTCTTGGTCCAATCAGGACATGCCAGGGTTGGATACCAACATCGTAGAGCATCATTTGCTATTAAAATCGGAATGTCTGCCAGTTAAACAAAGACTGAGAAGGATTCGCCCCAATATGGCCGACAAAATCAAAAAGGAGGTTCAAAAGCAACTCGACGCAGGTTTCCTCGTCACCTCCGAATATCCTCAATGGTTAGCCAACATAGTACCTGTCCCAAAGAAAGATGGAAAGGTCAGAATGTGTGTTGACTACCGGGACTTGAACAAAGCTAGTCCAAAGGACGATTTCCCACTACCGCATATCGACATGCTGGTGGATAGCACTGGTAAGTTCAATGTCTTTTCTTTCATGGATGATTTCTCTGGTTATAATCAGATTAGAATGGCTCCCAAAGACATGGAGAAGACATCTTTTATCACGCCATGGGGCATATTTTTCTACAAAGTAATGCAGTTTGGATTAAAGAATACATGCGCAACTTACCAAAGGGCAATGACCACTCTATCTTCCATGTTCAAAGTCAACCATTGGAACAATATGCCTAAGATCAGCATCAGACGCCTTGAAAGACCTGCATATGTGTTTGCAACTGAAGCAGTCATCGATGATAAACCGTGGTTCCACGATATCAAACGCTTCCTTCAAACTCAGGAGTACCCACTTGGGGCATCACACAAAGATAAGAAAACTCTAAGGATGCTTTCTGGAAATTTCTTCTTGAATGGAGATGTGCTATACAAAAGAAACTTCGACATGGTCTTGCTCAGATGCGTGGATAGACACGAAGCAGATATGTTAATTCACGAAGTGCTTGAAGGGTCCTTCGGAACCCATTCAAATGGGCATGCAATGTCCATAAAAATCTTAAGAGCAGGTTACTATTGGATAACAATGGAATCCGATTGCTGTAAACACGTTAAGAGATGTCACAAGTGCCAGATCTACGCAGATAAGATCCATGTGCCACCGACTCTACTCAACGTTCTCTCCTCTCCGTGGCCTTTCTTCATGTGGGGTATCGACATGATTGGGATGATTGAATCAAATGCGTCAAATAGACATCACTTCATTTTAGTGGCTATTGATTACTTCACCAAATGGGTCGAAGCAGAATCTTACACCAACGTTACAAGACAAGTAGTTGTGAGGTTCATCAAGAACAACCTCATTTGCCGATATGGAGTTCCAAGTAAGATCATTACAGACAATGAATCGAACTTGAACAACAAAATGATGAAAGAACTGTGTGAGGAATTCAAGATTGAGCATCATAACTCATCTCCTTACCGACAAAAGATGAACGACACCGTGGAAGCTGCCAACAAGAACATCAAAAAGATCGTCCATAAAATGGTCATCACTTACAAAGACTGGAATGAAATGTTGCCATTTGCTTTACATGGGTATCGTACTTTAGTACGTACTTCGACAGGGGCAACCCCTTTTTCTTTAGTATACGGCATGGAAGTAGTGCTCCCTGTAGAAGTTGAAATTCCATCAATGAGAGTTCTCATGGAAGCTAAGTTATCTGAGGCCGAATGGTGTCAAAGCAGATACGACTAGTTAAATTTAATCGAAGAAAAGCGTCTGACCGCTTTGTGTTATGGACAATTATATCAAAGAAGGATGAAGAAAGCCTTCGACAAAAAGGTTCAACCTCGTGAATTCCAAGAAGGCGACCTCGTGCTTAAAAAGATGTTGTCTTTTCAACCAGATTCTAAGGGCAAATGGACTCCTTATTATGAAGGTCCATACATCGTCAAAAGAAGCTTTTCTGGTGGTGCTATGACTCTCATGGCCATGGACGATGATGAACTCCCGCATCCTGTAAATGCTGATGTAGTCAAGAAATACTTTGTCTAAACAGACAAAAGAACTGCTCGGTAAGTCAAAAACCCGAAAAAGGCGGCTTAGGCAAAAATGAGCGTCTCGGTGGACTGAAAACTTGAAAAGGCGGTCCAGGAAAAAAATAGAGACAATAAACAGAAATTTATCTTGGTAGATTGAAAACCTGAAAAGGCAATCTAGGTAAAAATTAAGGATCAAAATGACAAAGTAATTGCATCAGTCCGTACTTCGTCAATCTGAAGAATCTTCCATCAACGGATCTTCAATCAAATCTTCTAAAGCAACAAGCACAATTGGAATTCAAAGTTGTTAGGGATAATAGCGGTTATTGCTTTCAATGTAGCCTTTTCCCAATAAATTACCATTTCCAACTTTTGTAAATAGTCCATGGAATTACGCCTTTGGCTGATTACCGTTCTATCAATAAAATTTGAGCCTTGTGCCCATTTGTTTGCAATTCTTGCTTTATTCTATTTTGCAAAATAACGCTTTTTCTCGTGAAAATCACCTTTGAAACTAAAAAAAGAAGTTTTAAATGAATTTTTACTTCAAATTTTTAAAATAAAAGCGAAATTTTCCTTTGAATTGTGAACACAGAAAGAATTTCAACAATTTTCTCCATGAGTGTTTCGACCTCTGAAAGATAAACAACTGCTGAGAAATCTTCTTTTCCCCGAAAAGATCATCAAAGGACGGTATTCTTATCTGAAAAAGAATCCCCAACAAGGTTGCCAGTAAAATGCCTTTTCCAGAAAAGTTTAAAGCATGCAACTCAGATTCATCATCAGTAACGTCTACACATTGCTGCAGATTTTGCTGAGTATTTGTTTGAACTGTGACGTAGTCCTTTTCCAAATACGTTTTTGTTGTCTTGTCAAGTATCGTCAGCATGCATATGACATTCATGACATTCATCATTTATACATAATTGCATCATTAATGCATTCTTGCATTTACTTCAATATCACTTGTTTAGGTTGCATTTATTCCCAAAAACAAGTGTGGGTGTGTCATCTCTCCAGTAGATTATCCCCAAGCAGAAAAAAAAATACATTTTTTTCTACCGTCCCCCAATCGAGATTATTCCTCATTGGGTACAAAGTCTTGATTGACCGTTTCTTTCTAGTTCATTCCTGGATAGAACCTCGTCTCTAACCAATTCAGGTCTAAATTTCACAAAAAAACTACCTGCAAACAATAAGCAATAGCCTCGTCATCCGAGCCGCTTATTTCCTTTTCATCTTGAAACTTATCATAAAACGATTGTTCTTCTTAACAAGTCCAATCGTGAAAGTTCAAGAAATCTCCGCAGTTGTCTTTCTGTCTGAAGAAAAACCCGTATCTTTACAATCAAAATGCCCGCATCTTCTAAAAAAAAGATTTCCCCGGAAAGATTGTAACTGTGAAAATAGAAACTCATTGAGATCTATTTCCATCATTGTCTGTTATTCACAAGGCTGAATACTCAGTAAAATTCTCAAGAATTACCTTTTTATAGTTATCACTTTGCTGATAATCGGTAATATCTTCAGAACTCATTACCATAAACTATCACTGGTCTGATAATTGGTAATGTCATCTTTAATTACCTTGAACATTGTCACAAGGCTGACAGAAGGTAATCTCCTCGTTTCCCAAAGCGAAACAGATATTCACTTGCTTTGTGAATCTATTTTCCCAGTGAAACATATGATTGTTTCCCAACAAACAGGATTCTCCTTTCTTAGACAGATTGAGGCATCCTCACAATTTTTCCCAGCATGTCATTCTTTGATACCTCCTGGGTAAACTTTCTGCAATCATTTTGCATAATTCGCATTTATTGGTATCTTAGGCCCAAAATTTGCGTATTCTGATATTTAAGTCTCTTCACACCTATCGAGACGAAGATTTTCATCTTCATATCTCAGGTTAAAGAAACTTAAATAGGGGCATCTGTCATACCCAAATTTTTAACCTAAGATACCACATTATATCATTCACATATGCATCATTGCAGAACTAACAATCTCAGAACAGGATAGGTCGTGCGTACGCTCCTAGAGCCAAATTAGGGTTTTATCAAAATTTCATCTGTTCAAAGTATGATCAATTAGGGTTTGAGTCTCCACTCACCTCAATTGATCTATCTTAATCAATCATCCATATTTGATCTTCAAATTCCCAACTTTTTCTCATGATCTACCTTGAATCGACCAATTAGGGTTTTGATCGAAGATAGTGAACCATTGACTTTTTGCTCAATGAATGACCTATTTGCTTGAAGATTGATCTTAACATCATCAATGCAACATCTTGACCTAATTTCTTGGTTCAAAACATTCCAAAATCCATGTTTCTTCATCAGACAAATTCTGAATCATCTGATGAAAATTCAACTGTTCAAAAAAAGTCAAACTTTGACTTTTGGTCAACTTTTTCAAATCTAAATTTTTTCATCATAAAATCATTTCAAATTATCCATCATGATCATAAAAAATTAAGAAATGTGAAAAAGTAAAAAAAAAGTCAAAGTTGAAATTTTTCTAACACCTGAAAAGTTTTTCAAGTGTTAAAAAATATGGTTTTTCCTTACTTTCATGGCCATTTTTCACCTAGACCCATTTTGATTCAAGAAAAACTCAAAACATGAAAGTTGTAGATCATATTACAATATTTCCAAAATGTCCAAGAACTTGAAAAAACACTTTGTGTAGCTAGGGTTTTAAAATTGAAACTTAGAGCTCCATAACCATAAATTACAAGTCATTTTTCAAGAACTATAGGTCATTTTTTTTCCACAAATTCCTCCTTTTGAAGCCTTGTCATCAATTTAGATAGGTTAGAGCTGATAAATATCAGATGAGAATGATTATGAGGAAGATAAGATCAAGTGAGATTTTAACCATGGCTAAAAGAATATTCCATGTGCATTTATGGCAAAAATGTCTTTCTTACCCTTTAAGGCAAGTTGTTCAATTTCAAGCCAATCTCTTACACTTACCATTCAAGTTCCTTGGCCTATAAATAGAAGTCACTTCTTCATTCAAAATCACCCAAAGCATCATAATCCAAGCTTTCCTTCTTTCTTTCTTGTTTTTCAAGTTTCAAGTTTCTAAGTGGGAGAATTTGCAAATTTCAAGCCTTGCAATTTATGAGCAATCTTAGGCTTCAAATATTTTCTAAACATAATTAGAAAGTTGTTAGAATCCTCAAGCTAGCCCAAGAACTAGCAAAACTCAGAAACCATTTCCAAAATCCATAAAATGCAAGTTTAAGCCAAAACTTCCAAATTTCCATTCCACTCGTGCAAGCTTCAATCTTTCACTTTAAAAACCTTCCATACACTTCATATGAGTGATCAAAACACTCATCACTGACATGTAACAACTCCATCATCAAATTTAATTTCACTTTGAGCAAGTTGCAGTTGGACTTGGGTACACTGATCCAGACCATTTCCAAGACAGCCAAGCATCCGTACACCTTCCATAAGGCCCAATGGTGTTGTAACAATCATCAAACCAGTTCTGTAACACTTCCTTTGAAGAATCAGAATTCAACTTGAAGAGGTAAGATCTTGAACTTTGAACTCTTTAAATTCTAACTTCCAGTTTAAAAAAGGCTTGGCCATCTTGTTTCTGCACTATCATTGAGTAATAACCCTCAATCAATTGCTTAAATCCATGCACATACGTGATTTCATGATCAAATCTTAGAATTAGGGTTCTTCGTGTTCATACAAAAATTAATAGTTCTAAGCTTAAAATAAATGGAATTAATTTCCACCATCATGTTCCTGGTGAAAATCCGAGTAAGTTGTATGTTTGGATCATGCAATTTCATTGAGAAATGAATAATCCATGGATCAAAGAAGGATGGAGGAAGAAGATGAGCGTGACTTTTTCGGAAATTTAAATTCACGTATATATATTTGTGGTTTGAGTTAAGATAATGATGTATTACCGCGGAGGTTTCAAAGACGCCTAAATCTCTTGCCTCGCCTGTGGTTGAATCCCTGGGACCTTTTTTAATAAAGGCTCATCCTTCGATCGCTGATGCTTATGACGCTTTCCTTCCTTCACTTCGATGCTCACCTCGTAAGCATTAACTCTTTCGAAGCATCAAGCTTAACTCCTTCAAGCATCGCGACCCTTAAAAGCATCAAGCTTCCTTGAAGCATCTCACACTCCTTTAGAAGCATTGACCTCCTTTAGAATCATAAAGCTTCTAACTCCCTTCAGAACTTCAGCTTCTGACTCCTTCAGAATCTCAACTTCTGACTTCCTTCAAAACGTCAACTTCTGACCCTTTTCTCCAAAACTTCATGTTTTTTTTTTTTTATTTTCAAATATTTTTCAAAGCTCCTTCAAAACAATGTGATTAAATGACAAGTCAAGCACATGGCTCAGTGGAAAAACTCTTCACTTCTAAGCCAAGAGTCCTGGGTTCAAACCTCCTTAGGACCAAAAATCTCTTTTTATCACTAATTTTCTCAAGTTTTTCAACAAACTTCAACATTTTCAAAAACCAATGAAAACTTTTCATTTTGAGATGATTTTTTGCACACTTGTCATTTAATATACCTATTTTATGATTATGTCAAAAAAATACAAAAAATATTTTCTTTTTTATTATATTTTTATTAGGTTCAAATGAGACATTTTAAGTATTTTTAATACTTTTCAAAATGTTTTCATTCCTATTTTCAAACCTAATCTTTTTCAAAACTTCTTGTGAATATCCTTCACTTTTCAAAATCATTTTCAAAACCTTTTCAAAAACCTTTCAATAAATTTACACACCTTTTCCATGATCGATTCGATTTCAAGATAAACCAAACCAGGTTTTTCCTCGAATTTCTTTCAAATTGATCATGGGCCTCCCTCACGGTGTAAGTCCCAACCCTCCTTTGTACATATTTATTTCCTTGTACATATTCACCCTTTCGTGTGCATATTCATTTCCTTGTACACATTCAATAATATTTGTAAATATTCAAGCATAACAAACTTCGTTTGTTTGTTTTCATTCGCTTGTTTATACACCGATTCCATTAGTATTAAGAGGAGCATTATTCCCGGTGAAACTGCTCTTAAACGAATGGGCCTCCCTTAAGGTGTAAGTCCCAAACCCTTTGTATATATTCAAGTTACACTTGCTTTAATTGCTTGTTTTATACACTTGTTTATATATTTTCTTCATAAACTCCTGTGAATACACATCACACACTTGTTCATATAATTGTTCAGTTATAACATAACAACAAGTCTAACAACTAGGTTCCCTTTAGCCTCCTCTTGGGATTTGTACAAGATAACTCATTTATTGAGTTAGCCTCCTCTTGGGCTTTGTACAAGATAACTCATTTATTGAGTTAGCTTCATATAAGACAACTCCCCTGCTGAGTTAGCCTCCCCTTGGGCTTCGTTCAAAAGAACTCCTTTTAGTTTAGCCTTCTCTTGAGAATCAAACAAGAAAGAGACCTGGAAATCTCTTAACAGCCTCCTATTGGGCTTCCAATACAAAAAATCACCCGCGCTAGGATAGAACCCTGAGAGTATGATTTCCCGGTGAAATCACTCTTGAATCCTAAGAGGATGGTTTCCCGGTGAAACCACTCTTAAAGCCAAAGCCAGCCATACCCTATAGCTTCCTCTTGAGCTTCATGCAAGGACCCTCGATGACCCTCGGAATGCCTCCTCTTGGGTTCATAATGCAAGGACCCTCGATGACCCTCGGAATTCCTCCTCTTGGGCTTACAATACAAGGACCCACGGGCTTCTTAAAAGCATCCCCCTAATCTATAATCAATTTCTCCCAGAGATTTAGACATTTATCATCTCTATGGAAGAAGTATCTCATCTATAACATCACATACAAATCAAACACTTTTCAAACAAAACATCTTTTAATCATAAATGGTAACGCTTGTACACTCAAGCAAAACACCAAAACTTACAATTAAAGATTCAATCATCTTTCAAACATCTTTCTTAACTCGTAAGTGGTAACTCTTGTACACTCAAGCAAAACATCCAATACTTACGATGAAAGATTCAATCAATCCACCCTTCAAAAATGTATGTGATGAAATAGATTAGATACATTTTTCATTAAGATGACATTTGACTTTGTCTCTTAATAATATCCTTTGCTTCCACTAGCATAAGTTGGAACTACGATTGCTCTGACTTTCTCAACCTCCCTTTGAGAATACGTAGGCACAAGGTCTCATCCTTGGCGAGCATACTTCTTTTTCCCTCAAACCAAATAAATCATAGCTCCCTTAGATCCAAGCTACATATGCTCTGATTCCCACTAGGGGATATGTATGCAGAAGATCCCAATGATCTTTGCGAGCACAATAATAACAAAACTTAGGACCCCGCCTAACCTACCTTTCTTAAAACCCAAAGGAGAAACTTCCCAAGAATAGAATAGCAAATTAAAACACAAAAACATATAAAAAATATTCATATATATAATTAAGGCTATAGATAACTATATATAAATAGGGTGACACATATTTCCCTTTATATAACAAACCCCCTTACTCAGATCTCTCCCTAATGCGTTGTGTCTAGTTCACGCTAGTCGCACCGCATATCTTTATTTATTTAGGGTATTGCAGCTTTCCCCTTTTTCATCTCATTTTTCTTGTTTTGGAAATAATAAAGCTTGATGCTCGTGGCATTTTTTTAAAAACAAATCAAAAGAGTAAATCGTTTTGAGCTAGAGATTCGAATTCTGTTTCGATTCTCTCGTTCGTCACTTTTTACCGCGAACACTTCCCTTTTCATTACCGGCTCCCGTACTCATAATCTAACGAAGGTATTTTCCTGTTCTTTTCGCCTTCCCTTAATTGGATAAAAGAAAAGTTGGTGGCGACTCTCGCTATCCACAAAATTTGCAATAAAACGCAAAACAAATAAGTCAGTTCTCCCATCGTATCACACGTCGACATCAAAAATTGGATCTTCCCAATTCTTGGCGATGGACTCAACAATTGGAAGACTGAAGATGTTATACCAATCTCCTTTAGACAGGAGTAATTTCATTTTCTGTTATGCTTTTCTCTTTTTACGCTTCGAATAATAAACTCTAAGCCTAGTGCCTTGCCCGGGGCACCACGGCTCGTTTGTGAGGGTTATTATCTGTCATTCGCATATTTTTATTCAATAAATCATTGGACTTTTGCATTAAAATGTTGTACTCTCTGTCTTTATTTTACTTTATCACCCTTTCAAAAGCTATGTGTTCTTACACACACCCACAAAATACACTGCAGATCCACATTCACTCTGGATCTCGTCGATAACGACTCTGCTATTGCAAAATATGACTTCAATAATCCGATCTACCAAGCCGAAGATGAAGGTGAGGAAGATTGTGAAGTACCAGGAGAACTTGCCAGACTATTACAGGAGGAAGAAAGGGCCATACAGCCATACGAATAACCAATTGAGGTTGTGAATCTAGGTACCAACAAAGATAGAAAAGAAATCAAGATAGGAGCGGGTCTTGAGAATAATGTTAAAGGAAGATTGATCCCGATGCTGTGAGACTACATTGAGATTTTTGCTTTGTCCTATGAAGACATGCTAGATCTAGACATTGACATTGTGGTACACCGACTACCAACGAAAGAAGGTTTTCTCCCTGTAAAGTAGAAGGTCTGTCGTATGCGTCTTGAGATGTCCGAGAAAATCAAAGCCGAAGTTATGAAACAGTTCAATTCCAGTTTCTTAACCGTTATTTCTTATTCACAGTGGGTTGCAAACATGGTACCCGTACCTGAGAAGGATGGCAAAGTGCGCATGTGCGTAGATTACAGAGATTTGAATAAAGCGAGCTCGAAAGACGATTTTCCGCTCCCACATATTGATGTCCTGGTTGCCAATACTGCTCAACATAAAGTTTTCTCCTTCATGTATGGTTTCTCCGGCTACAATCAGATCAAGATGGCTCCCAAAGACATGGAAAAGACTACTTTTGTTACATAGTGGGGCACTTTCTGCTACAAGGTCATTCCATTTGGTTTAAAAAATGTTGGCGCCACATAATAGCGTGCTATGGTGGCTTTATTCCATGACATAATACATCACGAGATAGAGGTCTATGTCGATGACATGATAGCTCGATCACAAACTGAAGAAGAACATCTTGATCATTTGCGAAAGCTGTTTGATAGACTTAAGAAATACAAGTTGAGACTTAATCTGAGCAAATGCACCTTTGGGGTCAGGTCCAGAAAACTCTTGGGTTTTGTCGTCAATGGTAAAGGTATTGAAGTTGATCCCACCAAGGTTAAATCTATTCAAGAAATGTCCGCTCCCCGTGCTGAGAAAGAAGTCAGAGGTTTCTTAGGACGATTGAACTACATTGCCAGATTCATTGCACATCTAACTACTACTTGTGAGCCAATCTTCAAGTTATTGAAGAAAGATCAAGTAGTGGAATGGAACGACGATTGCCAGACAGCTTTTGACAAAATCAAGGAGTACCTACAAGCACCTCCTATCCTGATACCACCAGTCAAAGGAAGACCTCTGATCATGTACTGAACAATATTAGAGAACTCAATGGGGTGTGTGTTGGGCCAACATGACGAGTCTGGTCGAAAAGAGTACGCAATATACTACCTTAGCAAAAGTTTTACCAACTGTCAAACAAGATACTCACAGCTCAAGAAAACTTGCAGCACTTTGGCTTGGGCTGCTCGCTGACTAAGACAATATATGTTGACTTACACTACCTTGTTGATCTCTAAAATGGATCTTATAAAATACATCTTCGAGAAACCTGCTCTCTCCAGAAAAATAGAAAGATGGAAAATGATCTTGACCGAATACGACATCCAGTATACTACCTAGAAGGAAATCAAAGGAAGTGTAGTAGTTGATCATTTAGCTCATCCAACCATAAATGACTACCAGTCTATGCATTTCGAGTTCCTAGACGAGGATATTATGTTAATCACTGATTACGAAGAGCCTGGACCAGACGAAGGACCTAAGCCAGAATCCTGATGGACCATGGTCTTTGATGGAGCTTCTGACGCACTTGGCAATGGTATTGGCACCGTAGTTACATCTCCTAAAGGCGGTCATACACCTTTCACCGCTAGACTATGTTTCAACTGCACCAATAATATGGATGAATACGAAGCGTGCATCATGGGTATCAAAGCTGCTATTGACTTGAGGATCAAGTTCTTATAAGTATATGAAGACTCAAGTTTGGTGATTAGTCAGATCAAAGGCGAATGGAACACGAAACATCCAAATCTCATTCCATATCGAGAACATGTGTTGAATCTGATCCCCTACTTCAAAGAAATCACTTTCGGGCATATTCAACGAGAAGTAATCAGTTGGTAGACGCGTTAGCTACCATGTCATCTATGTTCAAAGTCATATGGGACAACGAAGCTCCTTAAATCACTATCGAAAGACTAGACGAACCAGCATACTGTTGCGAACTTGATACCGAAGGAGTAGAAGAGAAACCTTGGTTCTACGAAGTGAAGAGGTATCTCGAGGCTCAAGAATACCCTCAAGGGGAATCTATCAACAATAAAAAGTTCCTAAGAATATTTTCCGCCAAATTCTTCCTCACTAATGGCGTCTTATACAAACGCAATCACGACTTGTGCTTACTTTGATGTGTAGATCAGAAAACAGCCGAACGAATCATGGAAGAGTTACATGAAGGCGCATTTAGTACCCACTCCAATAGACATAAAATGGTCAAGAAGATTCTAAGAGCAGGTTACTATTGGTCCACTATGGAAGCTGATTGTTATAGCTATGCTCGATCTTGTCACAAATGCTAGATATACGCAGACAAAGTACACATGCCTCTAGTTCCATTGAATGTTCTCACCGCTCCGTGGCCTTTTGCAATGTGGGGCATTGACATTATTGGAGAAATCAAACCTACCACTTCTAATGGACACCGGTTCATCCTCGTCGCTATCGATTACTTTACCAAATGGGTAGAAGTAGCCTCGTTCGCATCTGTTACCAAGAATGTCGTGGCTCGATTCATCAAACATAATTTCATTTGTCATTACAGAATCCCCAAAAGGATTATCATAGACAATGGTACCAACCTTAATAACAAGATGATCACTGAACTCTTCACGCGGTTCAAGATTAAGCATCACATCTCTTCTCCATATCGACCAAAGATGAATGGCGCAGTAGAAGCCTCCAATAAGAACCTTAAGAAGATCATACAGAAGATAACAATGACTTATAAGGATTAGCATGAGATGTTGCCATTCGCTATCGACAGTTATCACACCTCACTGAGAACATCTACAGGGAAACCCTTTTCTCTCTCGTATATGGTATGGAAGCAGTTCTACATATCGAGGTTCAGATATCTCTCTCAGAGTACTCAAGGACGCAGAGTTAGACGAAGACGAATGAGTCCAGACACGACTTGATCAGATCAACCTAGTCGATATGAAACGACTCGCAGCCATCTTCCATGGACAGATATATAAAAAATGTATGATCAAAGCCTTCAACAAGAAAGTCAAGCACCGAATGTACCAAGTTGGCGATCTAGTAGTCAAGTGCATCATCCTACCATAAGGTGATCCTAGGGGAAAATGGACTCCCACCTACGAAGGGCCATTTGTAGTCAAGAAAGTATTTTCTGGCGGAGCCATGATCCTAAGCACTATGGACGGAGAAGACTTCCCGCACCCTGTGAACGCAGACATAGTCAAAAAATACTACGCATAAACGAGACCCGCTAGGTCGACTGGCCTAGGAAAAAATAAGGGCGTCCTGGCGAACCAAAAAGGTTCGGGAAAAATTTAAGGACATATAATGTCAAACTTTGGCTTTTCACATTAATGCATCGCACATGTCTGTCTTGAAATAATCCATTCATTTCACTATATTTAAATTGTGTTTCTTACTTTTTGTGATATTCAAATATTGTTAAAGCGGTAAGCCTTTAGAGGGAGGATGACGAAGACGATACCATAATTTCTTACAGATGCTTTTGAATGATCTGTGACGATGTACAGGCCTTGTTTCAATTCCTAAACACTGGAGATATAAGAAAGTTAATCCCTAGTCAACCCCTTTGAGCCTAAGGAGTAGAAGTTTTCTTTCTTCACACAAATTGAAACCCTTAATCATAACCTGGGGCAGGGTAGTTTCTCAGTTAACTCAAATGTGCAGTCAATCACGACGAGTAATGTCGAAGATATCCTTCTAAGTCAAAAACTGGTGATGGTTCCCTGTAATCATTAAGTCAGGCAGTCAATATCTATCAAAATAAAAGCTCACAAAGTCAAAAACCTATGAAGGAGACTTAAAGAAAAATGAGACATCTCGCTGACTGTAATCTCAAAATAAACAGTTCAGGAAAAAGTTAGGGATAACAAAGTCAAAAAGAGGTCACTACAAACCCTCAACAAAAGAAAAATGCTACAAAAAATGATGACTGTCTTTTCAAATAAACTTCCTGTTTCTGAACCATCACCAAATATAAGTGATGAAAATTCTATTGGAACTTAAGGATGCATAATTAACTGAACATAGGACTGGAGAACATCACGGAGATTGGGTTGGGTACAAATAAATTTCGAGCTTTTATCCTTTGTTTCTTAAACCGTGAATCGAGCCACGTTATAACCCTTAAAAGTCCTAACTGAAGCATGGTTAGTTCGAAAGCGTACTGTTATAAAAAGGTATCCTGACTCCTGTAAGGCTTACTATAATTCCTAAGTTGATATCATTTTGCTTACAAATTTTGTTTTACTAAAAAATAAATTTTTATAAACTTCAAGACAGACATGAGCTTTGCATTTTAATACCACTGTTTGCATATGACTAAATGTTTGACAACAGATGATTTCAAATGACGAATATTCAATGAATGAAGGTCCTCCCAATGGACAAAATTACTAGAGATAAAGACATCTCTGGTAACAAGCCTTTCCAATCAAGGGGCATGACATGCTATCATCCAACTCATCTGGGGCAATCATGTCAAGATTCAGAGAATCTCTCAAAAGTACTAAATAGCCAGGGGTATAGTGTTATACCCCAAAATTTTCCCTCCTACTTCTCAAGACAATTCACATCTCCATACTTAAGGATTTCACAAGGGTGGACCAGACAAACCCTCTCCTAAGCAATCAATCCAAACTAGGGTTTTTCTCCTCTCAAGTCAAAATGTATTACCAATGCTTCAAGTGGTTATCATACGTCAATATATGCTTCAAGGGATCATCATGTCAAGTTTCAAGTCTTACAAGTTCAGATTGCTCATCTAATTGCTCAGATGGCTGAAAATCAGCTGTGTTAGACAAAAAGTCAACTGTGGTCAACATATAGTCAAACTTCATAATTTTTGGTCAACATCAACGTTTTGAAGTGATATTCATCATTTGATCAAGAATTGATCATGATTCCTCAATAAAAGTCAAGATCTGATCAAAAGTCAAAGTTTCCAAATTAGGGCTTCTCTAGACAAAAGTCAACATAACTTTGACCAAGCATAACTTTCACATACTTCATCAGAAATTTCTGCACCACAACTTATTTTGAAGAGAATTCAATTCTCTACAACTTCATGTCTCATACGCTTGGGCACAAAATGCTTCATTTGGAAGCTATGGATCAAGACATTATAGGTCCTTCTAGAAAAATCAACAAAAGTCATCTTTTTGAAAAGAAGTGTCCATGAGTATAGAAACTCCCAATGAAGATGAAACCAAAAAGGCTATTTAGAAGACATCTTGAGCTTTCTAAAAAGTCCAAGAACACCCAAAAATGTTGAAATTTGAGTAAGATACAAATTGTGCAAGTTGGGCATTTTTTAGGAGGTTCATGAGGAAAAATACCTTGCAAAAGCCAAAAATTTCCAAATGGGCGTAAGATCTTAGGATTTAAACTTGATCATGAGATTATCCATGACCACTATGCAGCATGCCGCGCCCTCTATCTCTTTATTTATTTATTTTTGAATTTAAATAACTTAAATTCAAATTTAATTAAATAAAATGCAAAATTAAAAGATAAGGCAAGTTGGGTTGGATATTTGCATGGCTTGGGGTCCAAGATAGCTCACTACAAGCTATCAATTTCGTGCAAGAAGATTGAGGAAAGATTGATCAAGATTGGAAAGATTTTGTGCAATTTTTCAAATCAAATATTCTCCATTTAAGGAGAATATTTTCTCTTAATGCCTTGACCTAATTCCACTCTTCTATAAATATCTAGCTTTCTTACAAGATCAAGACCTCTTTAAGAGACCTCTTACAGGTGCAGCCAGCTTCTCACAAACCCTAGAAATTTCTCAATTCTTCCAAAGTTGGCAAAATCGTGTTTTGCTTTCCAGCTAGTTTCAAGCACTTCCAAGCACTTAGACGTGTTCCTGAGGTATTATAGGGTAGGTACATGTCCAGAACCATGGCCATAACACGATGAATCATGCCATACATATACTTCTGTTTGCATATTTTTCATGAATTTGCATTTTTCTTTTTATTGTGTTTTAATCGAGACTAACAATTCTAACATGTCCCTGAGGTTCATTAGAGCAGGTTAGACTAATCGTAGCAAGCTTTTCATGGCTTAATCATGAAACACCATTGCTAGGGCTCATGAACTGTGATGCTTCGTATCCATGGTTACAACCTGTTTCAGGGCAAGATAATTCCACCATTAGATTCGTAGCATCCTAATTAGTGGATCTGAGTTATTTTGGTTTGCGTTTTCATGCATTTTTCAGGTTTTGAAGATTGATGCCAATCGGAGAGGATAACCGGAGCTTCGCTCCGGTGCTTCTGACTCAGAGGCTAATAACCCTTACCTATTTATGGGTTCAGAAGGATGAATGGATGTATCACCGCCCCAGCGGTTCACCTTGTGCGCACTATGTCATTCTCTCTATCAGGTCGTGGGTTCAAACCCCACCTTTTACAATTTTTCTATTTTTCCTTGCAGGTTTCCAGATTTCGAGAAATCACGCTCCAGAAGCTCCAGCTTCTGGATCCTTTCCAGCCAGAAGTGCCAACTTCTAGATGTCACCAGCACCAGAAGCTCTAGCTTCTGGGCCTCATCAGCATCAGGAGTGCCAACTTCTGAATCTCCCAGCGCAAAATTCCTCCAGAAGTTCCAACTTCTGGATGGCCCCAAACGTGAAGCCCCCAAAAGCTCCAGCTTCTGGACGCTCCAGTTCCAGAGTCTCCAGAAGCTCCAGCTTCTGGACCCTTTGCAGCCCCAGAAACCCCAGAAGCTCCAGCTTCTGGGTGCCTCCAACAAAGGAACTCTCAGAAGCTCCGGCTTCTGAGATGACTTCTGTCAGAAGCTCTCTAACGTTTTGTTTTATGTTTTTCCTTATTTTGCTTATTTAATAATTAATTAATTTAATTAGTAATTAGGTTAATTAATTTATGATTAATTAGATAACTTTCACTAATATTTTCTTTTATCTAATTTAATTAATTAATTTAGGTTAGTATTCACTAATATAATTTTTTTAATTAATTAAATTCAACTAGATCTAGATTATTTTCACATAAACTCAAATTCCAAAAATACCAAAAATATTAGGATTAGTTTTCTTTTCCGCTATTTATTTTTCTTGCATTTTTAATTCTAGAAAGGTTGTATAGGTCGCAAATTTTTATCATGTAATAGCGTAGGATTTTACTTTCCGCACTTTATTTTCCGCACCTCCTATTATGTATCTGCCCCAAAGCCCTGTAATAGCGTAGGACCCTTTATATTTCTGCAATTTACTTTCTGCACCTATTAAACTGCTAGTAATTAGGTGTGTATGGAGAGATAAAAAATCAATCTCGACCACTAATACAAGATAAAATATCTGAATACAACACTCTTCTCAACATGCACCCCTTCGGGTATCCTCTCTCTTTGCCTTATAAATGGTCAAGTCCCTCGAACGTGGGGTATCTTAGCACGGTTGCCTACGAAATATCATCATAGTCCCTTTGACTTAAAAGATCATAGTCCCTCAGTGTTTCCTAAATGAATACATGATCTAGTCCCTCGGTTGTTGCCTACGAAAAGTGATGATCGTCCCTACGAGTGTGCTAGGATACTCCTACAAGTTGCCTTCTATGACCATCCGATGTTCCATTTGAATGTCCCTTTACATCCAACGAATAAAGTTATCTACCAAACAATGGTATGGATAACTTTATTCTAAAGGAAAGCAAAATAACACAGAAACGACCGTTCTGAGTAGGTAATAAGTCTCTTTTGATTGCTCAAAATACTTTTCATACCTCACACTTTTTTCAAACTTTTCCAAAGCACTTTGTATACATTCCAGCATGAATCATTACAAAGTCTTTTCCAAAACAAAACATTCCAAACACTTCATATACATTCCAGTGTGAATCATTACGAAGTCAAAGTGAAATGCCTTTTTAAAACATTTTCAAACACACAGAAAGCAAATTTCAAAGTGAGCTAAAGCAATTAAGAGCCCGTAGATAACTACGGATGAAAAGGGTGCTAACACCTTTCCTTTTCATAATTAACTCCCTTACTCAGAATCTAACAAAGGTCTTTTTCTGTTCTTTTCACCTTCCCTTAATTGGATAAAAGAAAAGTCGGTGGCGACTCTTGCTATCCGTAACATTTGCGATCAAACGCAAAACAAACAAGTCAGTTCTCCCACCGTGTTACACATAGCTTACATCTGAATCACTTGGGGCATGTTACATTGATCATAAGTTTCAACAAAAGCCATTGAGTTACTCGTCTGTGCCAGTAGTATCAGATGGTGTCAGCATCATTCTTCCATAACATTCCTCAAAAAACTACTTGAGAAGGTCAAGACTATTAGGATTTCTAAATCCAGCGGTTCACCAATAACTTCAAGTGTCAAGTACACCAGGATATTGATCCCAGAGGTAGATAAACCGCTACATGCAAAGGGGCATATTTCGACAGTATTACAACGCTCACCACCATGGACGACGAAGACTTCCCGCACCGTGAACGAAGACATAGTAAAAAATACTACGCGAATGAGACTCGCTAGGTCGATCGACCTAGGTAAAAATAAGGCCCCGACGAACCAAAAGGGTTCGGGCAAAATTAAGGACATATATACAAAATGTACACCGACAAGTCGAAAACACGAAAAGGCGGCTTGGGCAAAAAAGGGTATCCCGGTAGACTGAAAACCCGAAAGGGCGGTCTAGGAAAAAGTTAGGGATTTAAGCGTACGACTATGTCTCGTCCATATCACCTACTTACATACCACATTGTTATCAGCTTCAAGTTCAAATGGCGGAAATCAGTCCAGTCACTTCCTTCTAATAGCAAGAAATAGCACTTACTACAGGCTCTAGGAACTGAGATGACGACTAAAGTCACCGATACATCCCCATAGAGTCACTTTAAGAAGAAATACCTCCCACAGGATCATCTCTATAATCCCTACAGAGCCATCTCTCTCCCTATAAAGACAAATCTTCTCCAACGAATAATTACATTATCATCTCCTACCAACAGTGTTCCAACACTTCAACTTCATCACGTTAGTCCCCGAGTAGTGATCCTTGCATCTTCATCACGTTAGTCCCCGAGCAGTGATCCTATCAACTTCATCACGTAAGTCCCTAAGCAGTGATCCTATCAACCTCATCACGTTAGTCCCCGAGCAGTGATCCTATCAACTTCATCACGTTAGTCCCCGAGCAGCGATCCTATCAACTTCATCACGTTAGTCCCCGAGTAGTGATCTTATCAACTTCATCACGTTCGTCCCCGATCAGTGATCCTATCAACTTCATCACGTTAGTCCCCGAGCAGTGATCCTATCAACCTCATCACGATAGTCCCCGAGCAGTGATCCTATCAACTTCATCACGTTAGTCCCTGAGCAGTGATCCTATCAATTTCATCACGTTAGTCCCCGAGCAGTGATCCTATCAGCTTCATCATCTTCAAATCCATCATGTTAGTCCCCAAGCAGTGATCCTCTCAGCTTCATCAGCTTCAAACTTCATCACGTTAGTCCCTGAGCAATGAACCTATCAGCTTCATCAGCTTCAAACTTCATCACGTTAGTCCCCGAGCAGTGATCCTATCAGCTTCATCAGCTTCAAACTTCATCACGTTAGTCCTCGAGCAATGGTCCTATCAGCTTCATCAGCTTTAACTTCATCACGTTAGTCCCTGAGCAGTGATCCTATCATCTTCATCAGCTTCAAACTTCATCACGTTAGTCTCCGAGTAGTGATCCTATCAGCTTTATCAACTTCAAACTTCATCATGTTAGTCCCCGAGCAGTGATCCTATCAGCTTCATCAGCTTCAAACTTCATCACGTTAGTCCCTGAGCAGTGATCCTATCAGCTTCATTAGCTTCAAACTTCATCACGTTAGTCCCCGAGCAGTGATCCTATCAGCTTCATCACATTAAGTGATCCTGTCAACTTCGTCACGTTAAGTGATCCTGTCAACTTCGTCACGTTAAGTGATCCTGTCAACTTCGTCACGTTAAGTGATCTTGTCAACTTCATCATGTTGGGCCTTGAGAAGTGATCCTATCATACCTATCTATAATCCTCAAGTCTTCATGTTACATTGGTCCCCGAGCAGTAACACATCAACCAATTACATTAGTCTCCAAGCAGTATCAGGTTATTCCATATCACATCGCCTCCAGCAAGGTCTATACGCAAGATATTCATCCTCAGCTGAGCATATCTCAATGATTATCATTCCCCCAATAGTAGCAATATCCAGTCTCAAAACTTGGTCGGATAGTGCATCAGAGAAATCCACATCTCTCTTATTTCCCAGTCCGGATTTTCAACAACTTCATCCACAAGCAGAGATGAAAAATCTCCAGCAGAAAGTTCATATCTTCTTCAATATGGATATGTTTTGAAATACCACAACATCTACATTCATACATTATTCATAACATGTGCATATATCATTCACGAACATTGTCATATGCTCGCAGGCATCATAATCTGCATAGAACTAACCATATCCTATCAAGATCTATTTCCCTAGCAGGTAAAAGTTATTTTCCAAATAGAAGGTCAAAGATTAATACCTGAAGCAAGACGGGAGAACTATCTGAACGACCATGCAAATCATTTCCAAACAACAGATCATGGATTAACTCCCGAAACAAGACGGGAAAATTATCCGCATATTGACAACTATTTATCTTAGAAATAGCCAAGACAAAGGTTTATTCTGACACTCTCTTATTATCAACCGCCCCGGATGGCATCTTAAGCCCATCTTCGACTACGCATCTTCATCTCTCCAGATGGCATCTTTAAGCCCATCTCCGATTTCTCTTTCATCCAAAAAACAAATACAGAATCTAGTATACGACTCACTCTCCAGCATCAGCTTCTCCAACTGGCATCTATAAGCCCATTCTAGCGTATCGTCAACTGACGATCCCATTCCATACAACAACGAGTGCAAATTTTCAAGTGTACTCGAGTGTTCAATCATCTTCTACCTTTAGGTCACGAAAGGCAAGCATACCAATCTAACCCTTCCAGTACAAGAAGATGGAACAGGGGAAACTGTTATACCCTAAAATTTGCCCTCCTACTTCTCAAGACAATTCTCATATCCATACTTAAGTATTTCACAAAGGTTGACCAGACAAACCTTCTTCTAAGCAATCAATCCAAACTAGGGTTCTGCTCCTCTCAAGTCAAGATGAATTTCTAGTGCTCTAAGTTGGCATCATAACTCATCATATGCTTCAAGGGATCACCATGTCAAGTTTCAAGCTTTACAAGTCAAATTTGCTCATCCAATTGCTGAGATGGTTGAAAATCAACTATATTGGACAAAAAGTCAATTGTGGTCAACACATAGTCAAACTTCATAATTTTTTGTCAACATCAATATTTTGAAGTAATATTCATCATTTGATCAAGGGTTGATCATGATTCCTCAAGGAAAGTCAAGATCTGATCAAAAGTCAAAGTTTCTAAACTAGGGTTTTCCAAACAAAAGTCAACAGAACTTTGACCAGGCATAACTTTCCCATACTTTATAAAAATTTCTTCAACCAAAGCTCATTTTGAAGGGAATTCAGTTCTCTACAACTTCATGTCTCACAAGCTTTGGCCAAAAATGCTTCATTTGGGAGTTATGGATCAAAACATTACAGGTCCTTCTAAAAAGTCATCAAAAAGTCATCTTTTTGCAAAGAAGTGTTCATGACATGGAAACTTCAATCAAGATGAAACCAAAATTAGTGTTTATTGGACATCTCGAGCTTTCTAAAAAGTCCAAGAACACTCAAAAATGTGGAAAATTGAGCAAGATACAAATTGTACAAGTTGAGCATTTTTGAGGAGGTGCATAAAGAGAAATACTTAGCAAATGCAAATTTTTTTCAAATGGGATTAAGTTTTCATGATCCATACTTATTCTTGAGAACATCTACCACCCCAATTTACACGCCTCCTTTTTATTATTTTAATTTATTTTGGAATTAAATCATTTAAATTCAATTTAAATAAAATAAAATGCAAGGAGAAAAGTTATGAAAAGTTGGGCTTATTTTCCAAGCATCTTGAGGACCAAGGAAGCCCATGCTAGCTGTCAAATTCGTGCAAGACTTGATAGGAAAGATTAGAGACTAAAAAAAGCAATATTTGGTCTTTATTTTCAAGGAATTATATCTTAATCAATGTAAGATATTTTCTCCTTTTGTTAACCTACTTCTACTCTCTTATAAATACATTACAAGACTAGAAGCCAGCAGAGACGAAAAAACAGGAATCCTTGCCTCCACAAAGAACCCTAGAATTCTCAAAAATTCCATACAGACTTGCAAATTCGTATTCCATTTTCCAGCCGTTCTCAAGGTGATTCAAGCCTTCCATCACCTTCCTGAGGTTTCCAGGAGTTCATATCAATCCTTACTCAAGCCTAAGAGTCCCTAGAACGTGCCATCCAGGACCCTCCGGTTTGGTATAATTCTCGATTTCGTTTCTATTGATTCATGTATTATTAATGGCTTTCAATTGCTTGTATGATCTCAACAGGTCCCTTAGAATAGGTTTGAAGCATTAGAAACAAGCTTTAATGGGAAAGTTGAAAAGCACCATGGCTAGGGCATAAGCTTTACAAATCTTCGAAACCCTAGTTGCATGTCGTTTCAGTGAAAACTAACGCCACCAGTGAGATCGCAAGGTCTTAATTAGTCAATCTGGATATTCAGTTTTGCAGTTAACGTTGATTTTACAGGTTTCGAAATCTTCCTCATCGGAGAAGACGAACGGAGTATTGACTCCGGTGCCGCTTGGCTTATAGACCGGTTGGCTCAGGCGTGACTCTCTCTCTCTCTCTCTCTCTTGCTTGCGTGTTAAAAAGCAGTGTCCTGATTCCTCCGTTTCTAAAATGCTAGGGTCCACTGCTGACTTGTTTTGAAATTCAAAATAATACACGTTGATACTTATAATCCTATGGTTGTGTTTCCAGAATAACTAAGCATCCTAGCTCAGCTGGCAGCGCGCGCGTGGGTATAACCAAGGGGTCTGGTGTTCAATCCCCAGCGTCACCCCTTTCTTTCCCTCACTTTTTCTAACATATTTCTCATTTATGCAGGTAACGTACACAGCCTCCAGAAGTTCTGGAAAACAAGTTTCCAGAAGTTCTGGAAGGAAAGCTCCCAGAAGATCTGGCAAGGAACGATGACCCAACTTCCAGAAGTTCTGGGAAGAGTGAGCTAGAAGTTCTGGGAGGAACTTAGTCAGAAGTTCTGACAAAAAAAATCATTTTTTTCATTTTATTTATTTTCTTTCTAATTAATTTTCTTTTCAATTATCTTTTAAACTATTTTCTAAAACTCTAAAAAATGTTTAATTTTAGATTTAGGTTCCAAAGACCATTATTTAATTTTTGACACAAAAACACTTTCTTTCATTTAAATCATTTTTCTAATTAAATACTAAGTAATTAGAATTAGGTTTTTGTTTCATTAAAATCAATCACAAAAAACTCCAAAAATAATTTCTTTTTTCTAGTAATTAGGATTATTAACCTAAAACCTTTTTTCTCTAACATTTTCTTATTATCCTGATTGTTTATTATTCCGCATTTAAATTCTAGAAAGGTTGTATAGGTTGCAAATTCTTTATCATGTAATAGCATAAGATTTACTTTCCGCACTTTACATTTCTGGCTTTACTTTCTGCACTCCTATATTATGTATCTGCCCCAAAGCCATGTAATAGTCTAAGGTTTACATTTCCGCACTTTCCATTTCCGCAATTTACTTTCTGCATATATTAACTGCTAGTAATTAGGTATGTATGGCAAGACTAATTCAATAAACGTAGCTAACCCTAATCATAAGATAAATATCTGAATACAACACTCTTTTCACACATGCACCCACCTTAGGGTATCCTATCTTGTTGCCTTACGAACAATGGTCATGTCCCTTAAACGTGGGGATATCTTAGCTAAGACGCTTACAAATATATCATAATAGTTCCTTTGAATCAAAGATCATAGTCCCTCGGTGACCCTCAATGTTGCCTACGAATATATGATCTCGTCCCTCGGTTGTTGCCTACGAAAAGTGATGATCATCCCTACGAATACACTAAGGTATCCCTACATGTTGCCTTCTATGACCATCCGATGTCCCTTCGAATGTTCCTTCTACATCTAACGAATAAGATTACCTACCAACTAATGGTATGGATAGCCTTATTCTAAAGGAAAGCAAAATAATATGGAAACGACCATTCTGAGTAGGTAATAAGTCTCTTTTGCTTGCTCAATCAAAATGCTCTTTACAACTCACACTTTTTTCAAAATCTTTTCAAAACGCTTTGTATACATTCCAGCGTGAATCATTGCAAAGTCTTTTCCAAAACAAAACATTTCTAAACACTTCGTATACATTCCAGCGAGAATTATTACGAAGTCATAGTGAAATGCCTTTTCAAAAATCTTTTCAAACACACACACACAAAAAGCAATTTATAAAGTGAGCTAAGCAATTAAGAGCCCATAGATAACTACGGTTAGAAAGGGTGCTAACACCTTCCCTTTTCATAACTGTCTCCCGTACTCAGAATCTAACGAAGGTCTTTTCTTGTTTTTTCTCCTTCCCTTAATTGGATAAAAGAAAAGTCAGTGGCGACTCTTGCTATCCGCAACATTTGCGATAAAACGCAAAACAAACAAGTCAGTTCTCCCACCGTATTACAGTTGTACTCGTCTTATACCTATGAAGGCAAACATTTTTTATTATGAATACATGGAAGCAATTGGTAGAGAGGATATAGATCAAGTTTTTCAACATTTCACTTTAGGCCTCGATGTTATCGCTATATACATCAGGTATACTCCGATCAACTTTGTTTAATTAAATGAACAATTTATTTACCCATTTCAATGAATATAGTCTAATGTTAATGATGTTTTTATTTAAGGTTTCCATGTGACAAAGTGATGTGCCCGCGTGGATTGGAAGAAAGATTCACTTTCTTAGCTCCCAACACCATCAACTCAGGGTTAATCATAACAAAACCAGATGATGTCATAGCGTATGTACTCGATTTATTTGTGGCCAACAAAGATACAAAAAAGCTGTTCTTTTTACCATATAATACTGGCCACGGGTTAGATTTTCATCCTAACTTCATCTATTATAATTTTTTGTTTTTTGACGTTGTGTAGAAACTTTCCATATAACCTTTGATTAATCTTACAGTGGATATTGGTTATTGGTTGTGATTAATCCTATAATAGAAATTGCATATTATTTGGATTCGTTATGCAATGATTGGACAACATACCCAGGTTTAAAGATGATGATTGATACCTAAGTGAATTGTTCTAAATATTCGTGTGTATATTTATTTATCTATGTGAGATTGTTCTAAATAGTTGTTTATATTTTATTATAGCGTACTACAAGATTTTCGATCACAAAGAGATATTAAAGTACCAAAGAGTATAGCCAACAACATTACATGGATCAGAGTGCAGGTATATTTTCACATTTTTTATTATATTAGTGATGATACTTGATAAAACAAGTTAAGGGGTATATCCTGATATATATCCATATTTTATTTCCATTTGTAGTGTCTTCGTCAGCGTAATTGTATAGGTTGCGGTTATTTCATCTTGAGGTTTATGAAAGAAACTCTTCTTTTGGACCGAATAAAGATTCCATCCACGATATGGATTTCTAACTTAGGAATTATTTTTTTATTTTTCATAAAATGGCATAGTGTTTTAACTAAATCACATACTATGTTATATTATTATGTAGTACTTTGACAAATTCAAGTGTGCTAATTACTCAAAAGATCAATAGAACGAACTCATGGAAGAATGGTGTCAACTCATTATGGAGTTGAGAATTTTATAAGGTATATTGTCTTTATTTCATTGATGATAATTTTGAGTATAACTTTCGAGTTTTGAGTATGAATTCGAATAAAGTTTTGTTTTATCATGGTATGAATTTCGATCTTTTGGTTTTGTTTCAGGTTATAGGTGCAGATGAAGAAGATAGAGTAACAAGTTCATTGTTGTTGTTTGTTTAGAAATTCTCGAAGATAGTAATATGTAGATTAAACATATAAGTTTAGCATTTTAGAATTTTCAAGTTGTATCATCAATTTTCAAGTTGTTGTTGTATATATATCATCAATTATATATATGTAGATTTTTTGTATATGCAAATTTGGTGCATACTTATTGGATTGAAGCTACCAAATCTGGTGCAAAATTTGGTGAAAATTTGGTGAAAATTTATTGTATATATTGGACAATGCTTTCTATAAGTGAAAATAGGTCTAATATTTAAAAAAATTGTTGACATTAGATAGCGCTTTTATCTGAACGCGCTGACTAAAGGGTACATAAGAAAGCACTTTTCAAACCACAAGTGCTTCCTAAGAAGACCTTTAGACAATGCTTTATAAGAAAGCGTTGCCTAAAACAAAAAATAAGGGGATTCTTAAAAGGCCTTTGGCAGCGCTTCTAAAAGTGCTGCCTAAAGTAAAAGCGTTGTCTAAGGGGGTGCAATAGACAACACTTCTGATAAAAAAAACTGCTGCCTAAGAGAGACTTCAGGCGAGTAAGCAATGTTCATGAGATGATCAAACTAGAAACCCTAATTTAGCAATATTGAGAAAAATATCAAATCAAGCCCTAAAATCTAAACAAATTATTTCTAGGATCCTAAGGGATCATAAAACCCTAATCTAATCAGAACTTAACTTGGAAGTCAAGGAAAACTAGCATATGAGCCCTAACTTGAGGTCTAAGTAACAAAAAAACACTTAATTGATCAATTAAATAAAAATTTTCAAAAAAATATGATCGATTCAAGAAAAATACAAATCAAAATTTAAACATCAAGATATGAACCTCAAAAGGTCAGAAAAGTCAATTTTTGCATTTTTAATTAATAAAATTATAGAAAATTAAATCTAGAAAGATTAATATATCAAATAAACCATGAAAACTGTTCACAAAAGCAAAATATTCTAGAAAAATTAATCCAAGGTCAGAAATCATTTATATATCATGGAAAAGGATCAAAAGAAAATTGGTGTATTTTTTATACTAGAAAAGTATTTTAAAATCAATTAAATTGAAAAAATAAGCTATTATTCACATATTTTCTAAAAAATAGTCAAAAATTAGACAAATATGAAATAAAAATCAGAGATGAAGAATATACCAATCAAATAGCCTAGAATAATATTTTGTGTAATTTTTGTACCTTGAAAATAATTTTAACAAAAATTAATGAAAATATTACACAAAACTCAATTAATTAAACTTTGATTTTTTTTCACCAATCATATAATTTTCAAAAAATATGAAAATAATGTACACAAGTCAGAAATAATATTCTAAGCCTACCATAATGTTTCCAGAATTTTTTATGAAGTTTTGATCAATAAAATAAAATCACGAAATCAATTGAAACAAAAATTATTTAACAAGAACATGTCCAATCAGATCACGCCACCTAGTCATCTTCAACCTCTAGCTTATTCCTTTCATGCGCTTGCTTCAGATCACACACCCAACATCTGAACTTCGTATCTTAATCATTTCTCAACCATTTTCCACGATTCAAAGCACAAAATGAAGATCACATGGCAAGGAACAACAAGCAACTCATAGATTTCAAAAAGATCAACAACACATTAAGAAATCAAGCCACGAAAATCATGAAAATCATCCAAACACGAATTTTCCAAACTTCATATTATACAAAATACTTCAAAAACAAGCAAAGATATACATCAAACCTAATGTTTGACCATCTATACCCACGCATACATGCTTTATTTCAACTAAAATCAACTGAAAATGAAGATTCAAGTTTGAACACTTACCTCTTGAGTTGAGAAATAAACTCAACTGGTGCCTCTGAACAATAAGAAATCCTCTTCTCCTTATCCTCTAAGCTTCAATGAAGATGAATAAGTTGAGAAATGAGCCTTGGAATAAGAGAAAATGAAGCTTTGAAGAAAAACAAGAAGAAGTTCAAATCTGAGTTTTGGTGTAAGGAGGCGTCTAGGGAAAGAATGAGTGTGGTTATGAGCTTATATAGATAGGAAAGAGTGAGGATATAATGGTCTCAGTGGCTCATAAATCCGTTAGAAGATAATTACAAAAATAATCAAAAAAATGAAGTGTTTGTATGTTGTGCGTTTTGCTCCTTATTTCCTTGAGTTCGTGTGCGTTTTGGACAGCTGAGTGTGAGTGGAAATGAGTGAGGGACGTGTAAAATAGTGAGTTGGCTTGGTAGTACAACCATGAGAGAATTTGAAAAATCACAAAAATTGCCTAAAATGGCAATATTTGAGGTAAATTGGTATTATCCTTATAATGCACATGCTTGGCTTCTTTTGGCAAGGGAAATGGTGTTGAAATCGTGACAAAAAAATAGCTATATGACTTGTAATCAAACAATGCAAAGAACCTGAAAATAACCATGGCAATGTACAAATCTCGACACCCAACTTTGAGCTTGAGCCGTTCATGATTGGCTCGTGCGTTTTCCTTGCAACTTAGGCCATGGATAGAGCTCTCAATGACATCCAACCTGAGCTTTGAATCATGAAAAATGATGAGGTATTGAGTGAGATATCCTCTTACAAAGTTTAAGAAAATCAAGCCATGAAAGCCAAGGTCTGCGCGCGCATGAGCATGCACGGAGTCCGGTTTTGACACGAACTTGCAATGATCATAACTTGCTTAATTGGCCATTTTAGGTGATTCCAATCTTGATAAAAAGCTCCCCATGTCATCTTCAAAATGCACGAATTACATTTATGAAATTCCTTTTGAATTGAAAAAAATTAACCTCTACATCTTGCACACGACATGTTTGCTGAAAAAACGCGCGCAAGAGGCAAGGAGAAGGCAAGCTTGCGGGCATTTTACATGTCTTGTTCTTGAAACTTCTAAGCCGAATTATCTTTCAAATGGTGCATTTTTGAGAAATTGTACACATTGCCAAGCTTTTACAATTTTTCTCAATATTTCCAAAAATGTATGGTACGCAACCATTGGATAAAAATTAAGAAAGTTATGACATGGCAAAGTTCTATAGGGTGGACACTTAGAAAAATTTCAAACTTCAAATAACTTCAAGAACAAGTTAACCCTAATTTCTCCAATTCCTTTGATTCAATGGTGAATTTGATCATAAAATATGAAAAGAGGATATTTGAATTGATGGTTGACCAAAAGTCCACTTGGTCAACTTCTGACTTTGACTGATTTTGACCAAAATGACCATTTTGCCCCTTGTGATCAATTGACTTGCTTCCAATAAAAATTGAACCTCAATATTTCAACCATGGATGCCTAACAACATATAGAAACACATGAAATCAAGCTTGAGAGAAAATCTGAAGAAATCCTGATTATATCCAAAACCCTAATTCTGCACCTTGTGTAAGTAGATAGCCAATCAAGCTTCAAAACCTCAAATCCTTTAAATTCATTGAGAAATTCTTTGAATCATGATAGAATAAACGATAATGGGAAGATGATGCTTCAAATAATTGACCTAGATAAGCTTCAAACTTCACAATGAGCCAAAACCCTAATTTCATCAGATGGATGACATAGATAAATTCCTCTTCAATTCTTTGCAAAACTTAAACTCTTGGGAAATCAATGAGACAAATGAGATTCCTTTAGCTATAACACACCCTTGTGACTTGAAAAATCCAAAGACATGAGAACCTGAGACTCCCTTAGAACAAAATGCTCACACAATCCACCTCCATAGTTTATAGAGAACTTAGGAACCAAAGAACTTTGATCTTATCACAATGTATGAATGGCATGCAATATGATGTTTGTGATGAAACATAAGTCTAAATCAAGAGGGTAAATTTTGGGGTGCAACATCAGGTCAAAGTGTTCTTGAGAGGGAATGATCAGGTACTTGTGTTGTTTGCATCTCTAGGAGTGGAAGGTGATGTTGTGTCCTTGAGATGGGCTACATATAAGTTAGGTTTAGGGTAAAACTTAATTAACGAGTGTTACCATTTAATATCTAATCCATAGGTAAAACTTAATTAACGAGTGTTACCATTTAGGGTTAAAATTAATATCTAATCCATAGGTTATTATAGAAAACTAAGAATAAACCATTTAATTTACAAATGAAAAATAAAATAAAAAGAAAGACATAACTTTTAAAGATATAAAAACATAAACTGCATCTATTGGAATATCGAAGTTTGTAATGAATTTTTTTCCCTTGGCTGTATTCAAAACCAGAGAGAATAACTGGTATTTATTATTTTTCAAAATAAAACATGACGCGCCTTGACATTATACCTCATTTTTTGTTGGGTGAGGTGAAAGTGTTGTCATGAAATATATTATTTGTAACATTTTTCACACCTCAAACACACATCAACATTATTTTGTAACAAAACAAGAAGTAATTAATTTCTTTAAAGAAGAAGCCACAAAAAAGGTTACAAAAATGAAAAAACTAACAAAGTGAACTTGAACATGTAGAAGGGGACCATAACATATCAAAATAATAGTAGAAAAAGAAACAATGTTGAGTGCATTGATAGAAAGAGTCCGATGATAGAAAAATTTTGTGACTTATGGGGCCTACCATATATGTTTAGAGTTTGGTTTTAAGTGTATGTTTTGTTGAAAGGAGAATGGTTGGACCAACACAAAATTTAGGCTTAATGATATGTGGAATAAAAGATTTAGAGTGTAATTATAGTCGGTGTTTCATATATCCCAAGCATTATCATACCTTTCAATTATCACACCAAACACCTATTTGGATGGCTCCACATGAATCCTGTCAAGCATTTGATCCCAAAACTCAAGCTCTTATACATTTGTAAATTGGTTGTCAACATCTACCTCCTTCGCATCAACACGTTAGACATCCATGGACACAATGTGTTTGGGGGAAATGTCATGGTGCACCATATTTAATGCAAACACTAACAGAAAAATTAAAAAACATAAGGAAATAAACACATTATTATTCTAGAAATGCATCTCTGTAAAAATTTATACAAAATTTGGATATGCATTTTTGAACACTTCGTATCTTTTACAACTTAAAACAAAGATTAATGGGAGCAATGAATAATGAAATAAATGATCTTTAACTTGAATTCCAACTTCTTTTGCTCTTTTTGGTTTGATGAAACATGAGACTAAAGTTTTCAAGTGAAAATCTTGATTGAGAATGATCGCAAGGGTTTGAGAATAAATGGTAACGGTGTTTGATCATGTAGGATTCTGTTTTATTAAAAAACATTTTTTTATTGTTTCAGAAATGCACCTCCAGAATTGGTTGACAAGCAAAGGTGACATGTTTTCAAATTCTCACTTTATACATCCGAAAGTGTATTTTTAAATTAGAAATAAATTGATAGGATAAGATAGTGAAGTGCATGATACGTCCACATATGCATTTTTAGAATAAGATAGATATTTATGAATTTAGTGGTGTTTTTCCACCACTATTGGGATTAATAATTCTCAAAAATTAAAGTCTATTTTTAAAAGTTTTTTTAATTGACACTAAAAAAATCCGAGAATATCTTTCCCCGCCTCTATGTTTTCTTAGAGGCCCTTGGAGAAATTCCAAAAATTTCCAATATTTTCGAATATGCATCTCCGAACGGATCCTTATTCCACAAAAATTTATGAAAAAGAATTTTCGAATATTCATCTCCGAATAAATCTTATTTTTTTTACGAAAAAGTGGTTTCAGATATGCATTTCCGAATTTTACTCTATTATAAAAATTTAAAAATACAACTAAAAATCAAATTAAATTAAGTGTCTACAAATTTTTCGAAAATATGAAAACGAAAAATCAATCACATAAAGTAGAAAAACAAGGAATTTAGTTTTTTAGGGTGGGGTCGCCTATTTTGTCCCAAAATAATGGATTTTGATCCTTGTTTTTTCCGAATGAATTGACACGGTAAAATTTTAATTCATAGTCGATTTTTCAGAAAATCAAGTTTTTCTGTTAGGTCACATAAAGGTCAGAGACGTAAGAACACAAGGTCTAGAACATCAAGATTACTTAGTTATATTTTATTTTATTATACAATATATTAATTATTACAATTGATACACTTTTTTTAATAGACAATTCTATTAAAGGAAGTTTAAGGGATAAGCATATCCGAATAGTATTTTTGGGTTTTTAAAAACTTAACTCATCATATTGAAGTGGAGAAAGAAGTTCACAAAAACCCACTACCTATTAGTATTAAGAAAATTTTACCTTGTACCCCTGCGTTTATTCTCCTACCCCTACAAATTTGACATTTGAACGAAATTACCCTTGTATAATTACTAATTACATGAAAAAAAATTCACTTTTACCATTTTCAATTTTGTAAAACGAGAGAGCGTGAATTTTTTGCACAAACAGGAGAACCCAACAATCCTACATTCGGTTCTTCATTATACACCCTAGAGGATGCAACAAGCCTACATCCGGTTCTTCATTATACAACCCGGAGGACGCAAGAGTGAGTAATCCGGTTCTCCATTATACAACTCGGAGGACGTAAGAGTGAGTAATCTGGGTTTCCATAAACAAAAATATACACCCCGGATTACACGTGTTGGGGTTATCCGACTTGAGTTGAAAAAATTTGAAAAACCCCAGATAACCATTGCTTGGGTTATCCGTTTTATTGCTTTGTATTTCGGATAACATTGGTATGGCTTATCCGATTTTGATTAATTTTGTTTATTTTTCTAGTGGACGAGGAGGCGCGGCGGGTGACAATAATATGTGCAAATGGATTGAGGAACGACAACGTCGCCGTGAAGTAGACGATGCAGAGGGACATCATCCGCCTTCAGAGGATCTAGTGCATCCATCTTTTTCCGAAGGACCGACCGATACTTCTCTTTTGGTTAGATATGATGGTCACGATGCTCTCCATCTTTGGTTTGGCGAGGTAAGTTAATCGTTATCATTTTATTTTGAATAATTTTTATTTGTTAATATTTACATATTTTATAACATGTTTAGTATAAATTAATTTCAGGAGAGACATCCTAAAAAAGAGTTAATAGTTGCTGCACATGGCAGCAAATTGATCGATTGGATTCCACACATGCTCCCTCCTATTATAGAGAATTAGTTGGTGAATTCTAGTCTATCCTCACTTCAACGAACTAGTTTGTCGAGGATTTACCAACATCTAGTATCGAAATTTGTAGAGTGGTGACATCCAGAAACATCGTCATTTCCTATGCCATTTGGTGATATGACCATTACTTTAGACGATGTTTCATGTCTTCTCCACGTGCCAAATAGGGGTGACTTGGTTGACCCTGCAGAAGGGTTCTCTGATAATGATGCTATTATATTAGCTATTGATCTTATGGGAGTTCCGTTGGAGGAGGAAGATGAGGAGGTCTAGTTTTGTAGAGGTCCTTACTATAGACTGGATTGGTTAAAGACTATTTTTATGCGTCACCGGGATGATAACAGGTTTAATTGTGCTGCCAGAGCCTACATGTTATTATTATTGGGTTTCACCATTCTGACAGACAAGACCTTTACTCTGGTGGAGGCAAAGTATTTACCACTATTTAGGGATTTGGTTGGATGTGGTAGATACTGTTGGGGAGTTGCGGCACTGGTTAATCTTTACCGCTATTTAGGTGATGCTTCTTTCTATTCCTGCAAACAGCTGGGTGGATATGCCTCTCTATTACAGTTACAAATTGTTTTACTTTTGTTTTAATTTTCTTTTTATCTTTAGTTATTCCTAAATTTTATTTATATTATTCATGATGTGTGTAACCGTGCTGGATCCACGAGTATTTTCCCTCTATTGGGAAGAGAGGTCTATTGGGGATTTTCGGTGTAGGTAGTCCATTTTTGAGGGCGATGAAGTGGTGTTACAAGAAATCCACTACCAAGGTCGATGAGCACAGGGTGCATTGACACCGGGTGATGTTATTTGGCGTCCTTTTGAGGATCACTGACATATACGTCCATTTGATGATATATGTCTCTACAAGGATGGTCTGAAATGGTATGGCACAGTAATGCTATATATACCTAAGAAATGTCTGTGTCAGTTTGGATATAAACAGTACATACCCCACCATCCTCCTGTTGTTGAGTCTTTTGATGTGGATGTTGACTAGTTCAGTTATGTTCAGGGAGTTTTGGATGTTATTCGTGATGCAGTTTTTGTTGCCCGACCATATGGTGTAGTTGATGAGTATATGGGTTGGTATTATATGGTGTCACATCCTTGTTTGGTAGCACCGCCACAAGATGAGGTGAGAGAGATTCCAGTGCCTATTTATGCTGAGGGACCAGAAGACAAGAGGTTAACATACATATCAGGTGAGCTTCATCGCTACTTGCAGCGTTACGGTGCAAATAAGGAGGAAGATGAGTTTATTGAGATGTTTCAATCATTACGTGTAGCTCATGACGGACCACTACCTCAGGGAGGACCGATACCTTATCCGTCTCCATGATTTACCTTATTTATTTGTTTTTTTGAGACTTATATTGAATTTTGTGACTTATGTATTATCCCATGACTTATGTATTTTTGTCAGAATTATGTATTGTATTTGTGCACTATTTTAATATTTCTACTTTCCGCAATCCAAAATATAAAAATTACAATATAATCCAACATATAGCATGAAAGTCAACTAAATATATATGTCAACTGAATCCAAAATGTAGCATGAAAGTCATATGTAAAATGAATCCAAAATGTAGCATGAAAGTTATTGTCAAATGAATACAAAACAAAACAAACACATACCAATTATAGTTTAATAATACATGGCGCTACTACAGGTGTAAGATGTGCAGATTCAACCATTTAAATAAATAAAAAAAACAAGTAAGTACACGTCATATTAACATAAACAAACTATGACTAAAATCAAGTTATATTAACATAAGCATACCTATTAGTTATGGTGTTTCCCAAATGCAACACTTGATTGATCCATACTTCGACGAGTCTATGTCTATGCAGAGACAACCATGCATCTTTCAAATAATCAATATATGATGTAAAGTCAACACATGCATGCTCAAGTTGTTGCAACAGTTGTTGATACTCCCCTCATCGCTAGCCCTTATAAGTTCATACCACATTTTCTCTATCGGCTCCCACATGTCATCCACAACATATTCCTTACACTTCGCTTTCACATTTTTGTTGATGTGAAATCGACAAAGAAAATTGGTTGTTTTTGGAAATACTGTTTCAATTGCTTTCATCAAGGTAAGATTTCTATCACTCAACACCACTTGTGGCTAAAACCTCTCCTTAGTAAACAACTGTTTCAACTTATCCAAAACCCAACAAAAAATTTCAGTCTGCTTTGATTCCATATATGCAAATGCAACAACAAATATCAACTCAGTGGATGTCACACTAACTATTTCAAACAGAGGTTGCCTATACTTATTTGTCTTGTATGTGATATCCATAATCAACACAACAGAAAACATATTCAACAATTTCACTAATTCTGGATGAGCCCAGAAAATATCCCTCACAACTCCTGAATCATCTTTTTTCTTGCTCCAGTATACATAATCTGATTTCTCTACCAGCTTAAACAAATGTTGCATTTCCTTCTAGGTCCCCTTATATCTTTCTGTATTTTACTCTTGTGCTTATATATTTGCGTGATCCGAGTAACATTTTCTGGATCTCGCTCCTGCAATGACAAAAGTATGTGTCTTAGTAGAACATGACGTCTAGCCAAATCAACAATATGTTGTTGTTCATCTACATTAAGTCGACTTACAAAAGGATGACCTTCAAATGTATCAGGTAACCCGTGATTGTGAAGTCCGCATTTTACATCAATCTTCCATCCGAAACCATATTTTGACGGTGTGGACCTAATTTTGAACGTACAACCACATTTCTTACTAGCACTTTGTGTTTCACTATCTCCTTCTTTGTATTTTCCACCTTTATCACAACCAAATATTACTTTATCACTTCTTCCTCTCTTGCCTGTTTTGGTATCTGAACGAGTTATTATCATTGTCACTTTATTCTTGATTCCAACCTCCCTAATCCACCTTATCGCCTATTCTCTTGTAGAAAAATGTTGTGCAGTTGTAAATATATCAATGGTATCTACGCATGTCTAATTTTTATCGTATGTTTGAGGAATAACACTTGTTTAACATAATAAAAAAATTTAAAAAAAATAGTAAAAACCAAACCAGATAACTATACCACATGTTATCCGGTTGGCATATAATAATAAACTGGAACTCACAGCACCATGTTATCCGGTTGCTTAATGTTGTTAACCAGATAACTCATGGCCAGATCTTCTTGTAACACCCGTAATTAAATAAGTGATTTAATTTAAGATTATGAAGTATGTTCCGATTTATTTAGTAATTAAGTAAATTGTAGGTGGAATCGTTAATATAATAATCGGGTAAAAATGGTTAGAATAAAAAAAATATTAGAATTATTCTATTATTTGGAATTAATAAATTAAATGTAGAATATTAATTATAAGAGAAAAATTAGTATTTTTGGGGAGAATTATTTAATAAACCAATTTTTAGGAGCTAATATGTAAGTTGAGTAACCTAGTAAAATAAGGAGTGAATATTGCCTGCCAAACCAAAGCCCTAGCCGTGGAGAAAAAAATCAGAAGTGGGAAAGGAAGAAAAGTTGGAAACAAAGGTGCTAGGAGGAATCGTTGCTGTCCGAGAGTTCTGTTATTCCGATCGAATTTTCGAGTTCCCGACAATCCACAGGTAAGGGGTGGGATTCGGGTTTTATAGTCGATTGTAGGATGGTTCGTATGTGGGGTTTAGGACTGTTTAATTACACTGTTAAATTCTGTTTCGTCGGTAAAATTTCGTTGCTGGAATGATTTATATTATTTCAGTGTTAAATTATTCTCTGATGTGTGGTTTGCTGTTAAATTGGTAGCAATTATATTACCCTGTTATGCGTTGTTATTCTGTGCAATTGGTGCGAATTGTGTTGAAATCGTAGCTGTGGGAGGCGACCGTCCTACTCAGGGTTAGGAGTTTGGAGGCGGGGGCCTTAGAAAGTGGAGGCGGGGGCCTCAGGGTTGGAGGCGGGGGCCTCAGAGTGTGGGGGGTGGGCGCCTCACACGTGTTGTTCTTCATAATTTGGCAGCACGCAGGGGATTTTTTTTTTTTGGAGATCACAATTGGCATGGTTTATGTGCATATCATAGGAACCAATAGCAAGCCTTAACAAAAGAAAGAAATAGTTAGTAGTGTGGATTGAATCATGCAGTGAGTAGTGGTAGCAGTGAAATAAACCACTTGCAGTCAGTGTGTATGTAACAGACCTTAGATATAGCAGGAATGGCACGGAAATTAGCTGTATGTAGCTAGCAGGAGTCTAAGGAGTATATTAGCATAATAACAAATAAACAATAGCATAAACTTAATCTAGTAGTAGTAGAGATTATACTGGAACACAATATTTAGCAGTAACATAATATCCTAGACAGTATGAATTAAGCAGTAGGAATACCAATCAAAAATGCAGATTTAAATAATGACGCGACAAATTTAATTAATAGGGTGAACATGACTGTTTCGTAATGCTGCAGAAAACTAAAAATGGAGTAGAAATAACACTGTCAGCCGGGTTAAGCGGAGAAAATAGTTTGTCGGAATTGGACAAAACTTTACGGGATAGTTCGGGTATACGGGTAGTTAATTAAAACGGTGTCTTTTCGTTGAATTTCGCATTAGTTGCTTGATTGCCGATACGGCCGGAGCGTGTTGTTTATGTACGAATTGGATGATCTAAGAACCATATAATTATGTAGCAAAAAGCTGAATATAAAGTTGTTGAATAAAATTACCGTTGCATCTTCTTGAAGTTGTTATTTGGTTGTTGATGTTGAAGTTGTTAATTAAGTTGATGCCATTAGTGCATGATTTTATGTTGTCGTTATTTAAGTTGTTGTTGGGATTTCATCTGTTGCATGATACATAGCATGTGCATATTAAGTTGGCCTGGATTGGAACCACGTTGTAAGTTGAAGGCTTATGCCTTGTTGAATGCTTCGATAGCCTGGCATATTTTGCGTTGGGAGTTTTTCTCCAATGGATCCACATGCATCTGCATTTGTCGAGTCGCATTTGAGTCGCATTTTAAGTTGTTGTTGATTTTATGTTGTTTTGTGTGGATATCGTGTGCTGTTGATTAAAGTAGTAATTAATGTATGTTTCTTTACCTACGCATATGAATTATCGTACTTTCGCTTATATTATTCGATATCTCACCCTTTCTTTTGTTGGCCGTTACCTTTATATTGGTAACGTGCAGGTAATGAGGAGTAAGAGGATTAGTAGCTATGGTGTCGTCGCTCTGATACGTAGCACTCGGGGGGAAACGAACACTTTGTTTTATTTATGTTTATGCAATTGATTCCGTTGAACATAATTGTGGTTTTGATTAATATTTATGATCTTCCGTTGTTTTCAAAGACGCTATGCCGAATTTAATTAATTATGTTGAGATTTCCGTTGCGGTTATTTATTTTAGGTTGAATTGTCAAGGTTTAATTATGATGAAATTATCCGTATCCTTTATGTGTTACGTATCCGCCAAGAAGTAAATTCTTTAATGTTGTTTTTCAAGTTGAATAAGTGTAACGCCTCATATTTGTTGAAATTTCCGCACTCTGATTTTTATAATAATCGTTGGGTAGAATTGGGGTGTTACACTTTCAATTTAAAAGACGAACCGGATTTAGCTTAAATAGGTTATCCGGTTTATGAAAAAAATACATACCGAATTTCTCCATCTTGGGTTATCCGGTTCTAAAAATTGAGCTACCACTTGTCCGTTTCGCATGCGTTCAGATGAATAGTGAAAATAGTAAAAAATTCAACAGAAAAGTAAAAATAGTAAAAGGGTAAAGTTGAAATATTTTTAAATTTGTAGGGGTATAAGATAAAATTGTCTATTATTAACCCATTTTGATTTTCTTTGACAGCCCATTTTGATTTCTTAGAGAAAAGCCCATTTTAATTTTCTATGACAGGCCATTTTGATTTCTGAGAGAAAAGAATATCTATCTATAAAATCTATAAAATGGGCTTTCCATACGTTAGGGTTCACCATTTTAAACACATCTATTCCACCGGCAATTTGCAAAGCTACGATGAATAACAAATCACAGCACCTGAACGACTCTCCAATGTCACGAGTTGTTCATCTGGATGACCTCATCGCCCGAATCCTATCTTTCCTTCCGGTCAGATCTCTTCTGCAACTCATATGCGTCTGCAAGTCATGGAAAACCCTAATCTCTGAACCCACATTCATCAAACTACACCTTCAAAGATCCACAAACAACCCCCAAATTACACTAATGTCATCCAAATTCGATGATTCGAGAATAATACCTTTCCCCGTACACCATTTACTCGATACCACCACCTCCATCACCCTCCCCACCTCCATCACCCTCCCCGACAAAATTCCCTCCCAATTGGACGATTTTCAAGACTATCATGTTGTTGGTTCTTCCAACGGATTACTCTGCATGCTAGTAAATTTTTCATGCCCTAACTTTCATGAGATTCTTCTTTATTTATGGAACCCAGCAACCAGGAAATTATCTAACAAAATAGTATTTCTACATGACCCTAACCCTAAGTTGTACAAAGATCCATTTAGATCATGGAAATTCTCGTTTGGATATGATAATTCAACCAACTTGTATACGATTGTTGCGTCAAGTCCAATTGAAAGAGAGGTGAAAGTTTTTACTTGCGGCCGTGATCATGTTTGGAGAAACATTCAAAGTTTTCCTTTGGTTCCTTGCGAATATAATGTATATAGTTATTTTGGTATTAGTGACAGTGTTCATGTTAGCGGCTCTCTTAATTGGCTGGCCATTCGAAATGAGTCTGTTAGTTCTTTATATGATGGGGAAGTTATTACAATTGACCAATTTGTGATTCTTTCACTTGATTTGAGTACCGAGACATATCGTCAGTTGCAAACGCCTCAATGTTTTGATCAAGTGCCAAAGCTTGGGTCAACTCTTGTTGTGTTGATGGACTCTCTTTGTTTTTGTCATGATTTGCATGGAACCCATTTTATTATATGGAGGATGAAGAAATTTGGAGTTGAAGAGTCTTGGACGCGGTTCATTAGAGTTAGTTACCAGAGTTTTTCAAATGTTTCTCACAAATTGTTCTTGTTCCCGTTGTGTCTTTCTCCGAATGGGGAGACATTGATATTTGCATGGAATAGTGGATATAAGCAAGCAGTTCTTTATAATTTGAGAGATGATAGAGCAGAGAAAACTACAATTACAAATGAAGTTAAGTGGTTTCGAGCCAAACATTATGTTGAAAGCTTGGTTTCCACCGGTTGAAAGTAAGTTTCTTTTCAACTATATATACTTGTTTGAGTTAATTTGAGGAATACTTTTATGTATTTACGTTTTTTCGTTTGATCAATAATTATCATGTTGAACTTTTCAGGTCTGAAGTCTCATGTTTTTATAGAGACTATCAAGTGTGAAGATTTTTTCATGTCAACGTTGATGAAATAAAACCAGGAAGGTGAAAATTGAGGGAAAACCATAGCAATTTTGCTAGTTATTTCGTTTGGCCTGCATTGTATATTGCATTGTCTACAATATGACGAGTTGCATATGGCTACACCAAACAATTATGAGCTGCATTTTCTATTTGCAAAATTATCTTTTTTGTTTTTTGGTTTATCACCAACAGTATACTCCGGTTCGGAGTCAGTTCTGGCGTCAAGTGGTTTCAGCCCCCTCCAAATCCTTGTTGCAGGGGATCAAACCGTGGTTCTCCCTGTCAAATTCAGCGTCAATCACCACTGAACAAACCAACGATTAGTTTGCAAAATTATTTTTGACTTGCTGGCATTATGGTATGATCATTTGGCTTTAAGCTCTAGTTTTGAAAAATTTTAAATGCTTAGTTATATGTTACTGCTATGTCTCTGTCCAATGATATTTAGCCGTTGAACAAATATGTGGTATATAGAAAACACAATTTCTTTGTCTTGCATTTTCAGTTATAAATAATAGTTTTACATGAATTCAATGATCTATATCATCTTTTATTTATCTATCATTTTGTATTACAGACCCAACATATTTAAGTAACATTTTATTATTTAACGACTGAATAACTCATTTTAATTCAGTAAAAGTACTCATTTTGATTCTTCTTCTACTTTGATTTCTGTGGATGAAGTTTTTTTGTTTGTTTTTATTCAAAGAGTAATTATGATTTTATGTTATTTCTTTCGATTCTTCTTTCCTAATCTTTGAAAGTCTAAAAGCCAAAAGATTTCATGCAAGTCAAATTTGCTCATTATTGATTATTTAATTCCTGAAGCTATTGAACGAATGATTATATCTACTTGTCTTTTCATATAGCTTTCTTCCTTCTTTGATATTCCTACTTATGTATACTTTGATGTAATACAAGTTTTGATATCAATCACTAATTAATTAATTGCAAATAATGAGACATAACTAATTAATTACTCATGTTGTGATACCTTAGAAATTAAGCAAATATACATTTAATTAATCTTAACAAGCGCACCTAGATTAACCGATTCAATGACATTCCAATTTTCTGATAAAATCCAGCATGATATTCATCTTGTTCACGTGCTTCCCAAGATCCCATATCAAAAACTTCTCGTCTAACCTCTATATCATTCACATAAAAGACTTAAAAGATTGTTCACGAAATGTAACAATGGTCAAATATATTAATTAATGTTTGATCAAACAATTCTCATGTTGAACTTTCTCAGGGTCTGAAATCTCATGTTCCCTCTTGCGGAAATTAAAATCATATATTGAAATTTTAAACATATTTCTTTTATGTTTAACAAATTATATACAAGCTGCATACATGAAAAAACTGAAACTAACTTGAGTGTAGTACCACTTTGGCTTTTGTTGCATAGTACCTATACCCTTTACTACTTTACGGTTACTCGCCATTTCTTTTCATCTAGAACAACAATAACAATCAAGTTTTATCTTTTATGATAAGTCGACTTGATCAAATTATGTCATAATATTCTATGTAAGGCCACATTTTCATCTAATTTGTTTATCTCCAAAATCTTAAAAGATTTTTTTATATTCATCTATCGTTTGACTTCTTTATGTTTGGTACATGTTCAAACAGTTGAAGCCTATTTTCTATCATCTTTTTAATTATAGATGGTACCAAAAACTATTTATTTCTACAACATTTACTTTACTATTGTGTTAATATTTAATAACTAAACATTTTATCTAATACAACTTCACATATATTAACCCCATAAAATTTTCACTAATACAACTTCACATATATTAGCCCCATAAAATTTTCACTACTGCTTAGCAGTCCTATTAGTGTACCAAAACTCTTTTCCAAAGATTGATTCTTAAGTTATATCCTAGAATATATATATATATATATATATATATATATATATATATATATATATATATATAGATAGAGAATGAATATTCTTACTCCATTATAATCATTAGATTGAAAAGAATTAATGATCAAGATGTGGAGTAAGTCATGATAACTTACTCTTGGAGTAAGAATATCCTTCCTATATATATATATATATATATATATATATATATATATATATATATATATATATATATATATATATATATAAAAATTAATAATAAAGATGTGGAGTAAATCATTATAACTATATATATATATATATATATATATATATATATATATATATATATATATATATATATATATATATATATATATATATATATATATATATATATATATATATATATATATATATATATATATATATATATATATATATATATATATATATATATATATATATATATATTTAAACAGTCACTTTACAAATTAGACATTGTTAATATTTTTAACAATAAACATTTTTTTTATTTATATCAAGTAGTGGAAATTCACCTTTTTAAAGGTAAAGTGAACAAAGTGATATGATAGTGAGTTCGAACTTGCGTTCTTGCACCTTATGCCTCTCCAAAATTATTAGCGTAAATAATATTTACTTATTTCAAAATAATATATAAATTTAAAAATAAAATTATTAAAATGTCCTGACTATAATTAATTAAATAGAAAAAAATTAAATAATATGTAATTGAAACTAAATAACACAAAAATAAAAATGTTTAGTACTTTTATGAAATATGATGAATCATCATTTCTCCATTTAATATTAATAAAACATAAAAATTATTCGAACAATCCAGTACATTTGTGTCAAATGTGGTTATTTTATTTCACCTAAACCGGAGTATCATATATAAATTGAGTATTGAGTTTGGTCAAATCTATTCTAAACCGACTCATCCAATCCAAACCGGCCCACGTACACTCATAGCCCTATGTTTTAAAGGCTCATATAAAACTTCTCACTTAAATCCTCTTTTAATTCTCCAAGTAGAACTATATCATATGCAAAATAACATACACTAATTTCGGTGTTAGTTCTTGAATGTGTTTTGTGACTATTTAAAATTAAAGTAAAATGGTAAGAGATTAGGGTTGAACCTTAGTGCATCTTTTTGTAATGGAGAATAGTTTGTGTCTTTATCTTTACTCGTACAATATTTGATACACCATACTAAATATAAATATCTTGGATAAATTGAATATAGGAAATTTTAACTATTTCTTCTCTATGATTTCTATAAAATCTCTAAGTACTCCATCACATGTCTTTTTCAAATCAATGAAAATTAAGTACAAGTTTTATTGGTCCACCTGATACTCTTCAATCACATGTCAAGATGATAGATTGCTTCCATGGTTAGCTTCTCAAGCATAAAACCAAATTAATTATGAATAATTTGAGTGACTTTTCTTAGTTTCAATTCAATCATTCTTTTCAATTATTTAATGGTATGAGTCATAAATTTAATAACTCGATAATTTGCACAACGTATTGTGTATATATTTGTTCGTATAGATTAGGAATGAAGTTCTTTTTCTCCATTCATCCGACATTGTGTGGACCTCATAATTTTATGAATTTTTTTTGTGAGACACTAAATGCTCCAAGAATTTTCCACACTTCAACATGTATGTTTTCTAGTTCAAATTCCTTAGTATTACTCATCAATTTTCAACAGCTCTTTTACCTTTTTGATTTTAAATATACAGATAGTAATTATATTTTCAATCTTCTTCTCAAATGTCGAGTATGTTAGACTCTGATAATATATTATATCATTCATTAAATAAATTGTAGAAATATTTCTTTCAACTATTCTTTATGTCCTCTATGTTAGTGCGTGAGGCACTTTTAGTGAGGAGAGAAAGAGAGAATAATAAAGGAAATAAAGATTTGTATTATTTAATTGTACAAATAATGATACAACCTATGAATAATTTATATACAACCCTAATTGGGCTTGGGTTTACACAACTAGGAGTATATTTAAATATTAAATCTAATCAAATCTAATATAATTTAATATTTTTACTAAATCTAATTTAATATTTCAACAAACCCCCATAATCCAAGTTGGCGAACATCCTCAAAAATAGTCAATCTGAACTATTCCTAATTTCTTTCTCAAATTCAGGAATCTGTCAATCTTCAATTCTTTGGTGAAGATGTCGGCCAACTGTGCTTCATTTGAGCAATGCCTAACTTCAAGTTCACCTTTATTTACCTTTTCCCTCAATAAGTGAAACCTAACTTCGATATGTTTACTTCTTCCATGCAGAACTAGATTCTTCGCCATATTTATAGCTGACTTGTTGTCAATTTGCAACACCGGCGATTTCTTCACTTCGACAGTCATTTCTTCAAGTACTGATTTGATCCAAATTGTTTGACAAGCAGCACAGGATCCTGCTATATATTTAGCTTCGCAAGATGACAATGCCACCACAGGTTGTTTATTCGAACACCATGATATTGAGACACCAAATATTTGAAAGAAATATCCAGTTGTGCTTCTTCGATCTTCCTTATCTCCACACCAATCAGCATCTTAAAAACAATTAACTGTTGCTTCTTTATCTTCAGAATTTCATCGAAATAGTATTCCACAATTTATCGAACCCTTCAAATATCTCAAGATTCTTCTTGCAGCCTTCATATGTGACACTTTTGGTTCATTCATATATCTACTTACTAATCCGATAACAAAACCTATATCAGGTCGACTGTTACATAAATACCTCAGAGATTCCACAATTTGATTGAACAAAGTTACATCAACTTTGTCTTCCTCTCCATTCTTCTCCAATTTCACATTTGGTTCGACAGTTGAGGATGCAGGATTTAAATCATCCATTCTAAATCTCTTGAGTATCTCTTTGACATACTTCCTTTGATGTAGAACCACACCTTGCTTCGTTATTTGAAATTCGATGCCTAGGAAATAAGACAATTGTCCCAGATCCGATATTCAAATTCCTTCGTCATCAGCTCTTTGAACTTCGACAAGTTCTTCAAGCTATTTCCAGTTACTAGCAAGTCATCAACATATAAGTAGATGATTGTTATCTCTTGTGCTACAACCTGAACACAAACACCATACTCTGATTTTCATATGACAAATCCCAATTCGACTAAGTATGAGTCAATCTTCTTTTTCCATGCCCTAGGTGCCTGCTTGAGACCATAGAGAGTTTTATGCAACTTATATACTTTACTCGCTTCCTTCTGAATCACAAACTCAGGAGGTTGTGTGACATAAACCTCTTCTTCTAAAGGAGCATTCAAAAATTATGATTTCACATCTAAATGAAATGTCGACCAACCTTGGTTGCATGCCAATGCTACTACTAGTCGAACGATATCCAATCTTACTACTGGAGCAAATAATTCAGAGTAGTCAAGCCCTTCTCTTTGAAGAAACCCTCTAGCTACTAATATTGTTTTATGTCTTATTATCAAACCATCAACATTGTGTTTTAACTTGAATACCCACTTTACTTCGACAGCTTTTGTATGTGTTGACAATCCGACTAACTCCCATGTGTTGTTTCTTTTGATTGCCTCTAACTCTTCGACCATAGCTAACTTCCACTTGTTACTCTTCAAAGCTTCTCTATAGTTGATTGGTTCAGCACCTGCAAGTAAAGAATAATAAACTAATTCTCCGTCTGGTGTTACCTCATCATCACCAGTCACTTCATAACCCTTAAGTCTTGTTGGAGGAACTCTAATTCGTTGAGGTCTATGGCTTGTGCTAGCCACACCTTCTTCGACTTCGACATTGTTAGGAATGTCAGTAATTTCTTCGTCTTCGACTAGAATATTAGCAATTTCTTCGACTTCGACTTCATCAATTTCTTCGTCGAAACCATAGCTAATTAATGGCTTGTTAATTGCATCATTAAAATTCTAATCCCAGGCAGAATTTTCATCAATCAAAATATCTCTATTCAACATAATTTTCTCATTAATTGGATTAAATAGTCTGTATGCACCAGTTTTATGATATCCTACCAGAATCATAGGTTCACTTTTGTCATCAAGCTTCTGTCTTCTTACATCAGGAATGTGCTTGTAACATATAAAGCCAAACACCTTCAAATGACTTACTGATGGTCGTTTGCCACTCCATACTTCTTCAGGAACCTTGTTCTTTAGTATATTGGTAGGGCACCTGTTTAAAATATAAACTACAGTCGAAACAGCTTCTCACCTTAGAGATTTTGGAAAATTCTTTTGCTTTAGCATGCATCTTGCCATATCTAATATGGTTATGTTTCTTCTTTTAGTAATTCCATTATGTTGAGGCGTATAAGGTGCAATTACCTCATGATCAACACCATGTTCTACACATAATTTTTCAAACATTTTCGAAGTATATTCACCACCTCCATCTGTTCGTAGAACTTTGATCCTTTTATCACTATGGTTTTCGACAAGTATCTTGAATCTCTTAAAGATTTCAAATACTTAATCCTTTCTCTGGATCACATAGATCCACAACTCTTAACTAAACTCATCGACAACTGAAACAAAATATCGGTTTCCACCAGTGGTATGTTCTTCGAATGGACCATATACATCAGAATGTACCACTTCGAGAATGCAGGATGATCTCATTGGCATAGTTGAAACGAAAGAATTTTTGGATTGCTTTCCGACTAAACAACCTTCACAAACTATGTTGAATTTCTGAAATTTTTGAATTTTCTAAATTTCTAAGAATTTCTGAAATTTTGAAAAACTATGTTGCTAGTACCTTCTACTTACAATGAACTATTATCAGTAAGTTTTAGCTTGCTCTTCTTCGACTCGTCATAGTTTGCCAACCACTCCTTTCGACCAGTCATGTGATTCGAGCAGCCTGAGTCGAGGAACCAGATCTTGGATTCAACATGTTTATCAGTCACTACAGCCATAACCACCATACCACCTTCAGAATCATCTAAATCTTGGTGTGCAAGGTTTGCTCCTTCATCTTTGCCTGTCGATCCCTTATCTTTTCTGTACAAAAAATTATTCACTACGTAACCCCACTTTTCACAGTTATAGCACTACACACCTTTTTTATCTTCTTTGTCCTTTCGATATTTTCCTCCACCCCTTTTCGAGGATTTATAAAATCTATCTTCGACCTTATTTTCGTAGGGATTCGACCAAGGTTTCTTGCCCTGAGTCTTGTCGAACTTGCCTTTGAATTTGTTGGAACCACCATCCTTTTTCCATGACTGAGCTTACAGAGCCTGTATCGAGTCTTAAACTCCTTTCCTTTCGATAATCCTCATCTCATGCGCCTCCAACGAATCGTCCAAATCTTCCACTTTAGTGGTTTCAAGTTTGTTGGATTCTTGAATAGCTACAATAACGTGATCAAAGTGAGAGGTCAATATTCTCATTACCTTCTCAACTATCATCTTATCAGTTATGGTTTAACTACAACCCTTCATGAGATGGACGAGTTTCTGAACCTTCGACACATATTCTGCAACTTTTTCATCTTCTCCCATTGACAATAATTCATACTGTCGACACAAGGTTTGTAACTTGACAACCTTGAATTTATCACCTCCTTCGTAATATTTCACCAGAATATCCCATGCCTCCTTCGCCGTTTCAGTATGAGAGATTTTGTCGAAATTAACAGCATCAACAGCCGTCTGAATGCAATAAGCAGCCCTACAATCTTTCTTCTTGACTTCGTTGTGGGCTTTTTTCTGTGCTTCGGTTGCATCTGCAGCCAGCACAGGAACGCCGTCAGTAACCACCTCTAGGGTTTCATAGAAGCCAAACAAGGATTACATCTATTTTTTTACATCAAATCCAATTCTTTCCATCAAGCATTGGAAGAGAATTTGGAATGCCCTTATCACTGGCCATCTTTGCATTGGTTGATTCACTTGCCCTGGAAACACGATCTCTGATGAGAAATTCTAGGAAACTCGATCAAGAACAATAACCGGAAACTCTGGATACCAATTTGTTAGTGCGTGAGGCACTTTTAGTGAGGAGATAAAGAGAGAATAATAAAGGAAATAAGGATTTGTATTATTCAATTGCATGAATAATGATACAACCTAGGACTATTTATATACAATCATAATTGGACTTGGGTCTACATAACTTTGATTATATTTAAATATTAAATCTAATCTAATTTAATATTTTTATTAAATCTAATTTTATATTTTAACACTTTATTTCTCATTTTTCATTTTAATGGATTTGTTGAACTGTAATCATGTTTATGGTTAAACATCAACTATTAATACCTACGATATTGTCAAGAAAACAAATTTATTAACTTCTGAGTTATATTTTTTAATAAGAAATGATGACTTGGAATTAAAAGAAGCACGAAGGTGTTATCCCTTTTACAACCAAGAAATCCAAATAAAAGCAACCAATCAACCAACAACTAGAACCAACAAAAAGAATTAAACTACACCCAACAAGCTCTGGGGTTCAAACATGAATCCAACCAAGAGATACTCTTCCCTTTTCAAAAAAAACATCAAACCACTCTCAAGTTAAAATTTTAATCACACTTAAAACATCCAAATTTCTAAGGATATATATTAGCCTTTAAAAGAATAGAATTCCTACAAGTCCAAATGAACCAACAAAAATCAAGGCCAAAGAACCAAAAAGAGATGGTCGGATTTAAATCTTGGAGTCTATCAAACAACGGTACCGCAAGAGAAGAAACATCCACTCATATCCACAAGCAAAAATTGTTCCAAATAAGAATAGAATAAGAGCAAGAACAAAATAAATGCTCCACATCCTCCTCTTCCAAAAAAACAAAGCGAACACACTACATTGTGAGCACCCTCAATAATTCCACGCTTTGTAAATTCCATCATTCTAGGAAACTTATTAAGAATTAGTTGTCAACCAAAAATAAGGACTTTTGTTAGAACGCATGCTCTTTGCTGCTTAACAGCCTAGCTTCCTTAGGAATTTCTTATTAATAGTTTCTGTTATAAGTTAGTTTCTGTTATAAGTTAGTTAGGACTTTTGTCACAAACTTTTCTTCACTCCATCAACGGAGTCTTTCATATGCTAACAATGTATCACACACCTTTCCGATCCAACCTTTTCTTTCTTCTTGATTTCCATAACCTTTTCTCTAATGGCACCACCATCACGCAACCTACCTCTTGATCCTCAACTCAATCCTATCAGCCCTTTTTACGTTCATCCTTATGATGGACCTAGTTCGGTTAAAGTCACACCCACACTCAATGGTTTTAACTATCATTCTTGGGAACGTTCAATGCGTCGCCCTCTTGGTGCTAAGATGGAGCTTGAATTCATAGATGGTTAGATTCTGATACCTGCAGATGCCTTCGATCCTTCCATGCGCGCTTGGAGTAGATGTAACATGTTGATTCTTTCATGGATTATCAACTCAGTTTCAAAAGCTATTTCTCAGTCCATCGTGTACATGGAAAATGCTGCAGATGTCTGGAATGATCTAAAGGAATGATTCTTGCAAGGTGATATTGTGCGTATTTCTGAACTACATCAAGAAATCTATGCCCTAAAACAAGATTCAAAGTCTGTCACAGATTTCTTCTCTGAGGTGAAAATCTTATGGGAAGAACTAGAGATTTACATGCCTATTCCACAATGCGTGTGCAGAGTTCGATGTTCTTGCGAAGCCATGCGAACTGCAAGAAACAACCACAATCTTATATACGTAATTCGATTCATTACAGGTTTGAATGAAAACTTTGTTGTTGTTAAGTCTCAGATCTTGTTAATGGATCATTTACCTGCTATAAACAAGATTTTTTCCATGGTGTTGCAACATGAGCGGCAAAACAATCTAGCTCCATCTGAAGATTCGTAGACATTGATCAATGCTGTGAATTCCAAGAAAGCAAACCAAAAATATGGTAATTCTGGCTACAATTCTAGCTCAACTAGATCTAAAGTCTGCACTCACTGTGGCAGAAATGGTCACACGATTGAAGTTTTCTATTGCAAATATGGTCTTTCACCCCACATTAGCAAAGGATCAACGACTAACAATGTTACTACCACTGACAGTGAGGAAGAAGAGCATACTGCATCCCAACAGCAAGAGGAAAAGCATGGTTTTTCCACCATTACTCAAGCTTAATATGAAAAACTTGTCAATATTCTTCAACAATCCACCATAAGTCAAGCCTCGATTCCTGTCATGTCCAACCAAGTTAGTTCCACTTCATTTTCTGGTCATGCATCTTTGGGTGCTCCAGGTAATATCACATCTTTCAAATGTTCCACGCTTAATTCATGGATAATAGATTTAGGTGCAAGTGACCATAGTTGCTCTAACCGTTCATGGTTTCATCACATTCTCTCTATCACTCCCATAAATGTGAAGTTGCCAAATGGTCAGTTTGCCTTGGCAAAATTCTTTGGCACAATTAAATTTTCTTCTGATTTTAGCATATCTGATGTTTTGTATATACCTGAGTTTTCTGTCAACCTCATTTCAGTCCCAAAATTAGGCCAAAATCATCACTTTAATGTCATCTTTAACACCAATGATTGTTTCACTCAGGATCCTCACACACTGAAGATGATTGGTTCAGCTGAGAAGTTTGAAGGATTGTATCACTTAGTTCTCAAGGACAAACCTGCCATCTACCACACATCAAATCATGCCTCTACACATACCATACCTGCTGGTGATTTATGGTATTTTAGACTTGGTCATTTGTCTTCCTCTAGGTTACAAGCTTTACAAACTAGTTTTCCTTCAATTGTTGCTGATAATAAAGCTATATGTGATGTTTGTCATTACTCTAAACATAAGAAATTTCCTTTTAATAAAAGCTATACTACAACATCTCACCCTTTTGAGTTAATTCATTTTGATGTTTGGGGACCCTTAGCTATTAAACCTCACAATGGCCACTCTTATTTCTTAACTACTATTGATGATTTCAGCAGATTTACTTGGATAATTTTGATGAAGTCCAAGTCTGAAACCCGCCCTAATGTTCTTAACTTTCTCAAAATGATTGAAACACAACATAGCATTTGTGTCAAAATTGTTAGAACAGACAATGGACCAGAATTCATTATGCCATCTTTTTATGCTTCTAAAGGAATTTTACACCAAACAAGTTGTGTTGAATCCCCTCAACAAAATGGTAGGGTTGAGAGGAAGCATCAAAACATTTTAAACATATCTAGAGCCCTCTTATTTCAAGCCAACTTACCTAAAAAAATTTTGGTCTTTTGTTGTTTATCATGCTGCTTTTATCATGAATCGTGTACCAAGCATTGTTTTGAACAACAAGTCACCCTACCAATGCTTGTATAATAAAGATCCATATTTGCTTGCCCTAAAAGCTTTTGTAACCTTATCTTATGCTTCCACTATCCAAGCACATAGGACTAAGCTTGACCATCGAGGGGGAAAATGTGTTTTCTTAGGATACAAGCAAGGAGTAAAAGGGACTGTCGTGCTTGATCTTAATAATCATGAGATTTTTGTTTCCATACATGTTACCCATCATGACCATATTTTCCCTTACAAGCCAAACTGGCAGTATCACACCACTGATGGTGTGACTTGTGAACCTGTCCATACGGATGATAGCCATTCATCATTTGTTGACTGTCCTAATTTATTGCAGGAAATTCACACAGACACCTCTGAACCTGAACCCTCCCATCCCACTACTACACCTGCTAGTACTGCTCCCTTATCTGATTCTACTAGACCTATTCGAAATAGACAACCACCACCTCACCTTGAACACTATGTGTGCAATTCCTCAAACAACTTGGCTATATCATCTAATTCAGGTATTTCCTACCCTATATCCTATTTTCATTCCTTTGATCAGTTGTCTTTTACTCATAAGTCTTTCAGCATCTCCATCACTCATGATTCTGAGCCTTACAATTATGAAGAGGCTTGCAAGAATATGAATTGGCAGATGGCGATGCAGAATGAGTTGTAGGCTTTGTCTAAGAATGGTACTTGGGTGATGGTGGACTTAACACCTTTGGTTAAACCCATATGTAGTAGATGGGTTTACAAAGTCAAGCACAAATATGATGGCTCCATAGAGAGATATAAATCCAGATTAGTTGCCAAAGGATCTAGCCAAGTTGAGGGACTGGATTTGTTTGACACTTTCTCACCAGTTGCAAAGTTATCTACAGTCAGAACCCTCCTTGGTGTTGCATCTGTCAACAACTGGAATTTACATCAACTTGATGTGAATAATTCTTTTTTGCATGGTGACTTGGATGAAGATGTTGATATGCATGTACCACATGGTGCTTCTTGTTCTAAACCAAACCAGGTCTGCAAGCTCTTAAAAAGTTTATATGGTTTGAGACAGGCAAGTAGAATGTGGTACGAAAAACTGACATCTCTTCTATTGAAGCTTGGTTACACTCAGTCTAATGCTGATTATTCTATGTTCACTCTTAAAAGGGATGAACACGTTACAATTTTGTTGGTGCACGTGGATTATATCATACTTGCAAGCACATCATTGGCAGAATTTACTCGTATCAAAAACATTCTCAATGATCACTTCAGGATTAAGGATTTGGGCATTCTCAAATATTTCCTTGGTCTTGAAGTTATCATTCCACGGAGGGTATCACCATTTCACAGAGAAAATATTGGATAGATTTTCTCAATGACTCAGGTCTCCTTGCATCGAAACCATCTTCCACACCATTGAATCCTTCAGTAAAACTTCATGCAGATGCCAATGAACCTCTGAAGGACATTACTGAATATAGAAGAATGGTGGGCAGACTAATCTATCTGAATAATACAAGACCTGACATCACTCTTGCAACACAGCAGCTGAGTCAATTTCTTCATAAGCCTATGCAAGTTCATTATCAAGTAGCATGCAGGGTTATCAAGTATATGAAAACAAATCCTGGATATGGCTTGTTCTTTCCCAGATCATCAAAGATACAAATTCTAGGTTACACAGATGCAAATTGGGCAGGATGTGTAGACACTAGAAAGTCCATTTCAGGCTATTGCTTCTTCTTAGGGTCATCCTTGATCTCATGGAAAGCTAAAAAGCAGCAGACTGTATCTCGAAGTTCATCAGAAGCTGAGTATCGGGCTTTAGGGTCAACAACTTGAAAACTAATATGGTTGCTCAATGTCTTGAGGGATCTGCATGTTTTATGCTCTAAGTCACCAGTCCTGTATTGTGACAATCAAAGTGCTATTCATATAGCATCCAATCTAGTGTTTCATGAACGAACAAAGCATCTGGAAATAGACTTCCATTTGGTTCGTGAAAAAGTTCAACAAGGCTTACTGAAATTGCTATCGATTTCATCATAAGAGCAATTGGCAGATTTTCTGATCAAGCCGCTTCAACCAAAAAAGTTCAATGAACTCGTTTCCAAGCTTGGCATGATCAACATTTATCATGCTGCAGCTTGAGGGAGGCTGTTAGAACACATGCTCTTTGTTGCTTATCTGCCTAGCTTCCTTAGGAAACTCATATTAACAGTTTCTGTTATAAGTTAGTTAGGGTTTGTTATTTGGCAGTGAGTTAGTTAAGAAACACTGTGTATATATAAGCTACTTGGTGTCTTCTTTGTAAGCCAAGCAATCATAACAAAGCTTCATTGTTTCATTCTCTCTTTCATAACTTTTTCTTCACTCCATCAATGAAGTCTTTCATATTCTAACAACTTTACTAAGAACTTTTTTCCATAAAGAAGCTAAGGCTTTTTGCTTTTAAAGGATTTAAATAAGGCACCAAATTGGAAAACTCAATAATCCTCTTGTAACTTATGTTTGACCGAAAACCCATTTTTATACCTCAACCAAACAAAATGGGCCTCAACTTGAGAATTAGGTTGTACCTCATGTAAAATATGAAATAACTCATTTAGGAGAATTTTTTCTGCTGCCCCTAAAATTATTCCTGGCACCACCAAAGTTTTAAATTTCCACTTTACCCTTGACCATTTATAAAGAATTTTTCGAACGAAATTTTCGATAGAGAAATTTGAAATTTCCGATATACCAAAAATTTCCAGGTATATTTCCAAATTTCCGGTATATTTCTGGTTTATGCAAAATTTATGGAGGGTTATTTCAAAAAATCCGGTATACCGGAAATTTCAAAATCTTCAAAATTTACGGTATGTGCCAAAAATACGGAAGTATTTTTGAAATTTCCGGTATACTAGAAATTTCACAAAAGGCTGAAATTTCCAGTATGTTTCCTTATCTTGTTTTTTTCAATGGTTGAGATTATGCCGACACTTTTGAAGGGTCCAGATTGCACCGACACATTTGGGTGGTCTTGAACGTATAACAATTTGTATAAATATGGGCTTTAGGGTTATAAGGTATCACATCTCAACAACATGCATGTTTCTCAATATCTGATTAAGGCAGAAGTTTATTACAACGGCCGCAAACCTGTCGTTGAGTTCAAGCTCCCAGATGGATCTAAGTCTTTCGCCACGTTGAAGGAAACATTGAATGATTTGTTGCTTGGTTTCAAGAACATAAGGGTGACAAAGATCGAGTTTCGAGAGGATTACATTGGTTCTGATGGTTGGGTGAAATACAACCTAATCGAGCTGAAGAATGATGAAGATGTGAAGGCGGTGTGGAAATTATTTCATCGCAGGATAACTAAAGATCCGACCGAGTTAGATGCGGAGATCCGAAGATCTGTCGACGACATAATGAAGTGTCTAAAGCGTCCAGATGAATTTGAGTCCGGTAGTTCCTAGGTTTTCATGTATCGAAGTACTATTTTTTTGTTTGTCATCTGATGTTTGTTAACTTATTCGAGTTTCTTATTTGTGTTATTTTGTTTTTTTATGTAATCAAAAGAAGAAGTATTAGCTAAAAATGATTATGAAATAAACTAGATGTCAGTTTGTCACAACATATACATATAATACAATAATACAAAGAAAAATCTACATAGGCCCTCCACGGGAAATGTCGGCCAACCTAGCTAACCCCAGATACACCTCACCATTGGGGTTCAGCATCCCCATGATGTTATCTAATGTAACTGCAATGAGCTATAGGCAGGTGTCTTGGTCAACTGTTGGAGGAGGAGATGGTGGTTGTGGTGGATTGGAAGAATCTCTGGTACCTGAAGGCCTTGGGACATTAGATGTTGGAACCAGTGGTGTGACCCGAGGGTGTGACACACTAAGGAACCACTCCAGGTATCCATCCTTGCACTGCCTGGGCTCCTGCACCCTGACGATTGCATCCATGATCTCACGGGGGGAGGTGATGATGTGGTTCTGAAACCACCAATCAATGCCACCATTTGGGGCGCGTGGTACCGGCCGTTGGATGCCTTGGACATAAACATACTGCCGTAGACACCGCTCAGGCAAGTGCCTAGCCACATAGCCCTCCCACCTGACATGCCTTGAATATAAAGTGGATAGCTCAAAAGGATGGTGAAGGCGATGAGCCGTGTATGGTGTCCAGATGACATCGCCCAGGGTCAGAGCATCCAACCTCCTCCTGTACTCTGTCACACCTCTAGGATGGGTCTGTCTGGCCTTCCACCTCTTTGCATATGGGTCTCTAGCTGCCACTCATTGGATCCTCCTGTCACAGATATAAGGGAAATGCTCGTATATCCAACACTACATAAATAAGGATAAATAGATTATTATATGAAAACCTAATAATTATTAAAAAAAAAAACTAATAATTTATAGCATGCCTACAACAGGCTAAGATAACCAGCAAGCTTTCTGGTATCAGGACGGGAAGCAACATCAAGCGTCGTGTACAACATCGTCAGTGCCGCCACTCCCTAAGCCCAAGTGGGACTGTCCAGAGAGATGAATAGAGATAGGTACGGACATTAATGTACACTCCAGACTTGTCTGCAAAGAGAGTACATGCTACCAGATGTAGCATGTACACCCTAGCGGGAGCCTGATACCTATGTGCCTCCACCAACGCCTTATACGTACTCCTCAACCAAGACATGCGAAGGTGAAACCCCTGAGTCTCACCAAAATTCTGTAGGACCTCCGCATAATCCACCTCCAACGCATCCACAACCATGCACACCGCTGTCTCCTGATCCCTATGAATTGGTGTGAAAAGCATACCAGCTATCACTAGGTAGAACAGAGCATCCACATCATCACAAGTGACTATCATCTCCCCAAATGAAAGATGGAAGGAAGATATCTCTGGGTTCCACCTCTCAACAAAAGTTGATAGCAGGGGGGCATCCAACATCGTCAATGAGCATCCAACAAAGAACTCAAGTATGAACTCCTCAACTATCCTCCTCACCTACTCAGGCATCAGAGTCTCGAGGAAGTTCTACAACTTCGACCCATGAGAAGCGACCTACAAAGTAAGATGCTCTTAAAATTAAACAACACAGTTACAACATATCAGTATACATCAAACAGTGTCATACAAATAAAATATTAAGTGTTAAACCAAACCAATAATACTTACATCGCCCTACAATATCCTATACGCGACATGGTCAGTATAACCTGTCAAGACTGACCTGTCAGAAGGTTCTCCTGAGAAACCACCATCACTACACACGGATGAATCAGATGGACCTGTCGTGGTGTCTATATCAGCACGAGACACCACTCCCTCATGAACTGGCTCTTGAATCGGCTCATGCACCACTGTCAGAACCACCTCATACACCACCTCTTGAACCACCTCCAAAACCGTCTAATGCACGACATCTATAACCCGCTCCTCAGCAACCGGCGCCAGAACTGCCGGCTCCGGTACAACTACATGCTCTACTGTAGGATCTGAAGGGTCCATAACTGCTGTAGAAGATCTAGCAATCCGTCGACGAGGTGCACGAAACCCCTTTGCGGCCTGCTCAGCCATCCATTTCCAATGAGAACCGGTCGGACGATGGTGATCACCCTGCGCCTCTGAGGCCTGTGCCTCATCTACTTCTCGAGCCACAACATCTGCTCGATCAGTAGTCCTACCTGAAATAGAATCGTCTTTGCCTCTAGTCCTCACTGCAAGCAAAGTTAAGAAACATGAAAAAATTAGAATTTTTTGGAAAAAATAGAAAATACCAGAAATTTCAAAGTTTCTGGTATTTTAGGCGTACCGGAAATTTCGAAATTTCCGGTATGAGCATCAAAGGAAAATATCGTAAATTTTGAAATTTTTGGGCGAAAATATCGGATATTTTGAAATCTACGGTAGGCGATATCGTAAATTGTGAAAAACCCGATACAAAATATCGGAAAATTTAACGAAAATACCAAAAACTTACTTGTCTTTGCGAAAATTCAGTAGCGCTCTCAAATTTCTGTTATCGTCCAAATTTTTTCAAAAATGTAGGATGTACCAAAAATTTCAATAATGAGAAAGACTTGGACAAAATTGACTTTTCATACAAATTAGTGTGCGTCAAGTACAAGTGGGGGGTGGGAAGAAAAATTCTCCTCATCATCATCGCCACACACACCTGCCCCATCAAATCCAATATATCAAACCCCAAGAGTCATTGATCCACATCCCCACATGTGATTTGTGAAAAAACAAATTGTTATTGTTGAGTGTTTCAACATGTATTTCGATTGTTGCACGCCAGATTTTTCATATCTTACTATAATAACAATAATAACAATTACAATAATAACAATAATAACAATAATAACAATAATCATAATAATAATAATCATAATAATAATGATAATAATAATAATAGTAATGATGATGATGATATCAATAATAATAATAATAATGATATCAATAATAATAATAATAATATTCAACAATGAATTTACCAGACTTCTTACAATTGAAGCATCTCTTCTAGTCATCCTTCTTGTCTTTAGAACTAGATCCTCTAAAGCAAATGTTTCTTCACGAGGACCTTTTGTTATTCTTATCCAGATACTGAAACCTTTTGATTAAAAATTCCATCTCTTCATCATATGATCCTTATTCGGAATCTCCTCCGAAAGTAGCTTCTTAAGATTGTCCGAGTTGAGGAGACTTTGTAGATTAACTAACAGATTTCAAGGCAAGGGACTTGAATATCTTTGCAGGTTCATCTTCTATGAGCTCCATCTCATGACTTTGGAGTTTTCCTACAAGCTTTCAAGACTTATTTTTTTCAAGTCTTTAGCTTTATGGATAACTATCACCTTTGGTCTATATTTGACAATGAAACAACCAGACGAAAATCATCCGATATCGGAAAATATCAATGAAGTCACCATCAAATGTTTTTTTTATCTCACCGAAAGGGAAAGATAAACATCGAGAAAATCTGAGAGGGAGAAATCACAGTCTTGCAATGAGAGATCGTGTAAGAAAGTTTCTTACGTGAGGGGAAGGTATTAGCACCTCACACACTCATAGTACTCAACGATATCCACTTTTATTTTCTATCTAAAGGGTGTAAAGTCTATCTAAATTTGTATATAAGGTATAATGGATGAAAAAGAAATAAAAATAATGAAACATGGAGAAAAGAAGGAAATTTTTACAAAGTTTGCTTGATCAAGCTCTACGACAGGATGCCTACGTATTCCCTCGTGCAACGGAAAAGTCAGAGTGTCGTAGTTCGACTCACATATTTTAGTTGGTTAGTGTTTTTTAGTTTAGAAGAAGAAACAACAAAAAATGATGACAAAACATTCAAAATGATGGCGAAACATCAACAATAACAGTAGAAACATCACTTAAGACAGCAAAACATCATACAAGACGCCGAAACATCATGCTAGACTATCAGAACTTAGATACGATGACAAAACATCAGATACGACGACAAAACATCAAATATCATGGTAAACAACATGCGAGACGTCAAAACATAACATACGACGACGAAACATCAGATATCATGGCAAAATAACAAATACAACGACAAAACATCATATAACATGGTAAGACATCAAATACGACAACGAAACATCATATAACATGGTAAGGCAACAAATACGACGAAAAAATATCATATAACATGGTAAGATAACATGTGAGACGCCAAAACATCAGTCACAATGACAAAACACCTGATACATGGTAAATAATCATGCGAGACGAAAAAACATCAGATACATGGTAAAATATCAGATATGATGACAAAACATCATATAACATATGATCAAAGGCTCATGACAAATGACAAAATATCAATATATAACAAAAGACTCATAAAAGATGATAAAACATCGACAACATATCAGACAATACATCAAAACATCGACCTGACAAGGTTTAGAAACAAAAACCAGAAGACGTATAAACGATTAAGATTGGTTTGTATCTTTTACATTGGAAAATGGTTTCATATTGTTAGAGTATCTTAATGCACTTGACAAAACAAGATTTTAGTTTTAAGGATGCAAAAATAGAAAGATAAAAAGTCTATGGGAGACTAACCTATTTTATAATCCTAATTTTATCATGCTACATTGGTCCTAAGGTTGGTATCAGGGCAGCATAATAGCTCTTACAAACCTAAACCTAAATGGGGAAGAGCCATAAAATAAAAAGTCAATCAAAGCTCGAGGAGTATCCACATCACTCGAGTAACACACACGTTTACCAAGGTTCCATGCAACCAAAAAGGGGAACCTAACCACATTAATGTAGTATTGGGCAAGCATGATATACCTAACTCAAATAGGAATCGGAGCAGGGTGGGGGATCAAGCCATAGACAAGAGTAGCGAGTTACTCCTAGAAACCAAGCTATCACACTGTGGGAAATGAGGGTGCCCTAACCGTGGTATCAATTACCAACTTCAATGGGGAAAGTACTGGGGGAAATAATAAATGGTGCGTGCATACACCAAGCATCAACATCTTTAAACGTGCGCTAGACAAAGTGTGGGGGTCCGATTGTAAGACTCTTCCACTTGCCTTAATCAGGCCTTAGACTCAATGGGATCTTGGGAACATGTTTAGAGCTCTAAACTTGCAAAAACGAGCTTAGGAACGACATGGATGAGAGACTTCAAGGGTTGATTGATAACCTACCACTTGCCTTTAATCATGAGGACTTAAGAATGGTTTCCATAAACGGCCTTAAAACCATCATCCCACTATACAAGCTCAAAATAATAAACAAATAAATACATAGCCTCCTAGTGAGGAATTCTAACATACAACCCTAGTCCTAAGTAAGCAATAAAATGCTGAAAAGTGTAAATTGCATTAAGAATAATACCAGACAGATAAAGATCCGTAAAGAAGTAACTAAAGTAAATAAGAAACCCAGAGATCTTCAAACATCTAGCATCATCAAATAATGGAGGTCAGAAAAACAATGTGTTATCAGATGTAAACAACAAAATATCTATGTGAAAATAAATCACAGGTGTGTATAGCAGACTCATCCACATGAATATTCTGCAAGACATAACTTAACGGAGATGGGCACAAAATATTGCTAACATAACAGTCGTGTCCCACAAATAAAGTGGAACACGAAGCAGACAAGTCAAGATTGACTGCTTTTCAAAGTACCTTGCACACGTAACAATAGGTTAGCAATAACAAAGCAGAGTAATGAAACACTAAATTAGTGATGACAACACATCATAAAATATAGCACAATAGCTAATCACAGATGAAAAACATATCACAGAGTATTGAAATCTCACAGTGAAATTTAAGCAAGTAATAACAAGATTAGACAATTAACTCAAAACATCAGAAGAGCATGGAAAGAGAATTCATCATAAAATCAATAGGGTTATGACCTATACATGTTATAGACATAGAGAAAATCTAACAATCAAGGAGATACTCATTGTCAGACAAGAAACAAGGTACAAGGACCAAAAACAATCAAACTAGTTAGTCACGAAGATGGTGTAGTTAAGTGGACTCAAGTAAATGGTCAATCATGCATGGGTTAATGGTGTCATGTGGAATGAGGTCATAAGCAACATTATACATCATGATTCAGGATCAATTCAAGAAAACATTATCAAGAATACATACACACAAGATTAGTTCAGGCATTAGACAAAATCTAGACCTAAAAGCATGTGAAAGGCAAATTGTGTGAAGTATAGAGCATGAATGAAATGGTAAGAGGCTTAGATTGTAAAATGGAATAAAATTAAGTAGATAAAATGTTAATATCTTACTCACATCATACAATTAGACCAATATAAGATTCACAAACAAGTCTCTATAAAAGTGCACAAATTTACAAACAATTGTGTGTGATGAAGTGGGTGCAAGTGTGAATTTGAATGTTCATGTACTAAGATGTCATATGTTAGTGAGATCAGAGACAACACATAGAGATAACACACATGCACAATCCATAATCAATCTTTAAATATCACCATCCAAACTCACACCAAAGTTAACAAGAGGAAGAGTCAAAATCCTACCCTAATCATAATCCTAAGAAGTTAGTAGAACAAAATATGACAAAGATGAACGTAAGGTGAGGTTAGGAACCTATAGGACATCTAAGTTCAATAGATTAACATTTAAATGAAATCATATTCAAATGTGTCTCCTGTAACACCCCAACTAAATACCCCGAATATATTAATTAAATTAATATCTAGATCATCTTTTAATCAGAGTTAACACGGAAATCAGGGATGTCACAATTAATAAATGAAATAAACCTTCAATCAAACAGTAGCCATGCTACACTGAGGATCAACATTTTCAATAAATCAGTCAAACTAAGACCATGTCTTACACAACGGAAAATACCATCACCAAAAACGGAATAATTCAATCATTATATTCCCATCAAAATTTTAATTAAACAATAAACAAATGTCTAATTCCTCATCTACGTTCCCCAGTGTTACAATCTAATCAGAGCATGACACTGACAAGCGGACTAAACGATAAGCTCTAGAGCCATCCTCACCGACTCTTCAGCTGCTAACCTTAATCTGAAATGGTAAAGTAAGGGTGAGACTTCTCATAATTAAAGCATATTATAAGTCTTTCAATCAATAATATATCACAAGCATATTATTTCACCCACTTAACATGAATTCAGATTCACACACACAACCACATTCATCATGCATAATCATAACAATCAAAGAAGAGTAACACTGGAAGACATCCTAACATGTTACCACTTCATACAAATATAATGCAGACTCAATGCATGCGGTACCGACACGTGACCAAGTCACCCAACACTGATCCATCATCAACCGGATACAGTTCCATTGATTCGTCCATAACCACCCGGACACGAATCCAAATTTAACCACCCATCCTCACTGCATCGGTTATCGGCAATCCAAGTCAAATTCCGCACAATGGGAATTAACTTCACCAAACAATGCAAATGCACGCACATCACTAGCATGCAACATCAATCAGTCTATGTATACATTCATTTAACATAACTGAATCACCACAATCAACATGATACATCAACCAATCATGCATACATCTAACATCAAGATAAACATGCAAACCAATCACCATGATATATCACCAATCATGCATACATCTAACATCAGCATAAACATGCTAACCAATCACCATGATATATCACCAATCATGCATACATCTAACGTCAGCATAAACATGCTATTACATCTACACCATACAATACATCCATCAACACAGGATCTCTGCTATATACAATTCAATATGCGTCAGTCAAAAGTCACCTATCGCGGAAATTGGCTCATTTTCAAAATAATTTCAAGTTTTGGAAAATATTTTCATTTCATAAAATAGAGCATTAAATTTAGAAAATAACGTCCAAAACGGCGCTCAAAACGGACTTACGGTTTGAAAGTTATGAATTTTCAAAGTTTGACATTTTTCAAAAATTTGAAGTGGAACCCGGTTCCTACATATACAGGAACCGGTTCCTGAAACGTTCCAAATCTCGCTTCTGGAAAAATGTATGGGAACCCGGTTCCTATCCATACAGGAACTGGTTCCTGAGTGCATTTTTCCAATTTTTGCCAATTTTCCAAAGTGGAACCCGGTTCCTCCCCACTGGGAACCGGTTCCCACGTGTTAAAAAGCCATTTCCTGCACTTTTGACAGCATTTCTTCATTCTCCATCCAACCCAAATTTTTCCATACGAATCCCAACATGGAAAACACTAAACCACCTCCTATTGACATCATTATCACATCAAACAACATATTTCCATCATTTATTTTCATCTACTGACACTCTAATCATATTCCATACGTATTCTGACACAGTCAGACTCAATCTGACACCATCTGACACTATTAGGTACACATCCATGGGAACCTAGAAATTCCTAAACATAGATTTCCTAACATTATATGATCTATAATATTAAAATCAAAACCTATAATAAGCAATAACCAATCGAAATCACCCCTTACCTTGTGGGTTCTTCGATTTCTGACGCTTCTAGGTTTTCTTCCTTCTTTTCTCCTCTTCTCACTTCACATATCTTGTTTGTTTTCCAAAATGACTCCTTTCCTTATTAAATTCCTTTAATTCCTTTTTAACATAATTAAAATAAATCAATTAATGCGAGTAGAGTCTTTTACTCCTCACACCCCACTTTACTCAACATACTCCCAATAAATCCATATTTAATCTCAATAATTCAATATATTAATAAATTACATTCTCAATTAAATTAATAATTAAAAATCGTAATTATTTAATTACCGAATTATTTTGGGGTGTCACATCTCCAACACAAAAGGAGCATCACTCACCAAAGCACACAAAGCACACAAAACTAGAAAATTAAGACATATGTGACTTGTATCATAAGTTAAACTCAAGATAGGATTCATGAGTAACCAAAGTGGAAGATGAAACTTCAATACACAAAGTCACCCAATTGATAGTCAACATCACAAAATCGTCTATCATAAGCTTCAAAGAATTTGATACTTATAGGTACTAGGGCAGTGACATCTCCCTAATAAAATTGTCTATCACAAGCTTCAAAGAACTCTAATCAATGTTATCAATCTAACATGTTAAAGTGTCATGACAATATATCACAAATTTAGCCTCAAATGCACAAAAGAATAGGTGATCAAACTATGTTGCAATTAGGGTTCTTAGATGTTATAGGGATTAAACCAACATCAAGATACCTTAAGGAGACATGGATCATAAAATCATGATCAAAATTCAAAGAGAAAGAAAATAAAGACCATCAAAATGGCCAATCTAGCTTCCAAGATGAGACCAAAATGAAATGACAATGAAGTGTCACTCAAGGGTTCATTGAAACATGAAGATTATAGATATATATGGGAGTATGAGACAATATTCAAATATCAAGAATAATTGAACATTAAAGTCCTCAAGCAAACACAAAAACCACTGGGTCAAAACTAGTGGACCATTGCTCCTATCTTGTCACCATGTCAATAGACAATGCTCTGTCATCCAAGGGTCAAAGGAGTATTGTATAATATCAAGCCAACCTTAAAAGATCATAATCATAATAGTTCATAATTTAAATAGCTTCATATGATGTATTCAAGGTGGTGCACAAAAGCTACCTTCTAAACCATGATCATGAGCAATCATCAAACCATATTGACAAAAGATAAGAAAGTCATGAGATCTTTAATGGTTCAAATATGAACTCAAGTCTCTAACAAGTAATGAGGATGATAAAAAAGAAAAAGAATATATCCCTCATGCGTTGCACAAGTGCATTCCCTATATCTTGAGTACAAACAAACATCAATGCATACATGGAAAAGATGATTGAGTTAAAGATAGAAATATAATTTGTAAAATTGAAAAAAAAATGATGTAAGGTATTCAAGACATCCCAAAGTCAGAATCAAAAAACTTAGGACAAAGGTAGCAAAGTTTATGTTACAAACAAAATCAAACAAGTTTGTCTACCCTATCAAATGCCCTAATTCAAAATCCTAATTAGACTAAATGGGAAAAAATAGCAAACCTAATCCTAAAATTAGACAAAATTAATTCTAAGACTCTATGACATTATGCTACCCTAATCTAAACAAGGCTTGACTTGAAAGTCAAAGGAAGTTAGTCAAACAATTGTAACTTTCACCCTAAGCAACCAATATTGGCAAAAGTTTGATAAGTCAGTCAAAAATAATAAAATGACCTATAAAAACCAAAAAAATTACATTTTAAGACACCTAAGATTTATAAAAGTCAGAAACCAACAACTTAGGTCCTTGAATGTTTGAGAAAGATTGAAAACAAAATTCATCTTTCAAAACTAATTAAGATAAAACTCAAACTAGACCTATTTTGTAAAATATTTTGGGAAAAATGGAATTTCAATGGATAAATTCAAAAAAAATTGATTTTTAGAAATTCAACACATCCAAGGACATAAATCAGAAGCTAATTGACTTTTATAAATTCCGAATGATCATCAATTGAATCAAACTTGTGACCTAAGCAACCAAAACCCTAAAAATGGCATTCTATTACTTCAAATTTTCAAACTTATTGACAACACATGATAAAGTTCAAATAAAATCCTAAAATCACTATGAAACAATGAGAAGGTCAGGGAGTATTTTTTGGTGCAATAAATTATTTGATTGGGTACAAATACAAAAAAATGTGAAATAAAATTGTGAAATAAAATTCAGAAATGCAAAAAAAAAGAAAATAGACAAAAAGCCCGCTAAGTCTAAACTTAGTAATAAGTCGCTTAGGCAAAAGTCAGGCAAAATTTAAGAAATGCATTATCAAAGAAAAATTTCAACAAAGAACAAGTCGCGTGGTTAAATACCAAAAGCAAAAATATTAGTGACTGTCGTGTCGAAGAAACCTCGTGTTGGTTCCTCAACCATCATAACACGTCTCGAGAGATGAGTGCTCGTATCAAGATAGTTGAACTTAGGACTGAAGGACATCATGGAGAATGGCTGGGCACCAAATAATTTTGAGCCTGAAAAGTCTTTTTGTAAAACCCGTGAACCAGGCCATGTTACAACCCTTAAAAGTCCTAATTAAATCATGGGTTAATTCAAAATCATACGACGACGAGATCGCGTTTACTTGACTCCTACGATGCGTGCTAAGTATCTGTATTGGTATCATATGCTTGTCTTATCTTTCAAAAAAAAGTTTTCAGCGTTACACTCTAAAAGTGTTTCACTCACAAAAAAAAGGTCATAATGTTTTTCATACAAAACTTCAAGACGCATAAATGTTTCATTATAATTGTCATAATAAGCATTCTCCTACATGTAAAATAATTATTTGACATTATAGAAGTTCTCATGATGAACATCAGTGAAGAATTTAACTTTTGTCCAAAGAATACTTGATCATTTCTTTGTATCAAGAAGCATGGCGTTTAAGGACTCCGTTGAGCATATCACAAGTTGTTTTCTCAAGATTTTGTTAACTTGGGGGCAATCAAGTCAAAATCCAGTTTCTCAAATTTTAGCCAATTTGGGACAGGTCCTTAAAGAGCAATCAGCGGGTGATTTGGTCCTTCTCAAAGAGCAATCAGCAGATGATTTGGTCCTTCTCAAAGAGCATTCAACAGATGATTTGGTCCTTCTAAAAGAGCGGTTAACCTGGGAAAACCGTCATTTCATGATATCTTCGTTAAAGTCTGCGAGTATTCTTTGACTCTTTGGGATCTTCAGACAATTTCTCAATTATCTTCTTTGGGATCTTCAGACAATTTCTCAATTATCTTCTTTGGGATCTTCACACAATTTCTCAATTATCTTCTTCGGGATTTTCTGACAAATTCTCGATCATTAGCTTCGTTAAAGTTTGAGGGTATTCTTTAAAATCTTTGAGAATTTTCTGACAAATTCTCAATTATGTCTTTGTTAAGGTCTGCGGGTATTCCTTAACTCTTTGGAATTTTCTGACAAATTCTCGATCATTATCTTCGTTAAAGTTTGCGGGTATTCTTTAACTCTCTGGAACTTTCTGACAAATTCTCAATCATATCGAATCTCTTAATTTATTTTCTTTCTCTTCGCTCGAGAAGTTCGGTTTCCTTCTCATAGCATTTTCGTTAAGAAATCCTGAGATGGCTTAATCTATTTTTTTCTTTTCGCTTAAGAAGTTTGGTTTCCTTCTCATAGCATTTTCATTAAGAAATCCCGAGATGGCTTAATCTATTGTTTTTCTTTTCGCTTAAGAAGTTCGGTTTCTCTTCTCAGTGCATTTTCTTTAAAACCATTTATTTGTTCATTGCTCATTTTGGTTACTCGGTTATCCCCAGTATCGTTGAAATCTCCTGATATTTTCTCAATTATTACTGTTGTTGCTAAGATCTTCTATTGGTGTTTAACAAGTTTTTTCTCTTCAGGCGTCTCTTCCTTGGCTCTGTAGTCAAGATGTCTTATCTGCTTTCTTTTGTGGCATTGGTTTCTCGCGTAGGGAAATTTTTTGGGGTTCTCTGGTATTCAATCCTCTTCCACCTTGAACGTTCGAAAGCTGTCAATCTTTCTCACTTACCAAGTTTAAGATGATTGAATAGGGGCAGGTGTCACACCCCAAAATTTACCTTTCGGATATTTTGATAACTTTGCGTGGCTCATGTTGCATCATTGCATTTCATTTACTAAATCAAAGTATTTTGGTTGTCAAGCTTTTCAAAAATATGGAATTTGGTTGTATTGACAATTGGTCCAAGGGGTTCTCATATTATCTCTATTTGTGTCATTCAAGTTATCAAGGTTTCTTAGGCCTCAAGATATCTCAATATGTCCATGTCTGTTTCTATGAAGCTTCTTAACTATGCTCTTTGGTCAGGTAGAGTATGATTTCGTCACCATCTTCAACCAAGGACTTTGTAGGATGTGATATGTGTACCTCATAATCTCTCAATTTACTTTCTCCTCGAAGGGCATCACAAGCAAGAATTAGGATTTATATGGCTTTGGTGGCTCTCATATTCACTCAAGGTTGGGATTCTTGATCAATGTGATATTCTCCGTGTCGAGCTATAAAATTGTAAACTCAGGCGTTCATCCTCCTCCTGTGCTTGTCATCATCACTTTTTGGATTCCTTTGAAAATGCATGGATTCAGAGATGTGAATTACCTGGTAATTCTTGGATGCATCCTCGTGTGTTTACTTGAATTGGATTAAAGTTTTGAGCAAGATCATCAATTGGTTTATGATTAAAGTTTCTCATATGTGTATATTTTTGTTGATGTCTTGTCTACCAATGGATGTTTGGTTAAGATGTTCAGGTCAAACATTATTTCCTCAAAGGCATTACTTGACAAGATTTGGATTCTTTGATTGATTAAATTGCAAGGATGTAGTGTTGCAAGAAGGATGAAATTGCGATTAAAACATCTTTTATGTCTTTCTTTTGTTTGAGGCTAATTGCTCAAATTCAAGTTGACTTAAATTTGGATTCATTGGTTGAGTGTCAAAAGTGACTAGGAAAGGGAATTTGTTTGTTTTGTCGTCTTACTTAGAATGGTTGGCATTTCTAATTTAGAATGTAAAAGGAAGTTCAAGACTATATTTTTAACTCAAGATTCATGTCATTATTTTCAATTGCGAATGTCAGAATTTTGTTTCAATTTCAATGATTCATGGTTCCACCAAAATTCATGCAAATTTATCTCAACCATTCAACATGGCAAGTTTCATCCAAATATTTCCAAACTCATTACCAATTTATTCAAGAATCAAAATACTTTCTTTACAAGAGACATTCAAGTCTTCAATCTAAGCTAAGTTATGTCACCATCTTTTGTGCTACAAGAAAGTTCAAGTTCTAATACTTAACTTCTAATTGCATCAACATTGGCACAAATTGAATTTCAAAATACCATTCATTCAAGTTCTATCATGGAAGTTACAAGTTTGTTACAAGGATGTTTTTAGATTACAATTTCTACAAAAAAGTTCTAGTTCCTAAACAAATAAACTTTTGTAGCATCTTCATCATCGTGATCTTTGTGCCAAAGTTCACCATTAGATCTTCAAGCTCTCCTATTTGCGGCTCACCCATGTTGCTCAATGTTACATGAAACAAGAGAGAAAAGCATGATTAGCAATTATAAGACTTGAACATAAACAAGAATTTCAAAGAGTTTTCAACCTCATCATTAGGGTTCGTGTTTGGAATCAGGTTTAAAGGGTTTTCTTAAATCATGTTCAATGCCAAAGCCTCATAATTTGAATATTAAGATTAATCATGGGCTGGTTTTCCCAATTGCAAATCATAAAGTAAAACGTTAGTTCACAAAAAGGAGAGTGCAAAAATACAAATTCAGAATTAGCATCATGGTTCAAGTACAAGGTCAGAATATGACAGTTCCAGCCCAAGACAGCATTGTTTGTTCAGAGTCCAGCAAGAAAATTCCTAAGACCTTATTTCTCAGAAAAAATATCTAAGTCCATAGTCAACAGAAGCCCTAATTCCCAACATATAAAGGTATTGATAACACTAATAAAAAGAAAGGAAGATTGTTCACGAATAAACCCTAGCGGCAACAGCCACAATGTTCATAACACCCTGACCAGAACCACAGGCAAAAACGGCCAAGCAAATACAAACCCAGAAAACACAAAACCATCATCATCATCATTTTCGCAACATCAACAACACAGAGAAAGCCATCAAACAAGAAATGAAAACCCTAAATAATTATCAACTTCATCATTTTCCTAAAACCTCAAACCCTTCAGAAAAGACTCGAGAAAGATAAAGAGACACGAATGTCGCGAGTTCAGAAAAAGAAAAGTCAGGGTCGGTAAGATCTCACCTGAAACCAGCCCAGGGCGGTATCATTGCCGTCGAGTCCTCCGGTATCACCTTAGATAGGTTGATTCAACATTGCAATCACCGAATCCCTCACCGTATGCACCAGAAATCTCGATCGGAACCCTAGGGTTTCTGGTCACCCCTTTCAGATTTACGGAAAATCGTTCATTATCTGCAAAATCAGACACTAGATATGCAATCAGAAGAAAGAAACAAACAAGAATATGAAAGAAAAATCACGATCGGAGCTTCAACGCCGTATCACCGTCATCCACCGCCGTGGATATTCATCGGAGCCACCATCATGTCCATGCAAGCCACCGTATGGATTCATCATCGCCGCCTGTGTTCATCGAGACCACCGCCGCGATTCCATTTCTATGGGTTTTCTTTTTATTGTTTATCAATGTAAAGAGAGGAACGAGAGAATGCAATATGAGAGAGAGAGTTGTTAATTTTTCTTTTCTTTTTTTCGTTTCTGATTTGATTAAGAAAAAACAACAACAAATTATGTTAAGTGAAAGTTGGTTTGTGTGGCTAATCTAGGCGGTGACAAGTGTCACCGCCCTGTTGGTAATTTGTGATTTCCATGCAGCTCCTTCATGCGGTCAACCATGCACCCCTGTCGCCTCAGCTGTTGGATTTTCATCAGGCTATCATCATCACCGTCAGATGTTCATCAGAGCCTCATCACACAGCATCAACACTCCAAGGCTGCGCTCCCACGGTAGACTTGCGTTAGACAACCACGTTAGATCCAGCAGACCATTCTATTGGGCTTGGGCTTTTCGCTCTTCAGCACCCCCTGTTTGCTTCAGTTTCTGGCCCATTCTCTTTGTTATTGTATATATTATTTCGTTGGTATTTTATTTAATCAAATAAATTGCGAAATAGTATTTATTTATTTTGTTTTAAATATTTAATTGAGTTGAAAATTAATATTTAATTTGATTAATCATTTAGCTGATTAATTCTATTAAATAGGAGGATTCAATTTAATTAATTATTTAATCAATTCAGACTATTTTATCTGTTTATCTAAGCTTTTATCGCACTTTCCGATCTGATGTATCCCCATTCGTAAACTTGTACCCCCATCCCCATACGGTTTGTAATAGCGTAGAACTTTACCTCTTTATATATTTTAATCACCGATTAATTACGCGTTTATCATCATATTAGAACACATAGCTTCCTCTTGGGCTCTTCATCAAGGAACAGGTAAACATACACAGTGCACACTCGCACACATTCATAGTTTGGTCCTGGGCTATTCTACAGCGACAACTATCCGATCGATTGTTCCAATCGATCGTTTAGAATACTAGTTCCACGCTAGTCCCACTTTCTAGGAGCATACATATAGCCACCTTGTATGGGCTCACTTGTTTTCCTAATCGGATTCTTATATCCTCTTGACTCATAAGCCAATTTCTTAAAGGGTCTCATATTTGGGGATGGGCATGGCCATCCTCACAAGATTAATTAAAGCCCTTGTTGCTTTAATTAATCATAACCCGAATAATTATTGGTCCATATACCAATTGTCCATGCACTAGGGTCTCATAGTTGGGTATAAGAGCACATATCCTCACAAGATTAATCAAGTCCATATACTTGGTTAATTATAACCCGAATCATTCCTTCTCTTTTGGTCCGTTACCAATCCCCATCTAAAACACTTTCATAATTAAAATTTCAAACCTCGATCCAACGTCGAGTGTCTTTTCAAAAATTCTTTTTTCGCAATAAAACCAAGTTTTTAAATCGTTGGACGATATGCCAGTTGTTTAAGAATTTGTGCCAAATAAGCCCCTAGTCTTTAAGTCGTTGGACGTTAGACCAATTCCTTAAAGACTCTTAGTCTTTAAATCGTTGGACGTTAGGCCAATTGTTTAAAGACTCATTAATAATGTGAAACTTGTTTCACCTCACTTTTTCATAAGAAAACATTTTTGGGTGATAGACGACTCGTCTGAGCAGTAGCTCCTCGAGTTTCTAGTATTTGAATCGTAAGACGTTAGTCCTACTGTTCGGTACTTTTTCACCCACTTAAAAATCAACTCAACTCACTCAAATTCTTTTATCGCTCATACGCGATCATCAAACTCTTTTCTTACAAAGAGTGTGCAATAGCCATTTCAACCACGAATGAGGATTTAAGCTTTTCAAACAAACTAAAAAAGTCCAAAGTTCAAGCATTTGAAATGTCTAAATGCACGATTTTTTCTCATAAAATTAATACAACCAATTTAAAACATTTTTGAGAGGAACTACAGAGTTTTGACTTTCCCGTTGCACGAGGGAATACGTAGGTATAACATTCTGAAACCGCGACAAACTCAAAAAATAATAAACAGACCTCGTTTCTTTTATTTCTCGATCTTAACTCATGAATTAGCAATTTAGCACACACACGAACACTTAGAACTAAATGGGTCCCATCGAGTACGATGGATGTAAGGGGTGCTAATACCTTCCCCTTGCATAACCGACTTCCGAATTCACTTCTTTTGGTCACGGAGACCGCCTTATCCATCTTTGTGGGATTTATCTATATTTCCCCGTTCTTTTTAGAACAAATAAAATTAGGTGGCGACTTCATTGTTTTTAAAACAACCGATGAAAAAACCAGTCATCACAGCTAGCGACTTCACTGGGGATAATTTTTAAAAATCTTTTTGACTAAGTGAGTCAACCCTAGTTTAATTCTTCGCATGTTTGTGTGTTTGTTTATTGCTTTGATGTTTATTATTCATTTCCTGTTATTTCTTTACGCTTTGTATATTATCCTATTGATGTATATTATTGTGTTGGGAACTTGTTGGTTATGATCCATAGATAAGCCCAATACCCAGGCTTCTAGGAAACATTTAGTTTAGAGTGGTTGTGTAGCTTAGGTCCACTAGACATCCATGTCTTTTGAAATAACGTGAAGACTACACCTTAGAGTTGGTCTTTTTAAGGGACTTGTTGCACCGCACGCTAGCGCGGGACGATAATTCCTGGACAAAGGGCCTATAACTCTAAGTATTAGGATGTCCAAAACCAAGACCAACCACTCAAAGTTTTTGAGTATCCCTTTAAGAGCGCTTTCATGGAGTATACTTTTGGAAATACTATCAACACATAAATCGTTTGTGTGATGATAATATTTTTAAAAGGGGATCTGAGACTCCAAGGAACATTTAGCAAAAAACATTAGAACCAACCTTGTTTTGGGAATTGTTGGGTAGACGTCGAAACCATGTCCGACCGTCCTTTTAAACCCTTGTTTATTTAACTTTACATGTGATTTTGCGCATAACATCCATATGATTGCATCACATTGCATTCTTACATGCATTACCATCACATTGCATTCTTACATGCATCACCATCATATGGCATTCTTACATGCATTACCGTCATGTCGCATTCTTACATGCATTACCATTACATTACATTTGTACTCTTTCATGCATTATCATGCATTTCATTTTCATAAAAAAAACTCATTTCATCTCTTCTGTCCAGAGTTATCAGACTGATTACTCGACACGCGTTCAGAACTCGAAGAATGTCTCAGAGGGCTATAGACGAGCTTCAACGTGGTCAAGAACTACTGAAAGCAGAAGTTAAGCATTTGAAAAGTCATATGGACCTGGTCATGGATCTCTTGCAAGTTGTGTTGAAGAGAGAATACAACACTACGCCAATTTCCGCAAACTTGGTTACTGCTCTATCGCCTGATATCTCCATGGGTCAAGGACATCCACATGTGTTCGCGTTAAAAAGTGACGAACGAGGGAATCGAATCAGAATTCGAATCTGTGGCTCGAAACGATTTACTCTTTTGATTTCTTTTTAAAGATGCCGCGAGCATCAAGCTTTATTGTTTCCAAAACAAGAAAATGAGATGAAAAGGGGAAAGCTGCAATACCCTCAATAAATAATGATATGCGGTGCGACTAGCGTGAACTAGACGCAACGCATTGGGGAGAGTGTCATACCCCAATTTTTGACCTAATATACCACCTTACATATACATCACTACATCACTAACAGTTCAGAATAGAATAGATCGTGTGTGGCTTCTAGAAGTCAAAAATCAGGGTTTCGTCAAATTTTCATCTGTTCAAGAGGTAATCAATTAGGGTTTGAATTTCCCCTCACCTCAATTGATCTATCTTAATCAATCATCAATAGTTGATCTTCAGATTCCCAACTTTTTCTCATGATCTATCAAGGATCGACCAATTAGGTTTCTCATCGAGGATAGGGAATCACTGACTTTCTGATCAATGAATGAATTTTTTGCTTGGAAGTTGATCTTTATATCTTCAATGCAACATCTTGACCTAATTTCTTGATTCAAAAGATCACAGAAGTTCACATTTTTCATCAGTCAATTTCTGGATCATCTGATGAAATTTCATCTGCACTGAAAAGTCAAACTTTGACTTTTGGTCAACTTTTTCAAGAAAAAACTTTTTCAATCATCAAAATACTTCAAATGATCCATCATGATCATAAAAAATCAAGAAATATGGAAAAGTCAACAAAAAGTCAAAGTTTCCAACACTTAGAAAAATTTTCAAGTGTTAGAAATTTCATGTTTTTTCCTACTTTCATGGCAATTTTTCACATAGTTCCATTTGGATTTAGAAAAAACTCAAAACGTAAAAGTTGTAGCCCTTGTTACAAGCTTTCCAAAATGTCCAAGAACTTTCAAAACCATTTTTTCTAGCTATACTTTTGATTTTGAAACATAGAGTTCCAAAAGCCATGGATTTCAAGTTCATGCTTCAAAAATTACAAGTTATTTTTGAGTTTTCTCCTTCTAGAAGCCTTGTCTCCAAGTTGAGATAGGCTAGAGCTGATAAAAATCAGATGAGAAGTAATTATAATGGAGATAATCAAGTAAGATTTTAACCATGGGTAAAAGAATATTCCATTTGCATTTATGGCAAAAATGACTTTCTTGCCCTTGAAGGCAAGTTGCTCAAGTTCAAGCCAATCTTCTTCACTTACCATTCAGAGTTCTTGACCTATAAATAGAGGTCATGTTCTCAAATTGAAACCACACCAAAGCTATGCAAAACAAGCTTTCATTCTTCTTTCTTGAATTTCCAAATTTCATAGTTCAAAAGTGAAGATTTTGCATTTTTCAAATCTTGTGAAAAACTGTGAGAAACTTGGTGTCTAATATATTCTAAACATCAAATATAACTTGTTTGAAGTTTAAAATCAACTCAAGAACAACTAAAACTCAGAATTGCTTTTCAAATTTTCAAACTTGCAAAACTTGCTTTAACATCCAAACTGTTAATTTGCTCGAGCAAGCTGTGATTTTATCATTTAAACATCATATATACATCTCATATGAGTGATACAAATCATCTTCCTTGACCTGTAACACCTCCAAACTTGAATTCGAAACCTATGCCAAGGAACTGCAGTTGGACTTGGTCAGAGTGATCCAAGTTGTTTCAAAGCAAGCATAGCACTTCCACACGTTCCATAGGGTCTAGTGGTGATGTAGCAATCATCATAACACTTCTGGAAACACTCTTTCAAGGAATTCGATCTCAGCTTCAAGAGGTAAGAACTCAAACTTTGAACTTCATAATTTCTAACTTCCAGTTCAAAAATGGCTTGGCCGTTTTGTTTCTGCATCTTCACTGATTGTTAACCCTCAATCAATTGCCTATTTCCATGATCATACACGATTTCACTTTGAATTTTCATAATTAGGGTTCTTCGTGTTCTGGAAAAATTAATCCTTTAAAACTAAAAATAAATGAAATTAACCACCACTATCATATTCCAGGTTAAATTTCGTGCAAGTTTGATGTTTACATCATTCATTTTCATTGAGAAACAAAGAATCTGGGATTGATGAGGATTGAGGAAGAAGAAGAACAATTCGCGCGTGTTCTTGTTGATTTTCAAATTTAAATATTTCGTTTAAAATATAATAACTTGGAATGGGATATATGAACGTATGTATTGCCGCCCCAACGGTTGCCAGCTGTTCGCGTTAAAAAGTGACGCGCTAGGGAATCAAATATGAATTCGGATCCTCTGGCTTGAAACGATTTACTCTTTTAATTTGTTTATAAAGATGCCGTGAGCATCAAGCTTTATTATTTTCAACACAAGAAAAGATGATTTAATGATTATGAAAAAGGGGAAAGCTGTTAATACCCTCAATTGATTTTGATATGCGTAACGACTAGCGCAAACTAGACGCAACGCATCGGGGAGATTCGAGTAAGGGGGTTTGTTATATAAAGGGAATAGATGGAGCACCCTAAATATATATAGTTATCTATAGCTTTATATATGAATATGTTTGATATGTTTGTGTGTTTTAATTGCTATTTCTATGATTGGGAAAGTTTCTCCTTTGGGATTTTAAGAAGGATAGATCATGTGGGATCCTAGTGTTTGTTATTATTGTGCTCGCAAAGATCTTTGGATCTTCTGCATACATATCCCCTAGTGGGAATCAAAGCATTTGTAGCTCGGATCTAAAGGGATCTATGGTTTGTTTGGTATGAGGGAGAAAGAAATTTGCTCGGCAAGGATGAGACCTTGTGCCTACGTATTCTCAAAAGGATGTTGAGAAAGTCAGAGCAATCGTAATTCCCACTTATGCTAGTGGAAAGCAACGGGATGTTAGTAAGAGATACAGACAAATGTCATCTTAATGAAAAATGTATCTAATCTATTCCATCACATACATTTTTGAAAAGTTTGAATGATTGAATCTTTTGTCGTAAGTTATAGGTGTTTGGCTTGAGTATACAAGCGTTACCACTTACATGTTTAAGAAAGATTTTTGAAAAAGATGATTGAATTCTTTTAATTGTAAGCATTGGGTGTTTTACTTGAGTGTACAAGCGTTACCACTTACGATTAAGAGATGTTTTTTTGTTTGAAAAGAGTTTGAAAAAGTTTGAAAAAGTTTTGATTCTATATGATGTGATAGATGAGATACTTCTTCCATAGAGATGATAAACGTCTAAATCTCGAGGAGAAATTGATTTGGATTTAGGGGATGCTTTTAAGAAGCCCATGGGTCCTTGTACTGTTAGCCCAAGAGGAGGCATTCCGAGGGTCATCGAGGGTCCTTGTATGAAGCTCAAGAGGAAGCTATAGGGTATGGCTGGCTTTGGCTTTAAAAGGGATTTCACCGAGAAACCATCCATTTGGAATTAAGAGCAATTTCACCGGGAAATTATACTCTCAGGGTTCTATCTTAACGCGGGTGATTCTTTGTATTGGAAGCCCAATAGGAGGATGTTAAGAGATTTTATGGTCTCTTTCATTGTATGATGCCCAAGAGAAGGCTAAACTCAATGAGGAGTTCTTTTGAACGAAGCCCAAGAGGAGGCTGACTCAACAGGGGAGTATTGTCTTATATGAAGCCTAAGCGGAGGCTGAACTCAGATGAATGAGTTACCTTGTACAAAGCCCAAGAGGAGGCTAACTCTGTGGGGAGAGTTATCTTGTATAAAGCCCAAGAGGAGGCTAAACTGTGGGGAACCTATTGGTTAGACTAGTTGTTATGTTATAACTAGACAGTTATATAAACAAGTGTGTGTGATATGTATTCACAGGAGTTTATGAAGGAAATATAAACAGATGTATGATGTTTATTTACAAGAGTTTATGAAGGAAATATAAACAAGTGTATGTGAAATGGACGTTTAAAACGAGCGTAACTTGATTATTTACAAGTTTGAATTGTGTACAAGGAAGTAAATATGTACACAAACGAGTATTTATGTACAAGGAGATGTGGATGTACATATGAGGGTTGGGACTTACACCATAAGGGTGACCCATTGGTTTAAAAGCAGTTTCACCGGGAATAATGCTCCTTTCAATACCAATGGTATTCAGTGTATACACAAGCGAAGTGAAAAACAAACGATCAAAGTTTGTCTGTACTTGAGTATTTACAAAAGTATCTGTATTATGTACAGGTAAAAATTTGTACGTATGTGAAAAAAATTTGATATGTACAAAGAAAATATGTATGTACATAAAGAATGTTGGTTTGGGACTTACACCGTATGGGAGGCCCATGATCGGTTAAGAAATACAAGAGAAAACGAATTCGGTTTTATCGTTTAATCGGATCGATCATGGTAAAAGATGCAAGTTTAATGAAAAGTTTTGAAGAAATGATTTTGAAATTGTTTTTGAAATATGAAGTTCATTTATGAGAAGTTTTGAAAAGAATCGGGCTTCGAAAGTTTGAAACAATCACCTTTAAAAGGTGTTTTGAAAAGTGCTCAAAGTGTCGTTTTCGGCTCGATTGAAATATAATCGGATGAAAGTTTTTTCTGAAAATTTTTGCACTATCATAAAATAGATACATTAATTGACAAGTGTACAAAAAATCACCTCAAAATAAGGAGTTTTGATTGGTTTAAAAAAATGCCAAAGTTTGTAAGAAAATATGAAAGTTTTGAAAAAAAATGGTCCATGGGAGGCTTGAACCCAGGACCATTAGGCAAGGCATAGTGTTAGTGACTTAAGAGTGAGCTGGCGACCGTTGGGGAAACAATGCATTCGTGTACTGTAGTCAAAATATATGTTAATATTGTATTGGATTTTTTTGAATTTGAAAAACAAGAACACGCGCGAAGCCTTGTTCTTCTTCCCTGATCCTTCATCAGCCATGGAATCTTCATTTCTGTTGAAGCTGGAATCAAATTCTGGGTTTAAGTGTTTCCATTTGATGCTTGAGGATTGCTTGAGCACCAACGGCCTATGTGGAAGGTATTTGAGTGGTCTGCTCACTTCGAATCACCCTAGATCAATCCAACCAAGTCAACCTGCATACAACTCAAATGAAAACTGGAAATCGTGGTTAGGAGTATTACAGATTGTTTTTTATGATCTGCATCATCTCTATGATGTATATGGATTGTGTTTGGATGATTAGAACTCAAGTTGTTCAAGTCAAACCATGAATTCGAAAGTTATGGCAGTTTTGCAAGCTTGGTGAACATGGCATGTAATTTTGAGTTTTAGCTTGTCTTGTGTTACTCTTATGTTTCAAACAAGTTGGATATTGATTATAAGATATATTAGACACCAAAAATTCTTCATGGTTTTCACAAGTTTCCAAAATTTGCATGAATTCTCAAAATGCACTATGTTTCTTAAATTTCAAGTAAGAAGAGAGAAAACATGTCTTGGCATTAATTTGGTGTGTTTGAATTTGAAAATGATGCCTCTATTTATAGGCCAAGATTTCTGAAATGTTAGCCAAAGAGATTGGCATTTGGTAAATCAAACTTGCCTTAGAGGGCAAGGAAGTCATTTTGCAAAAGGAAAAGGAAACTTCCTTTTTAACCATGTGTTAAAATCCAACTTGATCCTATCCTACAATAATTACCTTCAACTGATATTTATCAATTCTAAACTTATCTTGGCAAGGTGGCAAGTGTTCTAGAAGAAGAAATTCAAAAATGACCTATAATCTTGAAGTTTTGAACTTGAAATCCATGGTTATGGAGCCTTATGTTTCATTTTCAAAAGTATAGCTAGACTCCATGGATTTGTGAGTTCTTGGACATTTTGGAAAGCTTGTTTCAAGAGCTACAACTTTCATGTTGAGTTTTTTCCAAATCAAAGTGGAACTATGTGAAAAAATGCCATGAAGTTTGGAAAAAGTACAAAATTTTAACACTTGAAAATTTTTCTAAGTGTTAGAAATTTTGACTTTTTGTTGACTTTTCCAAATTCTTTGATTTTTTATGATCAAGATGGATCATTTGAAGTATTTTGATGTTGGAAAAGGTTTTGTCTTGAAAAAGTTGACCAAAAGTCAAAGTTTGACTTTTCAGTGCAGATGAAATTTCATCAGATGTTTCAGAAATTGACTGATGAAGTCTGTGAACTTTTGTGATGTTTTGAATCCAAAAATTAGGTCAACATGTTGTATCTAAGATATCAATGACCAATCTCTAACCAAAAAAGTCATTCCTTGCTCAAAAAATCAGAGAATACTCATGCTCGACCAAAACCCTAATTGGTCGATCCTTGATTGATCAATGAGAAAAGTTGGATATCTGAAGATCAGAGGTTGATGGTTTGATCAACATAGATCAAATGAGGTGAGTAAAACTCAAACCCTAGTTGGTTGCCTCTTGAATCAGATGAAAATTTGATGAAACCCTAATTTTGACCTGTGAATGCTACACCCGATTAATTCTGTTCTGAACTGTTAGTGATGCAATGATGCAAATGTAAGGTGGTATATTAGGTCAAAAATTGGGGTATGACACCAGCTCACTCTTAACACTTTGCCTTGCCTTGCCCAATGGTCCTGGGGTCGAATCCCCTTGGGACCATTTTGTCACTTTTTTTGCTTTTCTTCACATTTTTTTTCAAACTTCAATGCTTTCAAAAACCAATCAACACTCCTCATTTTGAGGTGATTTTTTGCACACTTGTCATTTAACATGTCTATTTTATGATGATGTCAAAAAAATCCAAAAATATTTTCTTTTGATTATATTTTCATTAAGCCGAAAACGAGACATTTTAAGTACTTTTCAAGTACTTTTCAAAGATGTTTTTTTCAAACTTTTGAAACTCGAATCTTTTCCAAACTTCTTGTGGATATATTTCATCTTTCAAAAACACTTTCAAAATCTTTTCAAAACTTTTCAACAAACTTACACACTCTTTTTTCCATGATCGACTCGATTTGAAGATAAAACCGAACCCGTTTTTCCTCAGAATTTCTTAATCGATCATGGGCCTCCCTCACGGTGTAAGTCCCAATTCTTTTTATGTACATAGTTATTTCCTTGTACATATCCAATTCTTTTTATGTACATATCAATTTTACTTGTACATAATACAGATATCTTTGTAAATATTCAAGTATAGTAAACTTCGTTCGTTTATTCGCTTGTTTATACACTGAATACCATTGGTATTAAAAGAAGAGTCCTTCCCGGTGAAACTCCTTTTAAAACCAATGGGCCTCCCTCACGGTGTAAGTCCCAACCCTCCTATGTACATACATATTTCCTTGTACATAAATACCCATTCGTGTACATATTCATTCCCTTGTACACAATCAAACTTGTAAATAATCAAGTTATGCTCGTTTTAAACGCACGTTTTTACACACTTGTTTATATTTCCTTCATAAACTCCTGTGAATAAACACTACACACTTGTTTATATTTCCTTCGTAAACTCCTGTGAATAAACTTCATACACTTGTTTATATAACTGTTTAGTTATAACATAACAACTAGTCTAACAATTAGATCCCTACAGAGTTAGCCTCCTCTTGGGATTTGTATAAGGTAACTCATTCATCTGAGTTTAGCCTCCTCTTAGGCTTCATATAAGAAAACTCATTTACTGAGTTTAGCCTCCGCTTAGGATTCATATAAGACAACACTCCCCTGTTGAGTCAGCCTTCTCTTAGGCTTCGTTCAAAAGAACTCCTCATTGAGTTTAGCCTTCGGGCATCAAACAAGAAAGAGACCAGGAAATATCTTAACAGCCTCCTATTGGGCTTCCAATACAAAGAATCACCCGCGCTAGGATAGAACCCTGAGAGTGTGATTTCCCGGTGAAATCGCTCTTGAAATCATAAGAGGATGGTTTCCCGGTGAAATCACTCTTAAAGCCAAAGCCAGCCATACCCTATAGCTTCCTCTTGAGCTTCATACAAGGACCCTCGATGACCCTCAAAATGCCTCCACTTGGGCTTACAATACCAGGACCCATGGTCTTCTTAAAAGCATCCCCCTAATCCAATCAATTTCTCCTCGAGATTTAGACATCTATCATCTCTATGGAAGAAGTATCTCATCTATCACATCACATACAATCAAAAACTTTTCAAACATCTTTCAAACAAAAACATCTCTTAATCGTAAGTGGTAACGCTTGTACACTCAAGCAAAACACCCAATGCTTACAATTAAAAGATTCAATCATCTTTTTTCAAACATCTTTCTTAAAATCGTAGGTGGTAACGCACTTACACTCAAGCAAAACACCTATAACTTACGATGAAAGATTTAATCAATCAACCTTTCAAAATGTATGTGATGAAATAGATTAGATACATTTTTCATTAAGATGACATTTGTCTTTCTCTCTTAATAACTTCCTTTGCTTCCACTAGCATAAGTGGGAACTACGATTGCTCTGACTTTCTCAACATCCCTTTGAGAATACGTAGGCACAAGGTCTCATCCTTGCCGAGCAAATTTCTTTCTCCCTCAAACCAAACAAACCATAGCTCCCTTTAGATCCGAGCTACAAATGCTCTGATTCCCACTAAGGGATATGTATGCAGAAGATCCCAATGATCTTTGCGAGCACAATAATAACAAAACCTAGGAGCCCACGTAATCTATCCTTCTTAAAATCCAAAGGAGAAACTTTCCTAATCATAGAAATAGCAGTTTAAAACACACAAACATATCAAACATATTCATATATAAAGCTATAGATAACTATATATATTTAGGGTGCTCCATCTATTCCCTTTATATAAAAAACCCCCTTGCCCGGAATCTCCCCAATGTGTTACGTCTAGTTCGTGCTAGTCGTAATGCATATCAAATCAATTGAGGGTATTGCAGCTTTCACCTTTTTCATAATCATTTTTCTTGTGTTGGAAATAATAAAGCTTGATGCTCGCGGCATCTTTATAAACAAATCAAAAGAGTAAATCGTTTCGAGCCAGAGAATCCAAATTCAGATTCGATTCCCTCGCGCGTCACTTTTTAACGCGAACAGAGAGATCTGAGTAAGGGGGTTTGTTATATAAAGGGAAAGATGTGGCACCCTATATATATAGTTATCTATAGCCTTATTTATATATATGAATATTTTTGATATGTTTGTGTGTTTTAATTTGCTATTCTATTCTTGGGAAAGTCTCTCCTTTGGATTTTTAGAAAGGTAGGTCGTGTGAGATCCTAGGTTTTGTTATTATTGTGCTCGCAAAGATCATTGGGATATTCTGCATACATATCCCTTAATGGGAATCAGAGCATCTATAGCTCGGATCTAATGGGAGCTATAGTTTTGTTTGGTTTGAGGGAGAAAGAAGTATGCTCGCCAAGGATGAGACCTTGTGCCTACGTATTCTCAAAGGGAGGTTGAGAAAATCAGAGCAATCGTAGTTCCCACTTATGCTAGTGGAAGCAAAGGGTGTTATAAATAGACAAAGAAAAATGTCATCTTAATGAAAAATGTATCTAATCTATTTCATCACATACATTTTGAAGGGTTGATTGATTGAATCTTTCATCGTAAGTATTAGGTGTTTTGCTTGAGTGTACAAGCGTTACCACTTACGAGTTAAGAAAGATATTTGAAAGATGATTGAATCTTTAATTGTAAGTTTTGGTGTTTTGCTTGAGTGTACAAGCGTTACCACTTATAGTTAAAAGATGTTTTGTTTGAAAAGAGTGTTTGAAAAGTGTTTGATTTGCATGTGATGTTATAGATGAGATACTTCTTCCATAGAGATGATAAATGTCTAAATCTATAGAAGAAATTGATTATGGATTAGGGGGATGCTTTTAAGAAGCCCGTGGGTCCTTGTATTGTAAGCCTAAGAGGAGGCATTCCGAGGGTCATCGAGGGTCCTTGCATTGTGAGCCCAAGAGAAGGCATTCCGAGGGTCACCGAGGGTCCTTGTATGAAGCTCAAGAGGAAGCTATAAGGTATGTCTGGCTTTGGCTTTAAGAGTGGTTTCACCGGGAAACCATCCTCTTAGGATTCAAGAGTGATTTCACCGGGAAATCATACTCTCAAGGTTCTATCCTAGCGCGGGTGATTCTTCATATTGGAAGCCCAATAGGAGGCTGTTAAGAGATTTCTAGGTCTCTTTCTTGTTTCATGCTCAAGAGAAGGATAAACTCAATGAGGAGTTATTTTGAACGAAGCCCAAGAGGAGGCTAACTCAGCAGGGGAGTTGTCTTATATGAAGCCTAAGCGGAGGCTAAACTCAATGTGTGAGTTGTCTTTTACGAAGCCTAAAAGGAGGCTAACTCAATAAATGAGTTATCTTATACGAAGCCTAAGAGGAGGCTAACTCAATAAATGAGTTATCTTATACGAAGCCTAAGAGGAGGCTAAAGGGGACCTAGTTGTTAGGCTAGTTGTTATGTTATAACTGAACAGTTATATGAACAAGTGTGTGATGTGTATTCACAGGAGTTTATGAAGGATATATATAAACAAGTGTATAAAACAAGCAATTAAAGCAAGTGTAACTTGAATATATACAAAGGGTATGGGACTTACACCTTTATGGAGGCCCATTGGTTTAAGAGCAGTTTCACCGGGAATAATGCTCCTCTTAATATCAATGGAATCGGTGTATCAACAAGCGGATGAAAACAAACGAACGAAGTTTGTTTATGCTTGAATATTTACAAAGGCGATTGAATGTGTACAAGGAATGTACATGAAATGGGTGGATATGTACAAGGAAATGAATATGTACATAGGAGGGTTGGGACTTACACCGTGAGGGAGGCCCATGATCAATTTGAAAGAAATTTAAGGAGAAACTTGGTTTGGTTTATCTTCAAATCTAATTGATCATGGAAAAAGGTGTGTAAGTTTATTGAAAGGGTTTTGAAAAGGTTTTGAAAATGATTTTGAAAAGTGAAGGATATTCACAGGAAAATATAATCAAAAAGTATTAAAAATACATAAAATGTATCATTTTTAACCTAATGAAAATATAATCAAAAAGAAAATATTTTTGGATTTTTTTTGACATAATCATATAATAGGTATATTAAATGATAAGTGTACAAAAAATCATCTCAAAATGAGAAGTTTGGATTGGTTTTTGAAAATGATGAAGTTTGTTAAAAAACTTGAGAAAATTAGTGATAAAAAAGAGTTTTTGGTCCTAAGGAGGTTTGAACTCTGGACATTTGGCTTAGAAGTGAAGAGTTTTTCCACTGAGCCAGGTGCTTGACTTTCATTTAATCACCTTGTTTTAAAGGAGTTTTGAAAAAATGAAGTCTTTGAAAAAGGTCAGAAGTTGGATGCTTCGAGGGGTCAAGCTTGCAAGGAGTCAAGCTTGTCGCTTCGAAGGAGTCGGCTTCGCTTCGAAGGAGTCAAGCTTGCCGCTCAAGGAGGTAGAAGTGTGTTGCTTCTGGAAGGCATTAGAAGTGTGATGCTTCTGGAAAAGAGGGCATCAAAAGTGCTTCTGAAGGTAGTGGAAGCATGCTGCTTCTGAAGGGTGAGAAGCATCAGAAGTGCTTCTGAAGGTAGTAGAAGCTTGATACTTCTGAAGGGTGAGAAGAATCACAAGTGCTTCTGAAGGTAGTAGAAGATTGATGCTTCTGGAGGGAATCAGCATTAGAAGTACTTCTGAAGGGTTGAGCATCAGAAGCGCTTCTGAAGAAGTAAGCGTCAGAAGTGCTGAGCCTTTTATTGGAAAAAAAGGTCCCATGGGGATTCGAACCCTGGGCCTTGAGGCGAAGGAAAGGATTAAGAGTGTGCAGGCAACCGCTGGGGCGGTAATACATCCGTTCATTTAATCACATCCAAGTAAGTATATTATAATTCAAGTTTTGAATTTCTGAATTTCCCACTTCGTCTTCTTCATGGAACAATAGTCCATGGCTCAAATCAAGATCCTTCGTTTCTCAACCAATTCAAAAAATTCAAAAACCAAACATGCTCAGAATTTCAAGACGGACTTAACCATGTAAATCATTAAATCTATTAGTCAGAAATAAGCTCTAATTTTGGATGTTCCCAAACTTGACCTAACTGAACAAATTCACATATCTCATGACATGATTGATTTTAATTGCAATTAAGGGTTCAGTTAGCTTCGAAATGATCAAATACACATTTCTCTTTTCAATGTTTTTGCTAAATATACATGTATCATGATATCCAAAAACTCATAAAACTCACCTTGGCTGGAATTCGCAGATACCAGATATGGACTTCCAGATGCTTTTTGTTGATCCTAGAAGCTTCCTTGAGTGTTACTAAGTGAGTTCCATCACTTACCTTGCATTGAAGCTCTCTGATTCCTCCTACCCAAGTCCGGTTGCAGGATGTTGGTTTTGAAATGGAAGATGATGATGGAGCTGTTCCAGAACTGGTTTAAGTGTTGGGACAGTCTCTATATGTTGTATAGAGTGTGTTTGAAGTAAAAAATCAGAACAAGCACGAGTGGTTTTTATGTTTGGAAGTTTTGGCTCAAAACTTGCACAAATGGAGTTTTCTGGAGAAAACTGACTCTTGGCTTATTTTCTGATGATTTGAAGTTTCAAACAACTACCAAATTATTTTTAGAAGATGTTTGAATGACACCTTTGGTTAGAACTTGCAGGATTTGCAATTTGGAATTCTAACCTCTTTGAAACTTAGAAACTTGTAAAATAAGAAAGAAGTGAGAAAAACAAGTTTGGATTGTTTTAGGTGTCCTTTTGAATGAAGTAAGAACCTCTATTTATAGGCAAGGGATTCTGAATGGCAAGGCAAGATAAACTTGAAGAGCTTGCAACTTGGAAGCTTAAGGCTTAAGAAAGGAATATTCCTCATTAAATGCACATGGAATCTTTTTAATCATTGCTTAAAAAAACTCAAGTGCTTTTATCCTTTCCTAACCATTTCCATCAGATTTTTATCCCTTAAATCCTATCTCATTTGGTGACAAGGCTTCTAGAAGGGCAAAATTGCAAAATAACTTGTAACTTTTGATGAAGGATTTCGAAAATCATGGCCATGGAGCTCTATGTTTCAAAATCAAAACCATAGCTACACAAAGTGTTTTTGCAAGTTCGTGGAAATTTTGGAAAACTTGTAATATGATCTACAACTTTCATGGTGATCTACAACTTTCATGGAAAACTTGTAATAGGGATCTAGGTGAAAAATGGCCATGAAAGTAAGGAAAAACCATGTTTTTTAACACTTGAAAATTTTTCTAAGTGTTAGAAAGAATTCCAATTTTGACTTATTGTTGACTTTTTCACATTTCTTTATTTTTTATGATCATGATGGATTATTTGAAATTATTTTATGATTGAAAAAGTTTGGATTTGAAAAAGTTGACCAAAAGTCAAACTTTTGACTTTTTGAACAGATGAATTTTCATCATATGATTCAGAATTTGTCTGATGAAGAAACATGGATTTTGTAATGTTTTGAACCAAGAAATTAGGTCAAGATGTTGCATTGAGAATGTTAAGATCAATCTTCAAGCAAATAGGTCATTCATTGAGCAGAAAGTCAATGATTCACTATCTTCGGTCAAAACCCTAATTGGTTGATTCAAGGTAGATCATGAGAAAAAGTTGGGAATTTGAATATCAAATGTTGATGATTGATTAAGATAGATCAATTTAGGTAAGTGAAGACTCAAACCCTAATCGATCATATCTTGAACAGATGAAAGTTTGATAAAACCCTAACTTTGACTTTAGGAGCACACGCACGATCTATCCTGTTCTGAAACTGTTAGTGATGCAATGATGCATATGTGAATGATATAAGGTGGTATCTTAGGTCAAAAATTGGGGTATGACAGATTCCCCTATTTAAGTTTCTTTAAATTGAGATATGAAGATGAAAACCTTCGTCTCGATAGGTGTGAAGAGACTTAAATATCAGAATACGCAGAATTTGGACCTAAGATACCAAAAAATGAGAATGATGCAAAAAGATTGCAGAAAGTCCACCCAGGAGGTATCAAAGAATGACATGCTGGGGAAAAACAAGTAGATATTATGTATGAATGATGAATGTCATGAATGTCATATGCATACTGACGATACTTGACAAGACAATAAAAAGTATTTGGGAAAAGGACTACGTCACAGTTCAAACAAATACTCAGCAAAATCTGCAGCAATGGCGTAGATGTTACTGATGATGAATCTGAGTTGCATGCTTTCAATCTTTTCTGGAATAGGCATTTTACTGGCAACCTTGTTGGGGATTCTTTTTCGGATAAGAATACCGTCCTTTGATGATCTCTTTCGAGAAAAAGAAAACTTCTCAGCAGTTGTTTTATCTTTCAGAGGTCGAAACTCTTTCTGTGTTCACAGTTCAAAGAAAAATTTTGCGTTTATTTCAAAAATTTTGAAGTAAAAATTCATTTAAAACCTTTTTTTTTAGTTTCAAAAGTGATTTTCACAAAAAAAAAGCGTTATCTTGCAAAACAGAATAAAGAAAGAATTGCAAAAAAATGGGCACAAGGCTTAAATTTTATTGATAGAATGGTAATCAGCCAAAGGCGTAATTCCATGGACTATTTACAAAAGTCAGAAATGGTAATTTATTGGGAAAATGTTACCTTTAAAGAAAATAACCACTATTATCCCTAACAACTTTGAATTCCAACTGTGCTTGTTGCTTTTAGAAGATTTGATTGAAGATCCGTTGATGGAAGATTCTTCAGATTGACGAAGTACGAATGATGTAGTTACTTTGTCATTTTGATCCTTAATTTTTGCCTAGATTGCCTTTTTAGGTTTTCAATCTATCAGGATAAATTTCTGTTTATTGTCTCTAATTTTTTCCTGGACTGCCTTTTCAGGTTTTCAGTCCACCGAGACGCTCATTTTTGCCTAAGCCGACCTTTTCTGATTTTCGACTTACCGAGCTGTTCTTTTGTCTTTTTAGACAAAGTATTTCTTGACTGCATCAGCATTCACAGGATGCGGGAGTTCATTGTAACGCCCGTTTTTATTTAATATTATATTATACTAATATTTTTGAATTATCGTTTGACGATTGTTTTGGCAACGAAAATAATTATATTAATCGGTATATCTATTAATATATTTGGCGACGTTCGGTTCGGTAAAATATTATTCGGACCGATATTTAATTCCCTGGAATTTTATTAATAAATTGAGTTAAAAATATGATTAGATGATATATTTAGTATATTAAGAATAGAAGAGGGGTATGTGAGCAATTTACCAAAGTTGGGCTAGTAAGACATATTACATATAAATCATTTCCTCCATCCATTTTCTTAACACAACACCAAAACACAAGTTTAGAAGTTTGGAGAAAAGCTAGGGCTTTGGTTGAAGAAGAAGAAGAGAGCAAGAAGAAGAACAAGGCTTGGTTGCTTGGTTGGGGAATTATCAAGAACACTCAAAGCTTTCTAGGTAAGGGGTTTGATTTCTATCTCATATAGTTAGGGTTTGTTAGTGATAGTTGAGATTGGGGAAAAATTGATAGTTGGTTTATAGGGTTTTGTTGGGTGATTGTTGAAAAGTTTAGAAGAGTTGAATTTGGTGTAGAGATTATGGGTGTTGTTATTAGTGTTGTAGTGTTGGATTATAGAATGAAATAGAAATGTAAATGGAAAGGGAAAACTATCTGTAAAACTAGGAAACAGAAAATATTTGGAAACTGGAAACAAACAGCAAAAATGCAGGGTAACTAAAACAAAACGTATGGAAGAAAGAAAGAGGGGGAGGCGCCAACCTCCACAAGTGGGGCGACCGTCCCCCTATGAGGCACCCGCCTCCATTTTCTTGAAGGACCAAGGGACGTGCGTCCCTGCAAGGAGAAGGGGAAACGACATTTTCTCTGTTTTTCCAATTTTCTGTAACTTGTATTTTTCTGTTTTCTGTCAAACTGCTACCTGCATAATTTCCTTTGGAAATACATTCTGTTTTATTCTAAAATCCCAATTCCACCTAGTAATAATTGGTATCCATAAAATATAATTAGGGGATTGGATAGCCGATTAAATTTAGAACCCGATTATGTTCCGATTTTCGGTAAATTCGACGACGGAGCAAGTTGCTCCGAATTCAACGAAAATTGACGTGCTAGCTAAGTTTGACGTGTAGAACGTAGTGGTGAAGTTAGTTTTTCAAAATTATGAGTTTTTACGGAACGACCCGAAGTAGGCCAATTTACGGTAAATTGACCCGGATTGTGTTTTAGTCAATTTAAGACATATATGAACTATCCGATTTTGAAGTTGATGTTTATAAACTATGCCGGTAATCAAGAATGGCTTTCGCGACAGTTATTGGTGTTTTTATCTATTTTTCCGTTTTTGGAATTAGTGGATTAATTGATAATGATGTTTGCGACGGTGTATTTAATTATGAATACTTGTTGTTTATGCGATGCGATGACATGTTTATTTGATATGAATAAATATGGCGATGTGGACTTTATGTCAATTGTGATGAGCGATGATGATGATGTGTTGATTGTGTGGTCTTTATTTATTGAGTCACATACATTGCATAAGCGACGAGGGCTCTTATGCCAAGCGACGATGGCTTTTATGCCAAGCGACGATGGGCTTTATGCCAAGTGTCCCTATTTATGGACAAAGCGACGGGTACCACATGCATAACATAGTCGTGTCTCATGGAGTCGGTTATGTTTATGTTCGAGTTGTTTATCATTGAGTCTTTAATTGATGAATGATGATTGAATTGCGATGGTACCTGATGTTTTGTGTTGATGTGAATATAATGATAATGTAATGGAGTTAAAGTGCTAATTTATACACTAATGCTAATTTGAAGTATGTAAACTTTTAATACATGTCGGCATACTTTATTTAACTTATATCAATTGTAATTCCCAAAACTATCTATATATCCTATCATGATTATAATTATATGTTTTGGAGTATCTCACCCCTTTACTTGTTTTGCCGTTGCCTATATATTAGTAACGTGAAGGTGATCCCCGAGGATGAGGAGGATTAGCTCGAGTTACTTTATTTTGTGTCGTTCTGCTCTGATCATAGTAACACTCGGGATTTGGGCGACGTCATTATTTTGATAGGATAGTTTGTGTATACTATCTTATTATGTTATAACCTTATGTATTGATGACAACATGATGTTATGTATATTTTGCAAACATATCCGCTGTGCTGTGAATATTCATATGTATATACGATGAATTATGTATGATTCGGTATATCCGACTTTTGATGTGCATTATAATGCTAATTGTTGGATATGCGAAGATGTGATGGCTTAATTTTGTTAAATGAAATTTTGAAACTCTGATTTTATTATATAATTACACGGGGTAGAATTGGGGTGTTACATTCGTCACCTTCCATGGTCGTGAGAGTCATAGCACCGCCAGAAAAGCTTCTTTTGACGATGTATGGGCCTTCGTAGTCAGGATTCCATTTTCCCCTAGAATTTGGTCGAAAAGACAAAATCTTTTTAAGCACGAGGTCGCCTTCTTGAAATTCACGAGGTCGAACCTTTTTGTTGAAGGCTTTCTTCATCCTTATTTGATATAATTGTCCATGACACAGAACGGTCAGACGCTGTTCTTCGATTAAGTTCAACTAGTCGTATCTGCTTTGACACCATTCAGCCTCAGATAACTTAGCCTCCATGAGAACTCTCATTGATGGAATTTCAACTTCTACGAGGAGCACTGCTTCCATGTCGTATACTAGAGAAAAAGGGGTTGCCCCTGTCGAAGTACGTACTGAAGTACGATATCCATGTAGAGCAAATGGCAGCATTTCGTGCTAGTCTTTGTACGTGATGACCATCTTCTGGACGATCTTTTTGATGTTCTTGTTGGCAGCTTCCACGGAGCCGTTCATCTTTGGTCGGTAAGAAGATGAGTTATGATGCTCAATCTTGAATTCCTCACACAGTTCTTTCATCATTTGTTTTTCAAGTTCGATCCATTGTCTGTAATGATCTTACTTGGAACTCGATATCGGCAAATGAGGTTGTTCTTGATGAACCTCACAACCACTTGTCTTGTAACATTGGCGTAAGATGTTGTTTCGACCCATTTGGTGAAGTAATCAATGGCCACTAAAATGAAGCAATGTCCATTTGACATTTTTGGTTCAATCATCCCAATCATGTCGATACCCCACATGGAGAAGGGCCACAGAGAGGAGAGAATGTTGCGTAGAGTCGGTGGCACATGGATCTTACCTACGTAGATCTGGCACTTGTGACATCTCTTGACATGTTTACAGCAATCGGATTCCATTGTTATCCAATAGTATCCTGCTCTAAAGATTTTTCTGGACATTGCATCCCATTTGAATGGGTTCCAAAGGACCCTTCATGCACTTCGTGAATTAACATGTCTGCTTCGTGTCTATCCACGCATCTGAGCAAGACCATGTCGAAGTTTCTTTTGTATAGCACATCTCCATTCAAGAGGAACTTTCCATAAAGCCTCCTTAGAGTTTTCTTATCTTTGTGTGATGCCCCGAGTGGGTACTCCTGAGTTTGAAGGAAGCGTTTGATGTCGTGGAACCACGGTTTATCATCAATGACTACTTCAGTTGCAAACACATATGCAGGTCTTTCAAGGCATCTGATGCTGAACTTGGGCATATCGTTCCAATGGTTGACTTTGAACATCGAAGATAGAGTGGCCAAGGCGTCTGCCATTCAATTCTGATCTCGAGGGATATGATGCAATTCAACTTTGTTGAAGAAAGTCAACAAACGTCTTGCATAATCTCGGTATGGAATCAAACCAAGATGATGAGTTTCATACTTGTCTTTGATTTGATTGATCACAAGGGCTGAATCTCCATATATGTCAAGGATCTTGATCCTTAAGTCGATGGCTTCTTCAATACCCATTGTTCGCGTTAAAAAGTGACGAACGAGGGAATCGAATCAGAATTCGAATCTCTGGCTCGAAACGATTTACTCTTTTGATTTGTTTTTAAAGATACCACGAGCATCAAGCTTTATTATTTCCAAAACAAGAAAAATGAGATGAAAAGGGGGAAAGCTGCAATACCCTAAATAAATAATGATATGCGGTACGACTAGCATGAACTAGACGCAACACATTCGGGATAGATCTGAGCAAGGGGGTTTGTTATATAAAAGGAAAGATGTGGCACCCTATATATATAGTTATCTATAGCCTTATTTATATATATGAATATTTTTGATATCTTTGTGTGTTTTAATTTTCTATTCTATTCTTGGGAGAGTTTCTCCTTTGGATTTTAAGAAAGGTAGGTCATGTGGGATCCAGGTTTTGTTATTATTGTGCTCGCAAAGATCATTGGGATCTTCTGTATACATATTCCTTAGTGGGAATCAGAGCATCTGTAGCTCGGATCTAAGGGAGCTATGATTTTGTTTGGTTTGAGGGAGAAAGAAGTATGCTCGCCAAGGATGAGACCTTGTGCCTACGTATTCTCAAAGGGAGGATGAGAAAGTCAGAGCAATCGTAGTTCCCACTTATGCTAGTGGAAGCAAAGGGTGTTATAAAGAGACAAAGACAAATGTCATCTTAATGAAAAATGTATCTAATCTATTTCATCACATACATTTTGAAGGGTTGATTGTTTGAATCTTTCATCGTAAGTATTAGGTGTTTTTCTTGAGTGTACAAGCATTACCACTTACGAGTTAAGAAAGATGTTTGAAAGATGATTGAATCTTTAACTGTAAGTTCTGGTGTTTTTCTTGAGTGTACAAGTGTTACCACTTAAAGTTAAAAGATGTTTTTGTTTGAAAAGTGTTTCAAAAAGTGTTTGATTTGTATGTGATGTGATAGATGAGATACTTCTTCCATATAGATGATAAATGTCTAAATCTCGAGGAGAAATTGATTGTGGATTAGGGGGATGCTTTTAAGAAGCCTGTGGGTCCTTGTATTGTAAGCCCAAGAGGAGGCATTCCGAGGGTCATCGAGGGTCCTTGTATTGTGAGCCCAAGAGAAGAGATCGCTTAAGAGGAAGCTATAGGGTATGGCTTTGGCTTTAAGAGTGGTTTCACCGGAAACCATCCTCTTAGGATTCAAGAGTGATTTCACCGGGAAATCATACTCTCAGGGTTCTATCCTAGCGCGGGTGATTCTTTGTATTGGAAGCCCAATAGGAGTCTTGTTAAGATATTTCCAAGTCTCTTTCTTGTTTGAAGCCCAAGAGAAGGCTAAACTCAACGAGGGAGTTCTTTTGAACAAAGCCCAAGAGGAGGCTAACTCAACAGGGGAGTTGTCTTATATGGAGCCTAAGCGGAGGCTAAACTCAACGTGTGAGTTGTCTTATACGAAGCCTAAAAGGAGGCTAACTCAATAAATGAGTTATCTTATACGAAGCCTAAGAGGAGGCTAAACTCAATAAATGAGTTTTCTTATACGAAGGCTAAGAGGAGGCTAACTCAATGAATGAGTTATCTTGTACAAAGCCCAAGAGGAGGCTAAAGGAACCTAGTTGTTAGACTAGTTGTTATGTTATAACAAGTGTGTGATATGAAGTTTATGAAGCAAGTGTATAAAAAACAATACAAGTGTATTTTTGGTTTAATTTATAATGAATACCATGGAATCGTGTATAAACAAGCGGATGAAAACTTTGTTTATGCTGAATATTTACAATGATGTTTGAATGTGTACAAGAAATTGAATATGTACGAAAGGGTGAATATGTACAAGGAAATGAATTACATACTGGGGAGGCCCATGATCAATAAAGAAAGAAATTAAAGGAAAAACCTGGTTCGGTTTATCTTCAAATCTAATTGATCATGGAAAAAGGTGTGTAAGTTTATTGAAAGATTTTTGAAAAGGTTTTGAAAATGATTTTGAAAAGTGAAGGATATTCACAAGAAGTTTTGAAAAAGATTAGGTTTGAAAATTGGAAAGAAAACATTTTTGAAAAGTATTTAAAATACTTAAAACGTCTTATTTTTAACCTAATAAAATATAATCAAAAAGAAAATATTTTTGGATTTTTTGACATAATCATAAAATAGGTATATTAAATGACAAGTGTGCAAAAAATCATCTCAAAATGAGAAGTTTTGATTGGTTTTTGAAAATGTTGAAGTTTGTTGAAAAACTTGAGAAAATTAGTGATAAAAAAGAGTTTTGGTCCTAAGGAGTTTTGAACCTAGGACATTTGGCTTAGAAGTGAAGAGTTTTTCCACTGAGCCATGTGCTTAACTTGTCATTTAATCACCTTGTTTTAAAGAAGTTTTGAAAAAATGAAGTTTTGAAAAAGGTCAGAAGTAGGAGTTCTGAAGGGAGGGTCGGTGAAGGAAGGTCAAGCTTGGCTCGGAAGAGTCAGTGTGTTGCTTCTGGTTAGCGTGATGCTTCTGGAAGTGTTAGAAGCTTGATGCTTCTGGAAGTATTAGAATCTTGATGCTTCTGGAAGAAAGAGCATCAGAAGTGCTTCTGAAGGCAGTAGAAGCTTGCTACTTCTGAAGGGACAAGCATCAGAAGTGCTTCTGAAGGTGGTAGAAGCTTGCTACTTCTGAAGGGACAAGTATCAGAAGTGATGAGTCTTTTATTAAAAAAAAAGGTCCTAGGGGGATTCGAACCCTGGGCATTGAGGCGAAGGAAAGGATTAAGAGCGTGCTGGCAACCGCTGGGGCGGTAATACATCCGTTCATTTAATCACATCCAAGTGAATATATTATAAATCAAGTTTTGAATTTTGGTTTTTCCCACTTCATCTTCTTCGTGGAACCGAGAACGAACATCCATGGCTCAAATTCGAGATCCTTCGTTTCTCAACCAATTAAAAAACTTCAAACACCAATCATGATTAGAATTTCAATACGGACTCAACCATGTGAATTATTAAAGCTATAAGTCAGAAACAAGATCTAATTTTGGATGTCCCAAACTTGACCTAACTTAACAAATTCACATATCTCATGACATGATTGATTTTAATTGCAATTAAGGATTCAGTTAGCTTCGGAATGATCAAATACACATTTCTCTTTTCAAAGTTTATGCTAAAGATACATGTATCATGATATCCAAAAACTCATAAAACTCACCTTGGCTGGAATTCGTAGAAACCAGATATGGACTTCCAAATGCCTTTTGTTGATCCCAGAAGCTTCCTTGAGTGTTACTGAGTGTGTTCCGTCACTTACCTTGCTTTGAAGGTCTCTGATTCCTCCTACCCAAGTCCAGTTGCAGGTGGCTGGTTTTGAAATGGAAGATGATGATGGAGTTGTTCCAGAACTAGTTTAAGTGTTTGGACAGTCTCTATATGTTGTATAGAGTGTGTTTGAAATGAAAAATCAGAACAAGCACGAGTAGTTTTCAAGTTTGGAAGTTTTGGCTAAAAACTTGCACAAAGGGAGTTTTCTGGAGCAAACTGACTCTTGGCTTGTTTTTGGATGATTTGAAGTTTCAAACAACTTCTAAATGATGTTTAGAAGATGTTTGAATGACACCTTTGGTTAGAACTTGCAGGATTTGCAATTTGGAATTCTAACCTCTTTGAAACTTAGAAACTTGTAAAATAAGAAAGAAGTGAGAAAAACAAGTTTGGATTGTTTTAGGTGTCCTTTTGAATGAAGTAAGAACCTCTATTTATAGGAAAGGGATTCTGAATGGCAAGGCAAGATAAACTTGAAGAGCTTGCAACTTGGAAGCTTAAGGCTTAAGAAAGGAATATTCCTCATTAAATGCACATGGAATCTTTTTAATCATTGCTTAAAAAAACTCAAGTGTTTTTATCCTTTCCTAACCATTTCCATCAGATTTTTTCTCTTAAATCCTATCTTATTTAGTGACAAGGCTTCTAGAAGGGGAAAATTGCAAAATAACTTGTAACTTTTGATGAAGGATTTCGAAAATTATGGCCATGGTGCTCTATGTTTCAAAATCAAAACCCTAGATACACAAAGTGTTTTTGTAAGTTCTTGGACATTTTGGAAATCTTGTAACATGATCTACAACTTTCATGTTTTGAGTTTTTCTTGAATCAAGATGGATCTAGGTGAAAAATGGCCATGAAAGTAAGGAAAAACCTTGTTTTTTAACACTTGAATTTTTTTCCAAGTGTTAGAAAAAATTCAAATCTTGACTTTTTGTTGACTTTTTCACATTTCTTGATTTTTTATGATCCTGATGGATAATTCGAAATGAATTTATGATTGAAAAGTTTGGTTTTGAAAAACTTGACCAAAAGTCAAAGTTTTGACTTTTTGAACAAATGAATTTTTATAAGATGATTCAGAATTTGTCTGATGACGAAACATGGATTTTGCAATGTTTTGAACCAAGAAATTAGGTCAAGATGTTGCATTTAGGATGTTAAGATCAATCTTCAAGCAAATAGGTCATTCATTGAGCAGAAAGTCAATGATTCATTATCTTCGATCAAAACCCTAATTGGTCGATTCAAGGTAGATCATGAGAAAAAAGTTGGGAATTTGAAGATCAAATGTTGATGATTGATTAAGATAGATCAATTGAGGTGAGTAGAGACTCAAACCCTGATTGATCATACCATGAACAGATGAAATTTTGATAAAACCCTAACTTTGACTTTAGGAGCACATGCACGATGTATCTTCTTTTGAAACTGTTAGTGATGCAATGATGCATATGTGAATGATATAGGGTGGTATCTTAGGTCAAAAATTGGGGTATGACACCCATGATACAAGCTTCATATTCTGCGATGTGGTTGGTGCAATCAAATAGTAATCTGGCGGAAAATGGGATATGTGAACCCTCGGGAGTGATGATGATTGCCCCAATTCCATTGCCAAAAACATTAACTGCTCCATCAAAAATTAAGCCCCATCTAGATTCTGGATCAGGACCTTCTTCAGGTAACGGTTCGTCACAATCTTTCATCTTTAAGTACATAACATCCTCGTCAAGGAAGTCAAACTTGAGAGATTGGTATTCATTGATCGGTTGATAAGCCAAGTGATCGGCGAGAATGCTTCCTTTGATCGCTTTTTGGGCGCGGTACTTGATGTCATATTCAAATAATAGCATCTACCATCGAGTGATTCTCCCTATTAAGGCAGGCTTTTCAAAGACGTACTTGATTGGGTCCATTTTGGAGATTAACCAAGTCGTGTGGTTGATCATGTACTGGCGGAGACGTTTTGAAGCGCACACCAAAGCACAACATATTTTCTCGAGCATGGAGTAACAAGTTTCACAATATGTGAACTTTTTACTCAAGTAGTAGATGGCATACTCCTTCTTACCGGTTTCATCTTTCTATCCAAGCACGTAGACCATGGAATCTTCCAACACGGTAAGGTACATGATTAATGGTCGTCCTTCGATTGGAGGAATCAATATTGGAGGTTCTGACAGGTATTCCTTGATATTGTCAAACGCTCTTTGGCAATCTTCTGTCCACACAACCTCTTGATTTTTGCGGAGAAGCTTTAATATTGGTCCACAAGTAGAAGTCATCTGAGAGATAAATCTGGAGATGTAATTCAACCATCCAAGAAATCCTCTTACTTGCTTTTCTGTATGTGGCGTAGGTATTTCTTGAATAGCCTTGACTTTGTCAGGGTCAACTTCAATACCTCTTTGACTGACAATGAAACCTAGGAGTTTTCCAGATCTCACCCAAAAGGTGCACTTGTTAGGATTCAGACGAAGCTGAAATTTCCTTAGTCGTTGAAACAACTTCAAGAGATATTCTATATGCTCTTCTTCAGTGTCATACTTTGCTATCATGTCGTCCACGTAGACTTCGATCTCTTTGTGCATCATGTCATGAAAGAGAGTGGTCATGGCCCTTTGGTAAGTTGCGCCTACATTCTTTAATCTAAATGGCATTACTTTGTAGAAAAATGTGCCCCATGGCGTGATAAAAGATGTCTTCTCCATGTCTTTGGGAGCCATTCTGATCTGATTATAGCCAGAGAAACCGTCCATGAAGGAAAAGACGTTGAACTTAGCAGTGCTATCCACCAGCATGTCGATATGCGGTAGTGGGAAATCGTCTTTTGGACTAGCTTTGTTCAAGTCCCGGTAGTCAACACACATTCTGACCTTTCCGTATTTCTTTGGGACAGGCACTATGTTGGCTAACCATTGGGGATATTCAGAGGTGACGAGGAAACCTGCGTCGAGCTACTTTTGAACCTCCTTTTTGATTTTTTCGGCCATATCTGGGTGAATCCTTCTCAGTCTTTGTTTAACTGGCGGACACTCTGGTTTTAATGGAAAGTGATGCTCTACGATGTTGGTATCCAACCCTGGCATGTCCTGGTAGGACCAAGCAAACATATCGACGTATTCTTTGAGAAGATCTATCAGTTTGCTCTTGACATCGTTGTCGAGTAGAGCTCCGATACTCACTTCTTTTATGTTTTCCTCAGATCCTAAGTTGATTGTTTCCAAAGGCTCTTTGTGAGGCTGAATGATTCTTTCCTCGTGCTTAAGTAGTCAGGAAATCTCATCCGGGATCTCTTCTTCATCCTCTTCTTCGGCGTCGAACACAGGGAATTCAAAGTCGAGAGAGAGCTAGAGTTTTTGCGTTCAATGGATTTATTTATTGTTAATCTGCATGTTCGATTTATGTTTGAAAATTTTTAGAAAAAGTTAATGTGAAAGCGTATGCAGATTATTATTTTTTGAAGCTGTTTGTTTTTATTGGTTTTTTAGGATTACCATTTCCTGAAAAAAGGGTAAAAAACAAAAAACAAACACAAAATGTGGGAATCAAAACAACACTTTATTTATGATTCACATATGAAACAGAGCCCTAAATACAAACTCATTTGTCTTGGGCAAGACAAAGAGAAAATTATTTAAAAGCTAACCCTATAAAACATCTCTCTGCCTTGGGCGGGGCGAGAGTTCAAAACAAAAGCGAGATAAACTTCTTAGGACGATGAACAACAGTCTGAACCTCAACGGCTTTCCAATAGTGACGAACTCCTTGGAATACTATGTATTTTGGTAGTTTTCCCTTTGAATCATTTTCTGTGTTGACATTGATCGTCGGTCGAACAGGTTTTGAAGACTCTGGTCGGTTGACCCTGCCTTTTGTACTCCTGAGGCGATCTTCTTCTACTTGATTGACAGGTCGAGAGGTATAGAATGCAGTATATGCGTTTTCAAGTGGCATGTATTCTGGATTCTCAGGATGTACTTCTCAATCCTCTGGGTGAAGAGACTCATTATCAGAGACACTTTCCAAATCATTTTCAGAATTGTCTTCTCGATCCTCTCCAAAAATTGCGTTAATCTGGGGATAATCAAAATCTGGTTCAACAACCTCGGCAGGCGTATCGAAGCAAAGATTTTCATTTGTGATCTCAGATTGATGATGAGATTGAGAAGGCATGTATGCCTCTTCTGGTTGACTGAGATGTTCAGGAGGATCGTCCCATCCAGTTGGTTGGATGTCTTCGATTCTAATCCTTGAACTTTCAGGAGCAGTATATCTCACCATAAAGTCATATTTTCTGCTTGGTTCTCCCAAGGTATCCCAAACCTCAGGTGGGATAGGTGGAATTTCTTCTTCATCATTTTGCAGGAACATGCCTTTAAATTTGTATGAAGGAGGATAGAATGGCGTATGTGATTCTTCCTGAGACACATATTCAGAGTTATTAAGATAAGTGTTCCATTCTTCGAATCCAGAGAGATTGTCTTCATTTCCTTCATCAACAAGGACATTAACCTCTTGAGGAATAGGGTTTAGGAAACCTCCGCTATGGAATACTTCTTTGATCGGACGAAGAGTTTCACCCCTTTCATTGGCTTTTGGAAGCACTGGAGCAAATCTAAGCCCTGTTTTGGTTTCGTTGTTGACAGGATTTATCACTTGCCCCCAACCGGCGGCAGTACCGTTCTTCACTATCTGCGTTGCTTCTTTGTAGGAGGAGATAGATGATCTGTTTTTCTTTGTAGATTCATCTTCTAACGAAAGTCCTTGGAATTGTGTCCCTTCAACACCGTCAGCAGTGATGAAAGAAAAAGTGGACAAATGGCTTACCAATAAATCTTGTTCACCAATAATGGTTACTAGTTTTCCATTTGTCGTAAATTTCAATTTCTAGTGGAGCGTGGATGTTACTGCTCCTGCTTCATGTATCCAAGGTCGTCCTAACAAACAACTGTAAGCAGTTTGCACGTCCATGACCTGGAAGGTAATTTGAAAAGTATGTGGACCAATCATCATCGGAAGGTCAACTTCTCCAATAACGGATTTTCTTGATCCATCAAAGGCTTTGACTACTATACCGTTGAATTTCATTGGCGTTCCTTTGTAAGATAAACGAGCAAGGGTCGTTTTTGGCATTACATTCAAGGATGAGCTAGTGTCCACTAGCACGTTAGACAGAGAGTCTGATTGGAAATTCATAGAGATATGGAGAGCAAGATTGTGATCTCTTCCCTCCTCTGGGAGTTCTTCATCACTGAAGCTCAAATTGTTGCAAGTTGTTATGTTGCCTACAATTCCACCAAATTGATCTGTAGTCACGTCGTGATCTACGTAGGCTTGATCCAACACTTTCATCAAGGCTTCTCGGTGAGCTTCAGAATTCAGAAGTAAAGAGAGTATTGAGATTTTGGAGGGAGTTTGCATCAGTTGATCCACAACTCTGTACTCACTCTTCTTGATCATCTTTAGAATTTCGTCAAAGTCTGAATTGATATTGGTTCCATCAGACGGTGTTAACTACGGTTGAAAGAGTAGGTATGGCTATTTCCTTCCCATTTTCCATCATAGTTGTGTTGTACTGATAGGGAACTGCTTTGTCAGAGTCATAAGGAACAGGTCCAGGTAGACAGATGATCAAAGGAGAGTCTGGAACTCTTGGACTGTTGTATTCAAGTTCTACGCGCTTGGGCATATTGAAGTGAGGGATAATGACGTTTACTTCGGGAATTTCCGAGTTGATATCTGAGACTAAAAGCTCATGCGGATAATACCCTACCATATTTACGTCATAATCGTTCCTGTTTCTGAAAATTTGAATGTCGCCGATGTCTATTAATCGCTGAAGGTCTGCTCTTATAGCTGGACATCCTCGAGAATCTATAGAACAGATTCTGCAAGCTGTGTAGTCATGTTTAGCAAAGGCGCCCATTGTGTTGAATGTAAAGTGTAGTTGTACCAAGCTTTCTCTTATCAAATTTATATCTGTGATAAGATATCGATCTGAATTTCTGAAAGAGAGAAGATTAGCCCTCACTAATCTTTGAACTTTGGCTTTCAGTGCTATACAGTGTTCGAGATCGTGACCTGGTGCTCCTTGATGAAAAGGGAAAGACACATCTTTTTTGTACCACCAAGGTAACTTGTTTGGTACTGGAGGTGGTAATCTTGTCTGAACAAGATTTCTTTCTATCATGGTAGGATATAATTTTGTGTAAGTCATCGGAATTGGATCAAAATGCGAGATTCGAGGAGTACAATTCTGATTATTGTTGAATTGTTGAGCCTGTTGTCGAGGCTGTTGATTTTGCTGGAATTGTGGGGTAATTCCCATGTTTGAATTGCTACTAACAACTGGTGCGACCATGGCTACCTGTTGTCGGTGATTGACATTTTTCCTTGGTTTCCCTCGGGATACCATTCGAACATCATGCTCTTTCTTATTTGGGAAACCAGTTCCAACTCTCTTGGTTCCGCTTGAAGATCTCATTTCTTTGGTTAAGCGTCCTGCTCGGACTCCTTCTTCTAGCCGCATCCCCATGCTTACCATTTCGGTAAAATCCCCGGGAGCGCTGGCAACCATGCGTTCGTAGTCGAAAGGGCCAAGAGTGTTCAGGAAGACCTTGGTCATTTCTTTTTCTTCTAACGGTGGATTAACTTGGGCAGCAATTTCCCTCCAACATTGGGCATATTCTTTGAAAGTCTCCTTTTCCTTTGGAGATATAGACCGAAGTTGATCTCGATCTGGAGCCATTTCCAGATTGAGTTTGTACTGTTGGACAAAGGCTTCGCCTAGGTCATTGAAAGTCTGGATGTTTGCACTATCTAATCCCATGTTCCCACTTCATCTTCTTCGTGGAACAATCATTCATGGCTCAAATCGAGATCCTTCGTTTCTCAACCAATTCAAAAAATTCAAACACCAAACATGCTCAGAATTTCAAGGCGGACTTAACCATGTAAATCATTAAAGCTATAAGTCAAAAATAAGCTCTAATTTTGGATGTTCCCAAACTTGACCTTGAAATTCCTGGCAGCAGATACGTGATGTCACAGAGAATGTTATGACACAGTATCTGACACTCTATTAACAATACACACAGTAAATTCAAACAGCAGTAAAGAACACAATAAATTGTTTACCCAGTTCAGTGTGTAACTACACCTACATCTGGGGGCTACCAAGCCAGGGAGGAAATTCACTATTAGTAGAATTAATTCAGGAATAAACCAACCAGTTTATCTCCTTCACTTAAAACCTACCCAATGCAACTTCAATCTAAGTCCTACTTAGACCTGAGTTCCTACTCACTCCCCCTCAATCACAGCAGTGATATCAACCTATTGATTAATTGAATTGTGAAGACACACTTCAATAAACTATCTTGATTTTGCTTCAAAGATTTAATCAAGAGACAAAAACACTCGTGCTTCAAAGCTTTGAGTGATAAAACAACCCTTACAACCAAATCCTAGTCCAAGGCAATTATCAATTGTTAATTGCTTGGCTCACAAGAGTAACTAGAATTACAAAAATACAACCTGCTAAATCTTCAATACAGTTCCAGAGGCGCAGTGCGCAGTAGCAAAGTAAGGGTTCTATTCCTATTATAGAAGCAGTCCTGAAACTTCAGTTTTGGGCTTCCATAAAGATAGCTAGGGTTCACTTAATTAATCCTAAAAACTTGGTCTTATCAACAACCAATTTAGGTTTAACTAAGATTAACCTAACAGCCACGTGAGCATGCAATCTAATAACAGAAAAACATAATAAAGCAGCTCAACCAACTTCCTGAAAATTCTCAAGAAAAACAGATTCTGCAGAACAGAATGTCACATAGGATGTCATGACATCTGGTATGACATCAATCAAACTTCTGCAGAATTTCCAGCACAGCAATTGCTTCTAAATATGAGCTGAACTTAAACATCCTTGTCAAGTAGGATTTATCTTCAATCTCTGAATGTCATGACTTTTATCAAGACATTCCTATAGTCTAGTTTTACCAAAAAGTAATGCCAACTTAAAACACTAACAGACCTAACTGAACAAATTCACATATCTCATGACATGATTGATTTTAATTGCAATTAAGGGTTCAGTTAGCTTCGGAATGATCAAATACACATTTCTCATTTCAAAGTTTTTGCTAAAGATACATGTATCATGATATCCAAAAACTCATAAAACTCACCTTGGCTGGAATTCGCAGAAACCAGATATGGCCTTCCAGATGCTTTTTGTTGATCCTAGAAGCTTCCTTGAGTGTTACTAAGTGAGTTCCATCACTTACCTTGCATTGAAGCTCTCTGATTCCTCCTACCCAAGTCCGGTTGCAGGATGTTGGTTTTGAAATGGAAGATGATGATGGAGCTGTTCCAGAACTGGTTTAAGTGTTTGGACAGTCTCTATATGGTTTATAGTGTGTGTTTGAAGTAAGAAATCAGAACAAGCACGAGTGGTTTTTAAGTTTGGAAGTTTTGGCTCAAAACTTGCACAAATGGAGTTTTCTGGAGAAAACTGACTCTTGGCTTATTTTCTGATGATTTGAAGTTTCAAACAACTACCAAATTATTTTTAGAAGATGTTTGAATGACACCTTTGGTTAGAACTTGCAGGATTTGCAATTTGGAATTCTAACCTCTTTGAAACTTAGAAACTTGCAAAATAAGAAAGAAGTGAGAAAACAAGTTTGGAATTGTTTTAGGTGTCCTTTTGAATGAAGTAACAACCTCTATTTATAGGCAAGGGATTCTGAATGGAAAGGCAAGATAAAATTGAAGAGCTTGCAACTTGGAAGCTTAAGGCTTAAGAAAGGAATATTCCTCATTAAATGCACATGGAATCTTTTTAATCATTGCTTAAAAAAACTCAAGTGTTTTTATCCTTTCCTAACCATTTCCATTAGATTTTTATCCCTTAAATCCTATCTCATTTGGTGACATGGCTTCTAGAAGGGGAAAATTGCAAAATAACTTGTAACTTTTGATGAAGGATTTCGAAAATCATGGCCATAGAGCTCTATGTTTCAAAATCAAAAACATAGCTACACAAAGTGTTTTTGCAAGTTCGTGGACATTTTGGAAACCTTGTAACATGATCTACAACTTTCATGTTTTGAGTTTTTCTTGAATCAAAAGGGATCTAGGTGAAAAATGGCCATGAAAGTAAGGAAAAACCATGTTTTTTAACACTTGAAAATTTTTCTAAGTGTTAGAAAGAATTCCAATTTTGACTTTTGATTGACTTTTTCACATTTCTTGATTTTTTATGATCATGATGGATTATTTGAAATGATTTATGATTGAAAAAGTTTGGATTCGAAAAAGTTTACCAAAAGTCAATGTTTTGACTTTTTGAACAGATGAATTTTCATCAGATGATTCAGAATTTGTCTGATGAAGAAACATGGATTTTGTAATATTTTGAACCAAGAAATTAGGTCAAGATGTTGCATTGAGAATGTTAAGATCAATCTTCAAGAAAATAGGTCATTCATTGAGCAGAAAGTCAATGATTCACTATCTTCGATCAAAACCCTAATTGGTCGATTCAAGGTAGATCATGAGAAACAGTTGGGAATTTGAACATCAAATGTTGATGATTGATTAAGATAGATCAATTGAGGTGAGTGAAGTGAAGACTCAAACCCTAATTGATCATATCTTGAACAGATGAAATTTTGATAAAACCCTAACTTTGACTTTAGGAGCACACACACGATCTATCCTGTTCTGAAATTATTAGTGATGCAATGATGCATATGTGAATGATATAAGGTGGTATCTTAGGTCAAAAATTGGGGTATGACAACATGTTGCAAAATTTCCAGTTCAAAATTCTCCTACTAGGCATCCTCATCAGCCTTCACCTTCGAAGATTCTTCGACAACAACAATTGCTTACTCCCCTATCGAAGAAGAGGGAACCAAATCAGCATGGTAACCCGCATTGCCGTCAATATGCTCCACAGGATATTCAGTCAATTCCAATATCATATTCTCATCTATTGCCATACCTAATTCAGAGTGGTGTTGTGATACCAAGGGAATTAAAGCCAGTGCCAGGGATCACTAAAGCTTGGTTTGATGAGAGTGCCAGATGTGTTGTTCATGCTGATTCTACAGGACATGAAACTAAGAATTGTTTCGCCTTCAAATGCAAAGTTCAAGAGTTAATTGATGACAAGATTCTATCTTTCAAACAGAATGGCTCGAGTTTAGACATTTTGCTTGCAAATTCTGATGATAGAAATTTTGAGGAACTTCCAAAACTCTTTGGGACAATTTCTTACCAAGAGGGATTCGAGACTCTGCAGAATAATGTCGTCAATGAAGTAGATCAAATGTTCACTTTAGAAAAGGTGGTATCCTTCAGCATAGATATCCCAAGTTCTAGCAAAGGGAAGTCAGTCGTAGTACCGACTCATTATCCTGCATTACCAACTTTCAATCCTTTGCATCAACAACCTTTGTCTGATATTCCTCGACTTCAGAGTCAGAATTCCCAAAATCAAACTGAACCTCGGAATAATCTAGAAAGAAGGGAGGTTTCTCTTGATCCAATTCTAGTGACCTACAATCAACTTCTTCCATATTTGATTCAAAATTCATTAGTGGTTCTGAAGTTTATTAACCCACCAAAGTTATTCCTGCTTGGTTATGATCATGATGCGTGATGTGGATACCATGCTGGTACGGTAGAACACTCAACAGAGGATTGCAATCCTTACAAAGCCAAAGTTCAACAGTTGATTGATCAGAAGTACTTGACTCTTCAAGGAGGAAATCTGTTTCTGAATGGCAACCCCATACTCAGATGAGTACCAAAACCACTGAAATCCATCTAAATCAACAAGTCAAGATGGAGCTCAAGTCTCCTCAACGATGACAACTCTTGTTTCTTTACTGCATTTTCATGTGCATCTTGTTTAATTGTTTAAACTTTGTTTGCATGTAGAAACTTATTTGTTTTTTATCTTAATGCAATGGGTATGTTTGTCTTGAAGCAATCCATTCGTTATCACTCTTTATTTGATTTGTGAGCATTTTGATACCAACATTACCAATCCTTTCTCCTAGGCAAAGACTGGAGGGAGGATGATGATAATCGAAAAATGCCAGGTCTCTAATCATATGCTTTCGAGTAAAAACCTTGTTGACGATGTATAGGCCTTGTTTCAAATTCCCAAACACCGGAGTTATAAGGGAGATAAACCCTCGTTGACCCCCTCGAGCCTTGAAGTAGAAGTTTCTTTTCTTTCCAAAAAACCCCATTTTTAACCCTGTGGGCGGGTAGTGTTCAGTTAATCTGATCGAGCGTTCAAAACTCATCAAGAGAGTACACGTCAAAGGATACAACAATGGTTATCCTTCAAAAGGTTGAGGAAGGTCATAACCGTGATAGTTAACCTTTGTCTATCAACAATGTATGTCAGAAGAGAATGATACCCCAATGGTTATCTATCGCACATCAGAAGGTCAATAGATGACGATACAACAACAGTTATCCCTCATCTACCCAAGGACTCAGACAGTCACAATCACTTCCAAATCAAAGACAGTGTAAAGGTTCACGACTTGTTCAAAAAAAAAAGAGAATAAAAAAGAAAATAGACAAAAATCCCGCTAAGTCAAAACTTAGTAATAAGTCGCTTAGGCAAAAGTCAGGCAAAATTTAAGAAATGCATTATCAAAGAAAAATTTCAACAAAGAACAAGTCGCGTGGTTAAATACCAAAAGCAAAAATATTAGTGACTGTTGTGTCCAAGACACCTCGTGTTGGTTCCTCAACCATCGTAACACCTATGGAGAGATGAGTGCTCGTATCAAGATAGTTGAACTTAGGGCTGAAGGACATCATGGAGAATGGGTGGGCACCAAATAATTTTGAGCCTAAAATGTCTTTTTGTAAAACCCGTGAACCAGGCCATGTTACAACCATTAAAAGTCCTAATTGAAGCATGAGTTCATTCAAAATCATACGAAGACGAGATCGCGTTTACCTGACTCCTACGATGCATGCTAAGTATCTGTGTTGGTATCATATGCTTGTCTTATCTTTCAAAAAAAAGTTTCCAGCGTTGCAATCTAAAAGTGTTTCACTCACAAAAAAAAGGTCATAATATTTTTCATACAAAACTTCAAGACGCATAAATGTTGCATTATAATTGTCATAATAAGCATTCTCCTACATGTAAAATAATTATTTGACATTAAAGAAGTTCTCATGATGAACATCAGTGAAGAATTTAATTTTTTTCCAAAGAAGACTTGATCATTTCTTTGTATCAAGAAGCATGGCGTTTAAGGACTCCGTTGAACATATCACAAGTTGTTTTCTCAAGATTTTGTTAACTTGGGGGAAATCAAGTCGAAATTCAGTTTCTCAAATTTTAGCCAATTTGGGGCAGGTCCTTAAAGAGAAATCAGCGGGTGATTTGGTCCTTCTCAAAGAGCAATCAGCAGATGATTTGGTCCTTCTCAAAGAGCAATCAGCAGATGATTTGGTCCTTCTAAAAGAGCGGTTAGCCTGGGACAACCGTTGTTTCATGATATCTTCGTTAAAGTCTGCGGGTATTCTTTAACTCTTTGGGATCTTCAGACAATTTCTCAATTATCTTCTTTGGGATCTTTCGAAAATTTCTCAATTATCTTCTTTGGGATCTTCAGACAATTTCTCAATTATCTTCTTCGGGATTTTCTAACAAATTCTCGATCATTAGCTTCGTTAAAGTTTGCGGGTATTCTTTAAACTCTTTGAGAATTTTCTGACAAATTCTCAATTATGTCTTCGTTAAGGTCTGCGGGTATTCCTTAACTCTTTGGAATTTTTAGACATATTCTCGATCATTATCTTCATTAAAGTTTGTGGGTATTCTTTAACTCTCTAGAACTTTCTGACAAATTCTCAATCATATCGAATCTCTTAATTTATTTCATTTCTTTTCGCTCAAGAAGTTCGGTTTCCTTCTCATAGCATTTTCGTTAAGAAATCCTGAGATGGCTTAATCTATTGTTTTTCTTTTCGCTTAAGAAGTTCGGTTTCCTTCTCATAGCATTTTCGTTAAGAAATCCTGAGATGGCTTAATCTATTGTTTTTCTTTTCGCTTAAGAATTTTGGTTTCTCTTCTCAGTGCATTTTCTTTAAAGCCATTTATTTTTTCATTACTCATTTTGGTTACTTGGTTATCCCTAGTATCGTTGAGATCTCCTGATATTTTCTCAATTATTATTGTTGTTGCTAAGATCTTCTGTTGGTGTTTAACAAGTTTTTTCTCCTCAGGCGTCTCTTCCTTGGCTTTGTAGTTAAGATATCTTATCTGCTTTCTTTTGTGGCATTGGTTTCCCGCGTAGGGAAAATTTTCGGGGTTCTCTGGTATTCAATCCTCTTCCACCTTGAACGTTCGAAAGCTGTCAATCTTTCTCACTTACCAGGTTTAAGATGATTGAATAGGGGCAGCTGTCGCACCCCAAAATTTACCTTCCGGATATTTTGATAACTTTGCGTGGCTCATGTTGCATCATTGCATTTCATTTACTAAATCAAAGTATTTCGATTGTCAAGCTTTTCAAAAATATGGAATTTAGTTGTATTGACAATCGGTCCAAGGGGTTCTCATATTCTCTCTATTTTTGTCATTCAAGTTATCAAGGTTTCTTAGGCCTCAAGATATCTCAATATGTCCATGTCTGTTTCTACGAAGCTTCTTAACTATGCTCTTTGGTCAGGTAGAGTATGATTTCATCACCATCTTCAACCGAGGACTTTGTAGGATGTGATTTGTGTACCTCATAATCTCTCAATTTACTTTCTCCTCAAAGAGCATCACAAGCAAGAATTAGGATTTATATGGCTTTGATGGCTCTCATATTCACTCAAGGTTGGGATTCTTGATCACTGTGATATTCTCCGTGTCGAGCTATAAGATTGTAAACTCAGGCGCTCATCCTCCTCCTGTGCTTGTCATCATCACTTTTTGGATTCCTTTGAAAATGCACGGATTCAGAGATGTGAATTACCTGGTAATTCTTGGATGCATCCTCGTGTGTTTACTTGAATTGGATTAAAGTTTTGAGCAAGATCATCAATTGGTTTATGATTAAAGTTTCTCATATGTGTATATTTTTTTTGATGTCTTGTCTACCAATGGAAGTTTGGTTAAGATGTTTAGGTCAAATATTATTTCCTCAAAGGCATTACTTAACAAGATTTGGATTCTATGATTGATTAAATTGCAAGGATGAAGTGTTGCAAGAAGGATGAAATTGCGATTAAAACATCTTTTATGTCTTTCTTTTGTTTGAGGCTTATTGCTCAAATTCAAGTTGACTTAAACTTGAATTCAATGGTTGAGTGTCAAAAGTGACTAAGAAATGGAATTTGTTTGTTTTGTCGTCTTACTTAGAATGGTTGGCATTTCTAACTTAGAATGGAAAAGGAATTTCAAGACTATATTTTTAACTCAAGATTCATGCATTATTTTCAATTGCGAATGTCAGAATTTTGTTTTAATTTCAAAGATTCATGGTTCCACCAAAATTCATGCAAATTTATCTCAACCATTCAACATGGCAAGTTTCATCCAAATATTTCCAAACTCATTACCAATTCATTCAAGAATCAAAATACTTTCTTTACAAGAGACATTCAAGTCTTGAATCTAAGCTAAGTTATGTCACCATATTTTGTGCTACAAGAAAGTTCAAGTTCTAATACTTAACTTCTAATTGCATCAACATTGGCACAAATTGAATTTCAAAATACCATTCATTCAAGTTCTATCATGGAAGTTACAAGTTTGTTACAAGGATGTTTTTAGATTACAATTTCTACAAAAAAGTTCTAGTTCCAAAAAAAATAAACTTTTGTAGCATCTTCATCATCGTGATCGTTGTGCCAAACTTCACCATTTGATCTTCAAGCTCTCCTATTTGCTGCTCACCCATGTTGCTCAATGTTACATGAAACAAGAGAGAAAAGCATGATTAGCAATTATAAAACTTGAACATAAACAAGAATTTCAAAGAGTTTTCAACCTCATCATTACGGTTCGTGTTTGGAATCAGGTTTAAAGGGTTTTCTTAAATCATGTTCAATGCCAAAGCCTCATAATTTGAATATTAAGATTAATCATGGGCTGGTTTTCCCAATTGCAAATCATAAAGTAAAACTTTAGTTCACAAAAAGGAGGGTGCAAAAATACAAATTCAGAATTAGCATCATGTTTCAAGTACAAGGTCAGAATATGACTGTTCCAGCCCAAGACAGCATTGTTTGTTCAGAGTCCAGCAAGCAAATTCCTAAGGCCTTATTTCTCAGAAAAAATATCTAAGTCCATAGTCAGCAGAAGCCCTAATTCTCAGCATATAAAGGCATTGATAACACTAATAAAAAGAAAGGAAGATTGTTCATGAATAAACCCTAGCCGCAGCAGCCACAATGTTCATAACACCCTGACCAGAACCACAGGCAAAAACGGCCAAACAAATACAAACCCAGAAAACACAAAACCATCATCATCATTTTCGCAACATCAACAACACCGAGAAAGCCATCAAACAAGAAATGAAAACCCTAAATAATTATCATCTTCATCATTTTCCTAAAACCTCAAACCCTTCAGAAAAGACTCGAGAAAAATAAAGAGACACGAATGTCGCGAGTTCAGAAGAAGAAAAGTCAGGGACGGAAAGATCTCACCTGAAACCAGCCCAGGGTGGTATCATTACCGTCGAATCCTCCGGTATCACCTTAGATAGGTTGATTCAACATTGCAAACTCTGAATCCCTCACCGTACGCACTAGAAATCTCGATCGGAACCCTAGGGTTTCCGGTCACCCCTTTCAAATTTACGGAAAATTGTTCATTATCTGCAAAATCAGACACTAGATATGCAATCAGAAGAAAGAAATGAACAAGAAAATGAAAGAAAAATCACGATCAGAGCTTCAATGCCATATCACCGTCATTCACCGCCACAGATATTCATCGGAGCCACCATCGTGTTCATGCAAGCCACCATATGGATTCATCATTGCCGCCTGTGTTCATCGAGACCACCGTCGTGCTTCCATTTCTATGGGTTTTCTTTTTATTGTTTATCAATGTAAAGAGAGGAACAAGAGAATGAAATATGAGAGAGAGAGAGAGAGTTGTTAATTTTTCTTTTCTTTTTTTCGTTTCTGATTTGATTAAGAAAAAACAACAACAAATTATGTTAAGTGAAAGTTGGTTTGTGTGGCTAATCCAGGCGGTGACACTTGTCACCGCCCTGTTGGTAATTTGTGATTTCGATGCAGCTCCTTCATGCGGTCAACCATGCACCCCTGTCGCCTCAGCCGTTGGATTTCCATCAGGCTATCATCATCACCGTCAGATCTTCATTAGAGCCTCATCACACAGCATCAACGCTCCAAGGTTGCGCTCCCACGGTAGACTTGCATTAGACGGCCACGTTAGATCCAGCAGACCATTCTATTGGGCCTGGGCTTTTTGCTCTTCAGCACCCCCTGTTTGCTTCTGTTTCTGGCCCATTTTCTTTGTTATTGTATATATTATTTCGTTGGTATTTTATTTAATCAAATAAATTGCGAAATAGTATTTATTTATTTTCTTTTAAATATTTAATTGAGTTGAAAATTAATATTTAATTTGATTAATCATTTTGCTGATTAATTCTATTAAATAGGAGGATTCAATTTAATTAATTATTTAATCAATTCGGACTGTTTTATCTATTTATCTAAGCTTTTATCGCACTTTCTGATCTGATGTATCCTCATTCGTAAACTTGTACCCCCATCCCCATACGGTTTGTAATAGTGTAGAACTTTACCTCTTTATATATTTTAATCATCGATTAATTACGCGTTTATCATCATATTAGAACACATAGCTTCCTCTTGGGCTCTTCATCAAGGAACAGGTAAACATACACAGTGCGCACTCACACACATTCATAGTTTGGTCCTGGGCTATTCTATAGCGACAACTATCCGATCGGTTGTTCCAATCGGTCGTTTAGAATACTAGTGCCACGCTAGTCCCACTTTCTAGGAGCATACATATATCCACCTTGTATGGGCTCGCTTGTTTTCCTAATCGGATTCTTATATCCTCTTGACTCATAAGCCAATTTCTTAAAGGGTCTCATAGTTGGGAATGCGCATGGCCATCCTCACAAGATTAATTAAAGCCCTTGTTGCTTTAATTAATCATAACCCGAATAATTATTGCTCCATATACCAATTGTCCATGTACTAGGGTCTCATAGTTGGGGATAAGAGCACCTATCCTCACAAGATTAATCCCATATACTTGGTTAATCATAACCCGAATCATTCCTTCTCTTTCGTTCCGTTACCAATCCCCATCTAAAACACTTTCATAATTAAAATTTCAAACCTCAATCCAACGTCGAGTGTCTTTTCAAAAATTCTTTTTTCGCAATAAAACCAAGCTCTTAAATCGTTGGACGATAGGCCAGTTGTTTAAGAATTTGTGCCAAATAAACCCCTAGTCTTTAAGTCGTTGGACGTTAGACCAATTGCTTAAAGACTCTTAGTCTTTAAATTGTTGGACGTTAGGCCAATTTTTTAAAGACTCATTAATAATGTGAAACTTGTTTCACCTCACTTTTTCATAAGAAAACATTTTTGGGTGATATACGACTCGTCTGAGCAGTAGCTCCTCGGGTTTCTAGTATTTGAATTGTAAGACGTTAGTCCTATTGTTCGGTACTTTTTCACCCACTTAAAAATCAACTCAACTCACTCAAATTCTTTTATCGCTCATACGCGATCATCAAACTCTTTTCTTACAAATAGTGTGCAATAGCCATTTCAAACACGAATGAGGACTTAAGCTTTTCAAACAAACTAAACAAGTCCAAAGTTCAAGCATTTGAAATGTCTAAATGCACGATTTTTTCTCATAAAATCAATACAACCAATTTAAAACATTTTTGAGAGGAACTATGGAGTTTTGACTTTCCCATTGCACGAGGGAATATGTAGGCACAAGGTTCTGAAACCGCGACAAACTCAAAAAATAATAAACAGACCCCGTTTCTTTTATTTCTCGATCTTAACTCATGAATTAGCAATTTAGCACACACACGAACACTTAGAACTAAACGGGTCCCATCGAGTACGATGGATGTAAGGGGTGCTAATACCTTCCCCTTACATAACCGACTCCCGAATTCACTTTTTTGGTCATGTAGACCGCCTTATCCGTTTTTGTGGGTTTTATCTATATTTCCCCGTTCTTTTTAGAACAAATAAAATTAGGTGGTGACTTCATTGTTTTTAAAACAACTGATGAAAAAACCAGTCATCACAATACCAGTATAGACCAACTTTAGAGTATGGGTCTTCAGAGTCTGGATCCCAGCTTTTGATCCTTATCTTTCGAGGTTGACTTTCTTTAGACTCTAGTCTTGAGAAGTTGGCTCCTTCATAGTTTGACGCACAAGTTATGATCCTTTAGATTCTAGATATTTTAGCTTATGTTTAAATGTTCTTTTTTTAGTACCAGTACAAAGTTTGTAACACAACTTTTAGTGTATGGTCTTGGACACTTGAAAATATTAGTAACGTATCTAATTGTTCTTTAAACACTTTGTTATCATCGAAACCTTAGAGACACGGTACAAACCAATTTTTTTGCAACAAAAACCATTTTTGGTAAGCTTTATTTCTTTTTGGGGTTTGTGATATTTTTTAGCCTGCATTTCTTTAATGTACATGTTTTACTAGTAAGTATATGCAAAATGCATGGATAATAAAGACTTGTTTCAACTTTTAAAGCATGGAATACAACCAGTTATGAATGACATTGGTGCGTCTAATCACTATGAGGCTTTCTAATCCAACTAATACCACGATTAAAAGAAACTAATGGAGGACAACGCCGTGGCCTGAAGCTTCACAGGGATAGGTACCTTAATGGTTCTATTTTTGACCAGGTGGCTTACCTTGTGAGAACCTTGGCGATAAAGGCTCGAGCTTTCTTTATTTTTCGAAGCTGTTTGGGCCTACTCATAGAAAATTAGAATGATTGCACTCTTAGAATACTTTGTTAACCTAGCAGATGGTTGACTGTAGGAGTTCCCTCATGCGGAGATATCACATTCGTTTAAAAATGTTTTGGATCAAGTGGAATACATTCATCCTCCTTTAATGTTTTCTTGGGAGATAATTCGACCAGATCAAACAATCACAGATTGGAAAGTTACTTTTCTCCGAAAGTAGATATGTCGGGGCCCTCGTTCCTCTTTGTATATTTTTGTGTGGTAATGTTTGAGAGTACCTTGTGGAGGAAAAATATGTAGAAATACTTTTATTGCATAAAATGAGTTTTGTTACCTGCTTGATGTGTATTTTTATGATCATGAGTGGATAGAATGGAATTATTTTTATTACCTGCTTGAAGTGTATTTGTAAAGTTCTTAATTTAGTCTCGATTTAACAAATAATAAAAGATAGACTTAAATATGTTTTTGGTCTTTATATCTCAAATTGCTTTTTTAGTCTCTATTAAAAAATAACTTATTTTTCTCCCTACAAAAATTATATTCATATTGTTTTAGTGTATATAATTTTCTAAAATTTTTAAAACTGTTTAATTACCTTTGAATTTTTAAATGTTTAATTATTTTCATAAGTGTTAAATTAGAATTTTTTAAAATGAAAATTAAATATAATATTTTAAAATTTTAAAAAATATTGATAAAAGCATTAAAAAGTTCAAATTAAAAATTAAATTTTAAATTCTTTTTTTCGAAAAAAATTTTATAACGTTATAAACATGTTTGTAAAAATTTGTAGGGACTAAGACATGTTAGTTTTTTTATAAAGATCAAAAACAAAATTTAGTAATTTAATATATATATATGTTTGTGTGTGTGGAGAGATCAAATTACACCCGAAGAGTTACACTATGAGTTACACACTCAAAAACGTCATTTCGGATTAATATATTTTAAAATCAACCGTTGGATTGAAATCTATCATCATATAGATCATACGTATAAAGTTTGAAATTAATCTATAAAATTTTATTATATGATCAAGATATCCAAAAATTAAGGTCAAAATGGACTTTCATAAAACGTTAATTTTGATGTAGTTCAATGACATAGTAAATCATTATAGATTAATCTCAAACATTATAGGCATGATCTATATAATGATATGTTTCAATTCAACGGTTGATTTTAAAAAATATTAATCTGAAGTGACGTTTTGAGTTATAACTCTTCAATGTAATATATATATATATATATATATATATATATATATATATATATATATATATATATATATATATATATATATATATATATATATATATATATATATATATATATATATATATATATATATATATATATATATTTTATTTAGTTACATTATATCAGAGACAAAATGTTAGAATATATATTATAGCCCACCGTGTACGTTGTACTTATTACCAGCCTTAGAACTAAATAAGCACAAACTTCATAAAATTTGTTTGAAAATAGATATTATAGCACTGATACAAAAAAATTAATCAAAAAATAATTGTGTTCCTGCGAAAAAAATAATTGTGCACAACTTGTAAGGAGTTAAATCTAAATGATAACATCATAGTTTTGACTTTGAAGTAAATGTCTATTGTCAAGCAAAACCATCATTAAGTACCAAGTTATGTACCCATGTGTATGCCTAAATTTGGAATAATAAAGAAAAAAAAGATCGATGTGGCCAAAACATGCTGATGCAAATTAAGATGTTGATTTTGGTGATGCACAACATATCACATGCTAAAGTAGGACCAATGAACCATTAGTGATATTCACTCATGAGATATTAAAGATTCCCTATCAACATTTGTCGTCGGTTATACAAACATATATGGCTTCACTTTAGTTTCTCTAGGTTCTAGCTATTAGTCTATTTCCAAATTATACGATGTTAGGGTTATTTTACAAAAATTAAGAAATTTAATTATTATTTTATAAGAAAGTGAAATGTTGTATGATTTTATAAATTTGTCTTTTAATAATTATATTGAAAGGCGAAATCAAAAAAATAAAAGAAAAAAGAAAAATTAATAGTAGAGAATATATTAGACAAAAAATTATTAATAATGTATTATGATTTTAAAATGACTTATAATTTAGGATAAATATTTTTGACAAAGTAATTTATAATTTAAAACGGAGAGAGTAATCTCTTTTTGTAGCAATTCAAGGTTTTCTCAGGGAATCAATGATTTCTCTTTTATTATTTTTAAAAATACAAGACAATTGATCTTTTTAAGAGACTTTTGTCCTTATATATAAAGAAATATTCATCTAATTGATCTTGATGGACATTGAAGCTGTGTGGCAGGGTTGTCTATATCTTTGATATTGGCTTTGGTCTTGGTGTTATATGTGCTATTTCATCAAAATTGAAAACTGATGGTGACCTTTCACGTCTTTTCTTTTATGTTTGAACTTGCTTAGAAGTACTGCATGTGTTTAATTATGTTAATAATTCTGGAAGGTTGTGGTGTGATATACTTAAGCACGTGGACAAAAGTTTCAAATACAACTTGGAAAACCATTACAAGTTCTTAATATTTAATTGCTATAAAGAACAACAAAAACTTTTGGGTTTGTTTTGCTAGATTGAAGTATTTCTTTCAAAATGATTTGTTTAATTTTAACATAATTACAGGGATTAGGGTTTTGTGGATATTAGTTCGTTAACTAGTTGTTACAATTCTAAATACATATTTAGAATAGGTTTTGAATCCATAAACAAATAACAATAAAAATAGTAACAAAAAATTGATACAAAAGATGGCCTAGGATGTTAGACTTATGACAAGTTTGTATTATCAATGGAAGGGATGTAAGCATGATTGTCAGAAGTTCTGGAAAGAAAGAGTCAGAAGTTATGGGATGAAAGGATCAGAAGTTCTGAGACGAAAGGACCAGAAGTTCTGGAACAAGTGATTCTGAATTTCTATTACAAAAAAAAATTTACATCATATCTTTACACTCTCTCGTAGCCACCTATATATAGTCATAACTCTATGGATAAGATGGCTTACTAAAAATGGAAAGAGATTGTAGCCTAATGACTCATAAGCCCATTATACAATAAACCACTAAGCCAATTATACAATAAACCACTAAGCCCAAATACACTAATACTCCCCCTCAAGGTCAGTGGGGAGACATGGATTCTTTAGTGACCTTGCAATCTAGAACAGCAACAACTTTGAGTTTGCTCTTGAGATCTTTGAACGTAGAGCTGGAGAGAGGCTTATTGAGCATGTCATCCAGTTGTGCAGAAGCTGGTACATGCTGAATGCGAAGTTTATTTGCCACTCTCTCACGAATAAAATGTATATCCAACTTAATGTGTTTAGTGCGAGCGTGCAACACAGGATTATGACTGAGTAAAATAGCCCTAAGATTGTCACGAAGCAGAGTTGGGGGGAAGCATTTCACCTGTAAGTCAGTGAGTAGGGATTGCAGCCAGAGTAACTCTATTGTAGTATGCGCCAATGCCTTGTATTCTGCTTCAGCACTCGAGCGAGCTACAAGAGTTTGTTTCTTGGAGCTCCACGAGATCAAGTTGGGTCCAACAAATATGCACGTGCCAGATGTTGATCTTCTATCGTTCGGATCGTTCGCCCAATCAGAGTCACTATAAGCTCTTACTGACAGAGCTTGAGTAGCATTAACAGGTGACATAAGCAAGCCATGAGTAGCAGATCCACTGAGATATTTGAGTATGCGTTTAACCATGCTCCAATGACTGTTTAAGGGGTTAGCCATGAACTGACAAGCTTTGTTCACACAGTAAGCAATATCTGGTCGTGTCAGAGTGATATATTGCAGGGCTCCAACAATTGATCTGTAAATGGAAGGATCTTGCATTTTATCAATTCCAAATCTGCTAGGTTTTCAACTACTGAGCATAGGGACAACTACACCATTTGCTTCTTCCATGTTTACTCGACTCAGCAGATCCCTTATATATTTAGTTTGAGTAAGCGTGCCATTATGCTGATATTTGACTTCAAGGCCAAGAAAATATCCTAGCCTGCCAAGTTTCTTCAAGGCAAATTCATTGTGAAGCTTGGATATAACTTTGTGAATTAACGGAGCATAAGATCCTGTGACAATTATATCATCCATATATACTAGGACATACAAAGTGACTTCTTGATGATTGTACACAAATAGGGAATGATCACATTTACTTTCCACAAAACCAAACTGAAAGAGTGTCTTGTGCAGCTTCTCATACCAGGACCTGGGAGTCTATTTAAGCCCATACAAGGATTTATTTAATTTGCAGACAAGATATTTGTTGGCATATTCAAAACCTGGTGGTTGACTCATGTAGACTTCTTCTTCAAGAGAGCCATTCAGGAAAGCATTGTTAACATCAATTTGTTGAACATCCCATTGAAATGTAAGAGCTAAAGTGAGTAGAACTTTGATAGTAGCAGGTTTGATGACAGGAGAAAATGTTTCATAATAATACAAACTGTATTGATGATTAAACCCTTTAGCAACCAGTCTAGCTTTGTATTTGTTGAGGGAGCCATCAGAGTTTTCTTTCACCTTAAACACCCATTTGCATCCTATTTCCTTTCTGTGAGAAGGAAGAATGGTGAGAGTCCAAGTATATTTTGCCATTAGAGCCTTGTACTCTTGCTGCATAGCTTCAAACCAATGAGGTTGGGAAAGATCCTATTTAACTGTGATAGGTTCAGAATGTGTTAGAAAGACTTTGGGTTTTAAAGAACCAGATTTCCCTCTAGTTACTATGGGATCATTATTGGTTGAAAGACCAGATTTTGGCATTGTATCATGAATGGAGGGAGATAGTTCTAAATCAGTGGACACAAGAGGAGAGTTACTGATGGCCTGTGTGGGCACATATACATGAGCAAACTAACTTTGGTCCAAGAAAGTTGTAGATTCAACAAACATAGAAGTATTGTTTTGACCATTGGAGATGTCTGTCAGAGTTTGAGGAGAATTATCAAGTGAGGGCTGCTGTGTAGAGTTATCAGTGCTATTTTGAATGACAACATGATCTAATACATATAGAGACTGAGCAAGGCTAGAAGACTGACTAACTGCGGTATTTTCAAAAGAATTTATGTACACCATCAATCTAGACATAGAAAGATCATTATCAAAATATGAAGTGCATGACTGACTCGTGCCACCAGAAGGAAACAAGGAAGTAAAAGGGTATTTTGCTTCATCAAAGATAACATCCTTTGACATATAAATCTTGCCCTCTTTACTAAGGCACTTATGACCTTTATGCAGAGGAGATACACCTAAGTAAACACACTCAGAACTTCTGAGCTGGGGTTTGTGCTTATTAAAGATCTAAGATAAGGGAAACAAAGACAGCCAAAAACTCTTATGCCTTGATAATCAGGAATGGTGTTAAAAAGAGCATGAAATGGAGATGTGAATGCTGGAAAATTAGATGTGGGAAGTCTATTCAGAAGATACACTGCCTGAGTGAAGCTGTGATCCCAAAATTTAACAGGAATATTAGCATGAGCCAAAATTGTTAAGCCCATCTCTACCATGCTTCTGTGTTTTCTTTCCATAGTGTCATTTTGGTGTGAAGTGTGTGGATAGGTTAATCTATGAATTATTCCTTTCTCACTCAAATTTTTTGTCTAAGATCGAAATTCTCCCCCAAAATCAGTCTGAACATCTTTTACTTGAACTTGAAACTGAGTTTGGACATAGACAAGAAATTGAGTGAAGCAACTTAAAGCTTCAAAGTTTTGTTTTAGAAAATACACCCAAGTGTACTTGGTGTAAGTGTCAACAACACCCATATAGTACAAATAGCCTTGACTAGAAGGATTGGGAGATGGTCCCCATAAACTAACATGCACAAGTTCAAAAGGTTTGGAGTAAACAGTTGTGGATAAAGGTGCATACAATCTGTGAGATTTTCCAACATTACAAGAACTACAACAATCAATATTATCTTTATTGGATGAGGAAATATTATAGAGTTTCATTATAGACTTGAGATTTACAGAATTTTTATGTCCTAACCTATTATGCCAAACAGAAAATTTATTACAGACAAAATTTGCAAGAACTTGAGATTGATCTCTGGTGGACAAGCTAACAGCATTTGCAGTTGGAGATTCCACTGACTGAGAGGAAAGACTATAGAGGCCACTAGTATCCAGGAATCCTTCTAGAAGAACCTCCTTAGATACCCGAGATTTGATGAAACAGGTGTTAGCATGAAACTCAAAAAACACATTATTATCTTGAGAAAACGTTGACACAAACAAAAGATTTCTAGTGATTTTGGGTACATGCAGTAAATGCTTCAAGACTAATTTGGAGTGAGATAATGAAGGAGTCTTGATGTTAGCTAATCCAATAGACTCAAAGTTCAATCTTTGACAATTACCTACAAGAACCTTATTGACACCAGAATAACTTTGTTTATTTTGTAGTAAAGATCTATTATGAGTGAGATGATGAGTAGCACCTGAGTCTGCAAACCATGCTTGAGACTCTAAATCTGTTGGAACCTGTAGGTCATCTTGATGAGTAAGATATGTTGAAGCTTGGACTGAGTTGGCCTCTGGATCTTTCTTCTCACCCTTCATCTGTTAAGTGGACTCAAAGGCTTGATTCTTTGATTGTGCTGGCTCAAAGTTTTCATCATAACGATGCCAGCAGTCCATAGCAACATGGCCATATTTCCCACAAAGCTGACAAGTTGGTCTATGGCGGAAGATGCAGGATCCGCTCGCCACGACCTCTGCGAGAGTTACTTCGCCGATATCGAACCACCTCTGGTGGATTTGGAGCTGAAATTGGCTTCAGATTGGGCAACATTTGCTGTGGCATTAGAAAGAGAAAGCTCTTGACAATATTTGTCAAGTTGAGCTTCTTGTACATACAACAGTGCCTCAACTTCATAGAGTGTCGGAGGTTCCATCTTTCCATATACCACCATGATAAATGGATTGTATTCCTCTGGTACACCCTGCAAGATAGAGTCAATTTGATCGCGCTCAAAGATTGGTTCACCAACTGCCAGAAGCGCATCTGTAATTGCACGAATGTGAAGCACAAACTCTAAAATTGAACGATTTGCTTTCTTGGTGACTTTCAGCTCAGCACGAAGTTGATGAACCCTAAATTTCATGACCGCTGGGAAATACTGGTGTATCTGCTCCCAGACTTGATATGAATGCTTGCAAGAAAGCACACGAGGAAGCACAAACTCAGAAATTGTGGACATAAGCCACGTGAACAAGGCTTGATCTTGAGTAATCCAAGCCTCATATTCATCAGAGTGAACATTGGCGCGACGATCTTCGTTATTCTTAAATATTGCAGGAATATGAGGATTAACTACAAATCTATGTAGTTTATGAGCAAGAATGATAACTTCAACCTGTTGATTCCAGAGAAGATAGTTCTTCTCTTGCAGCTTGATGGAGAGTTTAGGCCCAAACACTATGTGATAGGACGCATTGCTGAATGATGACGACTATGTCGTCGTGTAGGGATGAAACTCTGAGTTTTCCGGTGATGCATCCATTGATGAAGCTTCTCTGAAGCAATGGAGCAAGAACGTGTAACAGAACTAGTTTGTTGAATCACGAAGGAAGATGCTGCAGCTTCTCAGTAAGAGCACGAGAATGATGAAATGAACAATGAAAGATGGTTTGGATCAGCAACGATTGATACCATGTTAGATTTATGACAAGCTTGCATTATCAATGGAAGGGATGAAAGCAAGATTGCCAGAAGTTTTGGAAAGAAAGAGTCAGAAGTTTTGGGACGAAAGGAGTTTTACATCATATCTTTACACTCTCTCATAGCCACCTATATATAGCCATAACTCTATGGATAAGATGACTTACTAAGAATGGAAAAAGATTGTAGCCTAATGACTCATAAGCCCATTATAGGAAAGAAGGAAGTAACGAGTCTGGAGAATGAGACGTCAATCAACTATCAAACTGACTTAAATGCTATTACTAATAATAGAGATACTAATAATTACTATTAGATTGACCAAACTGACTTAAATGCCCTGTTTAAAAATAAATTATATTACACATTAGATAAAATAATAATTAACAAAATAACCTTATCTCTTTTATATTGATCAATGAAAATCAAAACATTTGCCAAGTGTCAATTTCATCTCATTTGCAATGTTTTCCCTCTCTCTTTTCTTTTTCAAAATTCAATAATTATTTCCTTGGTCTCTTGGAATGAGTAACGTATATTTATTTTTTATTCTCCTTCCACTTACATGACCCTAATGTACTTTATATGTTAAAAGCTCAAAATTCTCTATTATTTAATTACATATTTATAATTAAATAACTATTATTATTAAAATAAATTAAGGATTTATTTAATTATATCATTCTCAATTGATTTTTTTTATGTGTTGTGACTCTATTTTTTCCACTACAATTACAATAATACAACAGATGTAAATAATTTAAATATTAAAGAATTAAAGAATTATTATCACATTCACCAAGAAATTATTATCACTTAATATTAAAATAAATATAAAATAAATATAAAATAAATGTTAGAAACAAATAGAATAAACCCATGTAAATAATTTGACAAAAATAATCTTGACTTATATTTAAACAAATATTTGACGAATGAGAAAATTAGAATCTCTCAAATTTACTATTTTCACGGGTCAATATCACCATTTTACCTTTCTTATCTTAATCAAAAAAATATTTTTAAATATTTATAGTTATTAGTAATATTCGTAAATATTTGTAATATTAGATGAATCCTATAAAAACTCATGCTTTTTTTTCAAATGGAATAATATAATTATCATGTGAACAATATTCATTTAAGATTATGTATATTAGATGATGCACCATTGTTCATCATCTGACAAATATATTAAAAAATTTGTATTTAAAACATATTTTATTTATTCTATTTGTTCATTATCACTAAAAATACTAATTAATCTATTTTTTAACTTAAATAAAATTAAATATTTATTTTATCAAATAGAATAATACTACATAGTCATTCACACAACTGCTATTTTATCTAACGAATCACTATCAAATTATTATCATTATTTTTAAATGTCATTTTTTTTCTTTCTCCATGTCACAAGTTTTTTCTAATTATTTATTACAATTAAGTTTATATAATAATTGTTTATTTTTCCATTATGTAGTTCAATTTAAATTCACACATCTATATAATATATTAAATTCAATGCATCAAATATTATAACAACACATCATCAAGTATAAATCTAAATTTACGACATCATCTTATAATTCTATGGGGCACATCCCAAAATTCTTTTCATCTTATACTTCTACAAATTGGAGATCACGAGTTCGAATCCTTGCAAAGACGGAATAATATATTATTTTGAATGAAACGATGTAACAAATCTATCATGAATCGAACTAAGTATATTCTCTTAAATTAAAAATATTCTCTCATGTTTCAAATATAAAAGAGATGTGGAAATTCAAATACAATAAAATATTTTTGTTTTCATGAAATTATACTAATAAAAGTAGCACTTGAAATAAATACTTTTAATCTTAGAGTAGTTCTTACATGATTTTCAAGTATAACTCAATTTAAACTTATTTAAAATATAATATAGTATGCAACAATTTTCTATGATGTCTATATATTTCCCTACTATATTTTTTATATAATATCAAATAATCAACTA